>BCNH02000005.1:11607835-11672384 GCA_001662345.2 Metrosideros polymorpha var. glaberrima
AAAAAAAATAAAAAAATATTATTAAAAATTGTCCACATCAGTGTCGACCAGTCAAAAAAATTGAATTGGCAAAAGTGAAATATGTTTATGTTTTTTCGACAATTTTTCTTTTATTTTTCAAAAGTGATTCTGAAACAAAGAATCATCTTTTTTATGATTTTTATTTATGCTTCAAAACTGATTCTGGAAACACTTTTTTTGGGATCAGAATCATTTTTTCGGGTCAGAATCATTTGTTTTACCAAATAAGATTTTGCTCCGAAAAGTAAAATAAGAAAATCAGAATCGTTACCAAACATACCCTTAATATTTACCGATCCATAGTAAAATCCGCCAAGGACAGCTTGTTTGTCCGTGTAGCTTGCAGTTCTTTCCATGCGGAAATCTTCAGACCATGATCTGTCCGAAAAAGAACAAATGCATTTCCCGAGGCCCAATAAAGTGTCATAAATGCTGCATGGAAGGAAAAAGGATTTTTGTTTAAGTCAATGCTACCGAAATCAACGAAATCGGATCTTTCATGCATTGCAGGGCCATTAATGCCATCCTAGATCTCCCAAGTTAATGACCCACGAAGAGCTGTATATATATACTTAGCCGAGGTGAGTGATGCAGCACTCTGCCTCCTTTGATTGTCACAATGGCTTTGGATAAGGCAACTGTTCTTAGTCTTGCCCTGGCTTTGATTTTTTTTGCTGCGCTCGGATTGTCTGAAGGAAGGAAATGGAAGCTGGAGAAGAACAATTTCCCCTCAATGTCGAGCTCCGAAGAATATGAGGTGCTGATGGTCGAAGACGACAATAGCCATCACCATCACAAAGGGCAGGGTCGGAAACCTCCAGCGCTGGCTCCATCAGTAGAGGCATATCCGCCTAACAGCCCAGGTCATAGTCCTGGAATTGGACACCCCGTACATCCTCCGATGACAACTGGCGGAAAATATGAGGTGATGATGGCTGAAGAGGACAATGGCGATAATGATTTTTTCAGACAACCACATATTGTGTATCCTCCGGCACCGGCTCCGGCTCCGATAGATGAGACAATTAGCCCTAGTCCTGGTCATAGTCCTGGAGTTGGACACCGAGCACATCCTCCAGCCCCCCTAAAACCCTAATATGTTGTTTCTCACAACCCCAAGTTTAGCGTGGAGCGATAGTAATGTCATCGTGTTCATCATTGTGGCGTTTTTGTTGCTCTTATGAAGATATACTTAAATAAATTTTATTTTCCAATTGCATTGCATAATTTGATGACGCTAATGCGGTATAACAAAGTGTTCGCATACATGCGTAAGTAGTATCCTGTCCCCTTGGCAATATGTATGGTAATCTTGAATAGCAACGTGCAAATCTTTCATAAATTGTTCAGTAATCAATTGATTGTCCAATTAGTGGCTAATGTACAACATCTTCACCAACTAACAAATGCCAGGACGTGATTGAATCTACATGCTTATCCTTCACTCCCTTAGGAGTCTTGCGAATAAGTTGTCGAATATATCTGATAGGGGCAAAAGAGGCAGGCTTGGTAAAGGCAGAGTGTGGATTTACAAGAGGGAGCGCAGTATTGGATATCTTATCTTCATCACACAAATAAGAGACTTTGTACAAGTAATCAGAAGCATTTGAACTGCTAAAAGATGAGGGTGGATCTAAAGATATAAGGGCAATAGAAGTAGTGGTTTTCGTGATGTCGGACATGATGAGAACTATTATCTAGTCAACTAATGTATCATCAAGAAATAATAAATCTTTAATAGGTCGCGTTTGATAGTCTGAATTTTAGTCCGAATAGGTTAATTTGTTATCCTATTTGGTGTTTTTGGACATCCTCTCGATCAGATAAACTCAGATATGTCCAGATAAAATGTCAGAGAAGAAATCCAGAACAAGAAATGGGATAGACCCGAATTCGATAAGAAAAAATAAAACAAACCGCAAAAAGAAGGAAAACAACAAGTTGTTGCTTGCTGCTCGTGAAGATCGATGCCACCATTAACGCCAATGGTGGTGTTGCGTGCAACCCACCACACGACGAAGACCCTCTCCGTCAAGCAAGTTGTGCAGATGGGAAAAGCTCATTGGAATAGCACGACGAAGACCTCTGCCCGCCTCGACGGAGACCTCTACACAGCCGTGCACAGGCAACGCTGGTGCTCGCCTGAAATTTTGTCGTTCTGTCGCTTCGTCACGATCTCAAATCAACGGATCTGAGGCACACTCCCCAAGCGACGGTCATGCAGAGACGATTCCTCAATCTCAAATTTAGGGATCTAATAACCGCGATTCTTCAACATATTTCTCTATTTGTAGTTACACTTGTACACTCCGATTTGTCACGCTAGACCTCTGCGACAACGGCTGTGTAGAGCGTCTATGGCGGCAGCTTCTACAATCCTTAGATCTAGGTGTTCCCTTTTCAGTTTTTAAATTAGACTGAATTTTCTGATTTTTAGTTTTTTAATTTAATTGAATTTTTTATTTATTTTCAATCTTATCTCAAAATATACCAAACAATTGAAAAAAAAATTTGGAAAAAAAATTTATTTAAAAAATTGACACATCGGCATCGGCCATCCAAGTCATCACCGGCCAGCCAAAATTCGCCAGATAGATTGAACTGGAACAATTGCAAAAGATCTAGGACTGAACTAAAAAAAAAACGTCTAGGATTAAATTGACATAATTACAATAAATTTAAGACTTTTTGGTAATTTTCCTGAAATAGATATATCCACCTTTACTATTTAGAGGTTTTTTTTTTACAAGATTTGATGATTCTAGCCCTTTTACAATTCATATGGGCTCTCTCCTCAAGAATATTGGCATGACCGTTCTTCCATCTTCTTTAAGTAATTAAGGTTCCTTTTAAAAGTTAGCGTAAATCTTCTAAGTTTTTTTTTTTTGGTTATTAATTCGTTATTTAGTTTTTCCATCGACATTCTTAATCAATTCGAGTTTCTGTGGCAAAGAATTAGTGAAATACTATTTAGCATCAGCTATGCTCATAAACATGAAACTCGATAATATAAGTCCAAAAGACTGTACTAACTACTAACTAAAGTTAATATAATTTTGATAATTACATTGATTTTATTCCTTGATGTATATGAAATTAATATACTCATATTCTTATTTTTCACTCTCACATTGTTTGCAATTACTGTATATGTAACATTTTGTGATTGGATATTTCATTTTTTGTGACTCTCTTTACTTTTTTAATCGAAGATATAACTAAGTTGGTGTTACACGATAGTTTTAAATAGTAAATGGAAATTTAGGTCGTTTGCATTGAATTTCTCCTCTAAGCCAAATTTCTAACTTCATCACTGGTTGTGAGAATTGAGGTTGCATTGACTAATTTACAAAGTCTAATCCGAGTTGAACTCGACTTTTGACATTTATCTAATCTGCAATAACATGCTATATGGTATCGCCTTATTGAAGAAACTTCCAAAACTCTTTTTATAATGAAATTTATTTATTCTTAGCCAATAACATGTGTCTTAATTTATTAAATCTTTCTTATTAAATAGGGTGACGAAAGATTATATTAGTTAATTTCCCAAAATCATATGATTTCTTAAAAGATGAAAAAGATAACATTTATGTTATTCTATTTTTAGGAGTTATACAGCATTAAAGTAAAAAAAAAAAATAGAATGAAAAGCATCAAAGAATTAATAGACCAAGATTTGTACGCATATTAAATCTTGAAAGGAGCTAAGTAACTCAAACTTTTGAGTCAGACGTTTGCATAACAAATCGTGTTAGCTTTGCAACAAAAGGTCTTGATCACGCAACGATTACGCTATATGGAGAGAGAATTATGTTTATGGCCATGGGAAGAATAGTAATATGTTGAATTTAGATATTCTCGTAGCTATTTTGGGGTTGATATCCTTATAGTACGATGAATTTTATGGTAGCCGAATTTAAGGACATTTGACCATAGCTTTATTCTATATTTCTAATTAGGAACAAATAAGCAGTTGTGAGGGCTTTCGCAATCACCGACTTATGCTTTCAAGGGAAAAAATAATTATCATTTTGGTAAGAAAATGGGGAAGTGTTCTAGCATGATCCTGATAATTTTTAAGATTGACCCTTTTAATATGAAATTCTTCAATAAGATGTTTGAGAATTTTAACATTCATTTGTACAAACATAATCTCTTATAACCTGCTGACAAATTAAATAATCTACCTGCCTCAAGACTTGTCAAACTAATTGTATGATATAGTTAAATGTTATTAAGTAAATAAAACTATAAAGATTTATGTAAAAGAAGTTAACATTTCGAAGTTAAAAAGTACAAGAACGCACCCCATGTGAAGCCATGGTGAGGGTGGCGCGACCCTTGCAGTGGTCGGACCAAGGTCACACTACCCCTCGCTATTACGATTGAGCAACACCCGTGTGATCCTCGCCTAGCGCGATGACAGTTTGAGTGAACCTTGCTTGACCACCGCAAGGGTCACACCATATTTTTCATCCTTTTAATTTTTGTATTAATATCCTTTTATGTTTTGGTCTTATACTATCTAAAAGTTAATGAAAAATATTAAATCAGCTATGTCCGACGTCGCATAATCAAGATTTATTTCTCCGATTTTCATGATCCGAATCCCTATTTACTATCTAATTTTCTTTTTTCTTTTTCTTTTCAAGGTTTAAATCTCGTGGCAAAATTTGTTGCAATTGTCATTTTTTTAAAATGGCTGACTTGGCAGCCACATCAACGTCTATCTTTTTTCAAAAAAAAAAACATGCCACATCAACATTTTTTATTACTCAAATTTGATGGAGTCAATGGTGGTACTTGATTGCATCAATTTGACAAGTTTTTATGACTTAATTACATGATTGCACTTTCATGACAAGTTTTCGGACTTTTTTTTTTTGCAATAATTGCACAAGTTGATGAGTTCCCCCTTTAAATACGGGCTGAACTTTGTATAACGGGAAGGTTCATGAATACTGAATCAAAGGAAAAAAGGATTTGTCTTTTAAGTCCACGCAACTGTAGTCAGCAAATCTGATCTTCCATGCAAGGCAAGGCCATAAATGCCATCCTAGATTTCCCATGTTAACATGCATGGCAAGGCATTTAATACTATCCTAGATTTCCCCAGTCAATGACCCAGAAAGAGCTCTATATATGCTCGGTCGAGGTCAGTAATGCAGCATTCTGCCTACTTCCATTTCCAATGGCTTCGAACAACGCAACTGTTCTTAGTCTTACTCTCACTTTGATTTTCTTTTCTGCGCTCCGATTGACTGAAGCAAGGACATGGAAGTGGATTGTGGCATCTCCAACGCCGGCTCCAATAGCAGAGGCATTTAGCCCTCCCAGTCCAAGTCATAGTCCTTTAGCTGGGCACCCCCTACCACCTCGTCATGGTCAAGTTGAAGCATTTAGGCCAACGAGTCCTGGTCATAGTCCTGGAGTTGGACATGAAGAGCCTCCTCCAAGTCAAGTTGAAGCATTTAGGCCGACTAGTCCTGGACATAGTCCTGGGGTTGGACATGATGAACCTCCTCCGAGTCAAGGTCAAGTTGAAGCATTTAGGCCGACAAGTCCTGGTCATAGTCCGAGGATTAATTATGAAGAACCCCCTCCAAGTCCTGATCATAATCCTGGGGTTAGACATGAAGAACATGAAGAACCCCCTCCAAGTCAAGTTGAAGCATTTAGGCCGACAAGTCCTAGTCATAGTCCAAGGATCAATTATGAAGAACCCCCTCCAAGTCCTGATCATAATCCTGGGGTTAGACATGAAGAACATGAAGAACCCCCTCCAAGTCAAGTTGAAGCATTTAGACCGACAAGTCTTGGTCATAGTCTGGGGATTAATTATGAAGAACCCCCTCCAAGTCCTGATCATAATCATGGGGTTAGACATGAAGAACATGAAGAACCCCCTCCAAGTCCTGGTGATAATTCTAGGGTTGAACATGAAGAACCCCCTCCAAGTCAAGTTGAAGCATTTAGGCCGACAAGTCCTAGTCATAGTCCCGAGGCTGGACATGATGAACCTCCTCCTAGTCAGGGTCAAGTTGAAGCATTTAGACCCACAAATCCTGGCCATAGTCCTGGGGTTGGACATGATGTACCTCCTCCAGCACTCCTAAAACCCTAATGTGTTGTTTTTCACAACCCAAATTGGGCATGGAGCGATAGAAATGTTCATCGTATTCATGGTGGCATTTTTGTTACTCTTATGAATATATACATAAATAAATTATATTTTCAATATGCCTTGCATACTTTGATTACGTTAACATGGTATAACATGTTGTTTCATACATGCTTAATGAGCAGGAAAAGTACCAAAAAAGTCATAAACATACTGCATTGATACCAATTCAGTCCTAAACCTTGATGGATCAATTTAGTTTTAAAACTTTTCATTGGTACTAATTCAGTCCATTCAGCCAATTTAGGCTGGAAATCACTAACATGGACATCGACCATCCTACCTAGCACATGCCAAGTAGGACAGCTAGCGTCTACTTCAGCAATTTTCGGCCTAAATTGGTCGGATGAACTGAATTGATGCCAATGTGAAAATGTTAAGACTAAATTGGTCTAATGAAAGGTTTATGACTTTTTTGGTACTTTTCTCCTTAACCAGCTTCATCAACATAGTACAAAGTTCAGCATGTTTCTTGATAACTTTGCTCAATAAGTTTTCAGTGCCTTTGACAATACGTATGGTATGCTCGAATAGCAACATGCAAATTTTTAATCATCTAATCAGCAATCAAATGAATTTCCAATTAGGGGCTACTGTGTACAACATCTTCACCGATTGTCGTATTGAGCAATTCTCTAGCGTATCATACTTGTAGGAATAGTGCGGATACGTATAGTTACACCACAAAACTCACTGGGTTGTTTGATTTGAGTGTGATTTACAAGACTACCGATAGTCTAATTCAAGTTGTATTTGACATTTGATATTATCCAATGTGCTGCACCGTGCAACGCGATGCTACCTTATATGGAGAAAGTAAGAAACTTTTAAATTCTTTCTTTTTACCATCTTAATTTTCTATGTCATTTTCTTCTATAAAAATTACGCACTTTACACGCTAAAGTCCTAGAGATTATTTCATGAAACCGGATATGATCACCCCTCCGCCTCATGGCTTCTCTCTCCTCTTTTAGAGAGAGGAAATCCTCTTGAAGGCACAAAAGCGAAAACTTCTCTTATTATTAATCAAATTTAATTTGTTTTACTTACCAATGTCTTATATTATAAATGAGTATATGAACTTACGAACCTTTACTTGTGTGACTTACCAACTTTATTTCTGATTAAATTACCAATTGCCACGATCCTCCTAGAGCAGTTCGGGAAAGACAAGTTTAGTGGTAATGCCAACTTGGAGACCAATGGTCCTCAATCAGCGTGAGTTCTCTTAAACCCTTATCTTGCGTGGCGTTGGGATTTTAATTTTTAGTTCGATTTTTCCAGTGAAAATTGTATGTGATAAAGAGTTGGCACCAGCCTATTAAGATTGGCTAGAAACCAAGTGAGGTACAAGAGGTTACCTCACTTCCCACATAACAAGAGATATAGGGTGGAGAACTTGATTACACTAGTTATTCAACCAATACACTTTCAATACCTAAACTTGATTATTGGTCAGCTAAAGTGTCCAAACAATCTTTTTACCAAACTATGAATCCGAAAGTTCTCGTCCGCTAAGAGTGCATGCAATATTTTTGGCATTTATTATGATCCTAATATTGTAACCTAACCATTTAACTAGAACAAGCAAATCATGACACAAGCGATATAAAAAAAAAAAATCACAACCAATTTATCAAAACAGTAATAAAAGTGCAATTAAAAGATAGTGCAGTAAAGTAATCTAATACAAGTAGGTCAAAAACATATGATGGCAATGTTATTAAACTCTAGGGCAGCAACCCCATGAGTTTAAGTTCAAATTGAGTCCAATTTCTTACCTAAAAGATCAATATACTAAAACTAAGCTATATCAAGGGTATTCACTAATATTTCTATACTAAATGTATGCTAACTAAATGAAACTAAGCTAAGCCTAGTGCTAAAACTTAACAACTTAACAAAAGGCCTATTTCAAGCTATTTTCTGATTTTTTTTATATTTGTATATTTCAAAAATGGGGACTTGGGCTCGGACTGGGACACAATTAGGCTACGCGGGTTCGGACCATGGACGCGCAAGGGGCCTAATGGAAGAAGTGTGCTTATGTATTGAAACCAAATCCAATTGTAGCCCAAATATAGCCCGAACTAAGCAAGATCACATTAAGTCCATGCTTACAAGAACTTAATCGAGCCTATTTTGTTATCTTCCTTTCTACAACACAAGCTTTTGTTTTTTTATTATTATTATTGTAAATCAAAAACACTTATAAATATGGCATGATTAAGGGTGTGTTCATTTCGCGAAAAATGAGTGATTTAAAAAATATTTTCTAAAAAATAATTTGTTATATCATTTAGAAAAATTAGTCGATGAAAAATGTTTTCATCATTAATAACAATTTATGCCTAATTATTTTTATGGGTAATGAAAAAAATTTCCATTCTTTATTTTTTTAATATAAGCGATCATTTTTTTAAAAATATTTTTCAAATTACTCATTTTTCGTGGAACACCCTAAGACGCTAGCTATGATCTACGGCCTCCATATCTCAAACTGACCATCATCGTCGTTGCCCTGATCACCAGACCGTCACCATCATCCGCGGATTACAAGCTTTCATAGACAATAACTTCAATTCACGGCCCTTCCTCTTCACCTATCAACTCCGAACATCACAATCGCTCACAGCCACAAGAGTATAACTTCAAAGCAGAAAACACATGATTCAGAGAAGTCTTCGACGCTACATATTCACTAAAATCTTCAACGAGTGATGCTACTCGTTTACAGAGGATAGAAATCTGGCCCATAAGTCAAGGAGACTCCCGATGTCAATGAGATGTGCATATGTTTCATGTTTAAAAAGTCAATGAGTCAGACGATGAAATCTTATGAATATCACTAATACGCACTCAGATCGAAAAAATATTATGAAACGGTTCTCAACAAAATCTCATAGACATATCATCAAACAGATTTTGCGCGAATGTTTGAAGATATCTAGTGATGCCGATTTATCAAGTTCTTCCATCAACGAGCCGTCGGTGGGTTGAGAACGTCAACTCCAGCTGGGGTGAATCGTTCCATTGAGGAAGAGAATGAGAGCTTGGGTCTTGGAGAGAGCTCTCTTTCAGATTAAAGAAGCCAGATATAGTGCTCCTACTCTGCTATGGTGTGTGTTATGAAGAAGAGAGAAAGAAGAAAATGAGCTCCCTCCGTGTGAACGGATAAAATTGCCATCTTGAAATAAAAATTAGATCCTTTTTTTTTTTTTTGTCTTGTTGTGCTACCAACCTATAACCAATATGATGAGATTTTTTTTAGGATTTCGTGTCATCGCATCACTGGGTGCGATCGTGAGGAGTGTGAGCTTAAAGTGAATAAATCGTGGGGTGCCAAGTGTCGTGCTCTAAATGATTGATTGGTCATGAGGCTCCATGGGTTGAAACTTCCTTGATCGGATTTGAGGTCTTTAAATTTTTTTGTCTCTAAATCAAATGTATAGAAAAAAGAAAAAGAAAAGAGATTACTATATCTCTGAGGTGACATGTCATTAAAATGCTCACCCATAAAATATGTTTCTCTTGCTCATGTTCTGCATTATTTACAGGTTCAAGCGATCATACTACAATGCGTTCTAGTTGTTCCGCTATCAGGTAATATTTCATGGACAATATTACCTTTGAAAGACCGTTGGGATATATTGAGGAACTTTTGTAATTATCAAAGTAATGGATATTCTATTAATTTTACTAAAAGACATAACTACCCTTCTCCTTTCAAACATCATTTTTTTCACCTTAGCACCACTTCTTCCACACTTGCTACACTTTAATGTTTGGCTCGCACTTTTTACATCTCATATTTGACTGTAAATATTCGGGATTAGTACTATAGAAGTGCGAAATGTTTTTGTCAGATCACTTAGGTGTCACTTTTTTTATAAAAAAAAAAAACTATCACTTAAGTGCGTGCTGACACCTGATTTTGCCAATCCGATAAGTCGTCATTTTTCTTATAATATATAAAATTGCAAGAACAACGAAAATAAATAATAGACAAATCAACAAATAAAGAAAAAGGAGGAGAGCCTAATTCGGTTTTAGCTTCTACAACCCATAGGAACAATGCTCAACCCATTTGCCCATGAAATTTAGCCTACAAAGCTTCAATCAAGCTCAGTAGACCCATAAAACAAGAAGGCCCATGACCAGCCCAAAAACCATCGAGAGCCCAGCCCCTTTTGCTCCATCTCTCCTCTCTCTTTCGGCCGAAGGGATTTCCTTCTACATTTCTCTAGATTCGCCGGCAGTGTCCCCACCTTTAAGGCCGCCGGTCTTCACTGGAAATTGAGTTCGTCGGTCGCCATTCGTCACCGATTAGCTCCGGCTCCAGAAAAAAGGCAAAACCTACTCTGTTTTCCTCGGCTTCGCGATCAAGGTTCACGAACTCACAAAGATCATGCAATGGATTCTTTCATTCGTAGCGGCCTTGACCATAGGTGTTAACCAAAACGTTCTCCCTTGATCTAGCCTCCCATTGTAACCTCTTCACACTTAATCCACTAGGTAACCTAAGAAGTGAATGGCAACACTTCTGCTCCAGAAATTAGCTTTTGGATAAATTTGGATCAAACTCATTTATGACCCACCCAAGCCCAACTCAACTCACCAATTTATTAGGTTTTAGCACATAATTACAACGAAATAGAGAGAAAATCAAAAGAAGGAAAAATCGAGACACAAGATTTTTATCCCGATTAACCCTTAAGCGAGACCCCCGTGCTTTTCTGTCAATAGAAAGTATGAACCATACCCCAACACCATTTGCCACCTCTACTAGCCAACCTCAATAGTCTCAGGGACTGTAGCCGACGATAGCTCTCTCTCTCTCTCTCAACATTCGGACTTAATTATACAAACTCTAATAACAACACAAGTTGGCTGAGGAACTATCGGTGATTCTTTCTAAAAAGTATTGGAGCTATTTTGAAACAAAAGTGACTTATCTTTGTTTTTTGACACTTACCAACACTTGTTGAAATTTATCGGTACAGAAAAACAATTCATTAGTTTGGAATAATATAATTCTTTGAGACTATAGCCACTTGGAGTCAAAGGCAATTTAAAGAAAATAATCCTAGCCACAACATAATAGCTCTAGAATTAACAAGCAATAACTAGAGAAGTCTTGCACTTAATATATTGACTCTATCTCAGAATCTCTCCATGCAGTGGCACGTAAAAGAGAGCATTTCTGATGACGAGAGAAAAATATCCATCTTGATGTCGACTTATGCTTTCGCTTCTTTGAGGAAAAGATGGGTCAAGAATTTGGGACCATGTCCGAAAGAACCTACACGAGAATTGTTCCGGCATATACTGTTCCGCTTTCCCGGCATATCCGAAAATTTGTGCGAACAATGGTGTTATAAAAGAGGAGGTTGGATCACAGCAAGGACTCGAGCTAAGTCAGTAGAAACACAGAGAGAGAGAGAGAGAGAGAGAGTATGGAGTTGTGAAATAACAGTGCAGTTCTCCTTTGACAGAAGAGACATATTGCATGCAAAGGCCTCCGAATAGCTTCTGTTCTGCCAAAGGAGAATTGCCCTGTAATTTCCACTCCACCGTCAACAAGTTGATGCCTTGATGAGAGACAGAGAGTCGGTGCAAGCTATGGTTTCTTCTTCTTTTCGTTTTTACCTAGTACTAACAAATTCTTATGCCACGTAGGAACCATCTTAACCTATGTGCTTCCATCTTGTTTTAGGTAAACAAGACGAGTGAGTCATAAATAAATATGTAAATTTCTCTCCATACATAAAATAATTCGTAATGCTTCTTCATGAGTAAAGTAAATCATATACATGTTCATTTTGGCAACAAAAGCATGTCTTTTAAAAGGTAAATTCTCAACAGTTTTTGCAGGTGAAAGAACATAAGTTTACTATTCTCAAGAGATTGGCTAAGTGGCAAATTGATTAGTTTGGATGTGGCAGATTTCATAATCGGATTGCAACGTATGTGTTCGACTCAGAATAATCTTGAGGATCACGGTTGCTATATGGGAGCCTTATCGACGTTTTTCCCCCCCTTTTTTTAGTTCATTTGTTCATATATGATCAAAACTATTAATAGTAATGTTTCAATAGCCATAGTCTACTTGCCACTATCAAATTTAATCGATTTTCACTCTTTAATTGTACAGTTTTGTTGATTGAGTTTGTGTATAAAAGTGATTAATGTTTCTTACAAAGATGATTCGCAACTTCAAATGGCAAAAGCTAGGTCACAAAAGTCTCTTGATTTTACTCTTTGATCGACCAAAATATTCTTTAAAATGAGACCATCAATTGTACTTAGTATGAGCCACAGGCAAACTACACAGGAGTTCTTCTCAATATTGAGATGCAGATGCCCACTATGAGATTTTGTGGGAATAGTGTAAATATATAATTGGAGAGGCAAATAAAGACCTGAAAAATTTGAACTCTGAATCTCCCGCTCTAATATCATATAAGAGCTTATGGGACTAGTGTCAATAGTTCTAAAAAAAGGTAATCTATTAAATAAATGCGTGACTATTATTTAATATTTTAACACACACAAGTATGCGAGTGAAATTTTTTATTCGAATAGCTCAGTGACTCGTGAGCATAGTTAGAAAGTCAGACTTTCGAAATTGTAATACATCACTATTTCTTCTAGTTTTGTTAATAACAAAACTCGTGTTTGAACTTAAACTACATTAGCTCCTCATTTTCTTTTTGGAGAGAGCCTGAGTCGATTATCGAGCATAGTCAATTCGAATAGAAACTTGAATCAATTTAAGTGGACTCTATTAATTCGAAACTATGAGATAAATGTGTAATTTAAACTGTACTCTATCTTCTGCAGTGCGTGCAGCTCACGCATCACTCAAATTCAAGAAGAAACTCTCTCTCTCTCTCTCTCTCTCTCTCTCTCTCTCTCTCTCTCCGCTAATATTTTTCCACAGCTCCCGTGCTGTATCGTGGGGCTGTAGAGAGCCTCTCTGGACTTTCTCTGGTTCTTCAGCAACAGCCGCTCAAGAGCTCGACCTCGGTTTCTGCTGCTGAAGCATAAGAAACATAAGAAAAAGAAGAAGACGAGCCCAGCAAGAACCAAGCGAATGAACCAGCAGACGAAGCAGCACGAGCCAAGCCCATTTCTCATACTTGTGAAGATTGACTTCTAAAAAAGGGAGAAGATATGTGTGCAGCTATGATTGATTGAGCTTACTTGAATATATCAGTTTACATAAGGAAGGGGGAGGAAAATTGAGACGATGAGGAACTTTAAAATAGTTTAAAAAGTTTTTACCATGTTGTCTTTTATTACTTGTCTTAAAATTATTAAAATAGAAATCTCATGGACATTCTTATCTGTAATATCTCTATTTCATGATACCATCCTTGAGCAGAAGCTAGAGAAAGTTCCCACTTCTTTCAAAATGTTCTCTTATGCTTCTATCAGTCGTCTCTGATTATTCAATGATCTTATGAATACACAGAGACTCTTATCAATTGCTCTTGTGCTTAAATCTTACGTACTTAGTGCATATTTGACCAAATATTAATTTAATCGAAATCCATAATCAATTTACTTGTTTGCATATCTCACATCTGCTTGGATAGTTTTATCATTATAAAAAATGGGGAGATTGTTAGGAAAAAAATCCCTATGATGTTTTGAGGATGACAAAACCATTCAGTTTAATTCATAATTGATAAGTGCAGATAAGGAAGATTTTGCCAATATATGTGGTGTCTTAAGCTTACAACAGAAAGACAAGCTATAAAGGGATAAACCTTGATAAAAGGAGAACAAGTTTGATAGAACAAAGTGATCGTGAAGACTTAGAATGACCATAAGCAGGTGAACATCTTGGCAAAGTCTTGATTGATCGCTGGTATATTCAGGAAGACCAATTAATAGTAAATCGCAAGTCAACCTACCGCAAGCAGTATGGATTGACCCATCGAATTACTGACAAAGGCATCTCCCTGTATCAATTAATTAGGAGACGCTTGCCGTGCTTCTATCAATTATCCAAGAAGACATTGTCCATTTTTTCATTTGATCCGGATGTCGGACGAAAGGGATATAGCTGTTGCCAAGACTTGGAGTTCAAAAAAAAACATAGGGTTGAGTCATACTAGGTTTTACCAATTTTGCTCAAGCAACCGGAGGAAGAGACAGATAATAGAGACAGCAAACTCTATTATGGGAAACCATGCTTTTGTCAAGAAGATCAGACTGTATGGATGGCCATTGTTGGCGATTATTTCTACTTGATCCCCACGGCTCTTTGACTTTCTTGAAGACTCTCTAACGGGTAAATTCGAGTTGGAACATCTATATAAGAAGATCAAAGCAAGTTGAAGGGGTTGGCGCAAATTTGAAAAAGTTGAAACTCTGATATTGTTGTATTCTCTCTGTTGTGCTCTCGTGCTTCTACTTCTCTCTATTTAGAGTCCTTATTGCTTGTAATCAGTGAATAAAGACGTGTACAAGTGTAATAGCAATATTTGTGTATGAATAGCGGAATCTATCAGTTTCAAGTTGAAGCAGCACTTGCTACTTTGTAACATTTCTTGAGACTACTAGTAGATTTTAGCCTTGTTGGTGGTTGTTAGACTGAAAGAATGGCCATAGGCTTGATATAAACCGAACCACTATATGTATGTGTGCAATATCTTCTATGCGCTTATTATTGTCTATACCTATTTGATAGAAGTATATGCATCTGGTTAAATCCATTCGTTTGGTATCTATAAAAAACTTGAAGTATTCCCGAAGATGTTTCGATTCAGCTCTCTAGATTTCATGTTGGTATTCTAGTTCAACAAAGCTCATTTTAATTGAAAGCTCATTCTGTAATTTCGAAGAACAATTGAGTTTCGTTCTCTTCCTCTAGTCATTTATCGCGTGACTCTAATTGAACAAGCTTCTTTGACTAGATCGAAATTGTTCGAGAATAGTGAGAGATGGATAGATCCAAAGAAATTTAATTAACAATTGATCATTATTTAACAAAAATGAGAGAGAAAACCTATAAATAAATAAATAAAAGGCGGCACTACAATTCTCACATAGTCGTACAATTCGTCGAAGACCACACACGCTCTCTCTCTCTCTTCGCACGAATCGGGTATTGCCCATTGTCCTAGCTGACCTCAGCAGTCTTGCATAGACCATAGCTGACGTGGCACCTTGTAAGCAATTTGATCGAATCAGAACGTGCCACATGTATTCAGCCATCCATTTCAACATTCCAACCGACCAAGTAAACATGGGTATTCTGATAACAACACAAGTCAGCAGAAGTGCTGAAACTATTTTGAAACAAAAGTGAATTGCCCTTTTCTTTTACCGGTACGGAAAAAAATAAATCTTATCTTTTAGTACAGAATAATAGAATTCTAGCCACTTGGAGTCGAAGGCAAATTAAAAGAAAATAATCCTGGCCACAACATAATAGCTCTAGAATAAATAAGTAACAAGTAGAAAAGACTTGCACTCCATATCTCCCCATGCAATTGCACGTTAAAAGAGAGGAGGAGAAAAACCCATCTTGACGTCGACTTGTGCTTTCGCTACTTTGAGGAAAAGATGGGTCAAGAATTTGGGACCATGTCCGAAAAGAACCTACGCAAGAATTGTTCCGGCATATACCGTGCCGCCTCCCCGGCATATCCGAAAATTTGTGCGAACAATGGTGTTATAAAATAGGACGTTGGATCAACGTAAGGACTCGAGCAAAGTCAGTCGAAGCAGAAAGAGAGAAAGAGAGAGAGAGAGTATGGGGTCGTGAAATAGCAGGGCAGTTCTCCTTTGGCAGAAGAGACATATTGCATGCAAAGGCCTCCAAATAGCTTCTATTCTGCCAAAGGAGAATTGCCCTGTAATTTACACTCCACCATCAACAAGTTTATGGTTTAAAGAGAGATGGAGAGTCTGCGCAAGTTATGGTTTCTTCTTCTTCTTCTTTTCCCGAGCTTTATGCCATGTAGAAACCATCTTGATCTATTTGCTTCCATTTTATTTTCCAGGAAATATGAAAAGTGAGTCCGAAATAGATATATGCACATTTCACTCCATACATAATACAATTCACAATCCAACTTAATGAGTAAGTAACGCCAAAAACATGTGTCTCTTAAAGGGAAAATTTTTACCTAGACTCAGGCTCATGTGGACTAGGTTTTCATCATTGCCATTAATCATGAGAGCCTCACATGTGGATCCCACATCATCGGCAGCTATGATTGCGCTATGTTCCTAAGTCAATACAAGAGTCTCTCCTTTTAAAGTTATAAAGTGACTAATATCTCTTCTTTATTATCAGGTGTTCATTGCACTTCCCTAAGCCGTTTTTAAAGTGAAGCTTGGCTCAAATAGAAGCGATAATCCTCAAGAGGTTGGTAAGTGGCAAATCGATTGGTTTTACTGTAGCAGATTTCATGATCAAATTACAACGTACATCTTCCTCTCCGTTCATAATATAATTCACAATGCATCTTGATGAGTAAGTAATACAAAAAACATGCGTCTTTTAAAGGGAAAATTGTTACCTAGACCCAGGTCCATATGGATTAGGTCCATTATCGCCATTGTTCTTGAGAGCCTCACACGTGTGGCTCACATCATGAGTGGTTGTGATTGCACTAGGTTCCCAAGTCAATGCAAGAGTCTCTCCTTCTAAAGTTTTAAAGTGACTAACTCACTTCTTCATCGGCAGGTGAACATCATGCCTCCCGAAGCAGTTTTTGCAAGTGAAGCTTGGCTTAAATAGAAGTGATATTCCTTAAGAGGTCGGTTAAGTGGAATCAATAGATTTGGATACCGCAGATTTTATGAATGAATTATAATGAACAACTTCCACTCAGAATAATCTTGAGGATCACAGTTGCAACCTTATCAATGTTTTTTCTTTCTATTTTTATTTTATTGTTTAAATAGGATAAAAAATGTTAACACAAATGTTTTAAATCTAGCCATAGTTTGTTTGCCATAATCAAATTTAATCGAATTGCACTCTTTAATTCAAATCTAGACTGTCTTGATATGATAAAAGCATTTCAAAGTACAGATCACCTTTCTCGGAAACTTTGGGTTTTTACCCAAGAGTTTGTCATTGCAACAAAATAGAAATAATGACATATTACAATTTCGAAAATCTAAATATACCTAAAATATCGGAAATCTTCTCGAGTTTTTCGAATAAAAAACTTCACTTTCATTCATGTGGGTGTCCAGTAATTGAGTTAATTGGACCCAACCATATTAATCAAGAGAGAATGGAGTACAACTCGACTAGTCAAAACGTCGAGATTAAGAGGAACTCATGTGTACTTTGCATATGCCTCGTAGAAGTATGGTTGATGGTCTCTGTTCAAAAGGTTTAGGTCGATCAAGTTTAAAATCGAGAGACTTTTTTGACCTAGCTTTAACAATTTGAAGTTGCATGTCATCTTTGTAAGAAAACATTAATAAATCATATACACAAATACCGAATAACAAAACTATATAAATTTTTTTTTGTCAAAACTTTTATTGAATTTAAAACAAGTGAGCTTCAATACAAAGAGGGTCCAAAAGAACTTGGGAAGGTGAGAAAAGCCAATTTCTATGAAGTGTCTTCTCTAACCAATTTGCCACCAACTTAGCTTCCTGTCTAGAACTTAAACTTAATTAACTCGTTATTCGAGTTTGAGCTTATAAAACACTCTGCAAAATTCCTTCTTTTTTCTTCTAGAGAGAGCTTGCGTCTTTATCGAGCACAATCAATTCGAATATGAACTTGTATCAATCCAAGCGAACTCTATTAATTCGAGACTATGAGATTAATGTGTGAGTTTAAATTGTAATCTATATTCGGCCATATACCTACTACATTTCAATTTGAACTTATATTTCAGTTTGAAAATATATGTGTGTGTATTGTAGCTATTTTACTGAGTAAAACAATAAATAGAAATCAGTAATGACACTAATAATTACCCCTACGGCTGTATCCACGTTGTAGTCGACCGTTGGGGTAATTTCCATCTAATTTCCCTACGATCCCCCGCGAAGACGCCAACCTCACCTCCCTCCGTAGCGCGTGGCACACACGCACCAATTAAATTCAAGAAGCGAACGACAATCACCACGACCCCCGAAAATCACACCCGCACCGGCTTCCGCCACTGGTTTTCCTCTAAAAAGACGAGACTACCCCGTTATAGGCCCCCCCGGTTACGCCCGTAAAACGAAGGCCGTTTTCGTCATTCGGCCCACAACCGACGAGAATTCCGCGTTTTATCTGCAGATCTTCTACTTTTCGCAGCTGCTTCGTTCATGCGCTCACGGGGCAGCGGAGCGAGACCTCTTTTACGCAGCTCCAATGGAGTGCTCGTGGGCTGTGGAGAAGAGCTTGGACTCTCTCTGGTTCTTCAGCAACACCCTCTCAAGAGCTCGACCTTCGTTTTCTGCTGCTGTAGCAGAAGAAACAGAAGAAAAAGAAGGAGGAGAACCCATCAAGAAGAACCAGGCGCACGAACCTGCAGACGAAGCAGCACGAGCCGAGCCCGTTGCTGAAGCTCGCGAAGATCCGCTTCCCAATTGCCCCAGGTGCGGAAATCCCGACGCTGAAGTTGCGGAGCTAGCTGTGGGGATGGGGACTCCAGCGTCGGCAGAGGAAGAGGGGAAGCTCGAAGAGAGGAGGGCGAGAAGAAGTGAGAGGAGACGGAGGAGGAGGAGGAGAGTTCTTGGGGAGCTTGATCTGGGATGTGATGGGAAGGATTCTTCTGTGTTCGAGGAGAACCGCTTTCTCGGGAACCATTGTGGAGTGTTTGGAGACGCGAGGGGAACTCAAGCGGTGAAGAAGATGCCTCCGCTGAGCGACGGGACCGCCATGAGAGAGCATCTCAGGTCTTGGGCTGTTGCAGTTGCAGTAGCTTGTGCTGTCAAGTAGTACTGCATCGAGTCTAGCGATGTCAGTGTAATTTGGAGAGAGGTTGACCTTTTGACTGACGAATTTTCGCTCGTGTCGTTGACTGGAGACTGCAAATTCTAATTCTAATAAGAGTTTTTCTTTTTTTCTTTTTTTGGGTTATGTCTGTCTAAAGAAATGAGTTTTGGGTGTCATGTTCGTTTTAATTTTTCTCTTCGGACTTTTATTTGGTATATTGAAAATGTAAAATAAATCATTGTACGAGTAGCGTTTAGAAGGCGACACATATACTACGTTTTAAATTGATAAATGAATTCGGTCCATAATTAGTACATGAGGGTTTTCATTTTGTGACCGTTTATTTGAAAAGTGTCTTACACTTCTTTGAATATTTTTCCTAACTCTCTCCTTCTGTTCTTACAACACAAAAAAATTACACTTGTTATGATGCATTTTGTTTCACGAAAAATAAATAATTTAGAAAATATTTCCTTAAATTTGACAACTTGTATTGCATAAATAACGAAAGTATATATTTTCATTGTTAATGAAAATGTTTAGTTGCATATTGTTGTTGATAATGAAGTTAATTTGAATAGACTAGTTTTTACATATAATGTAAGCAATCGTTTTTAGGAAAATATTTTTCAAAACATTAATCTTTGGTGAAACAACCACTTCATGTGTCTTGGGGCATTCCCTCATAGATCCAATCTTATTATATTTACTATTGTTTAGGGTGAGCATCGAGTCCAGTTCAAAATCGAGAATCAGACCAAACCAGACTAGATCGTGTAATTTTTCAAATTGTTAATTTTTCGTGCAACAATTGCTTTGTGTGTCGTGAGGCATTCCTTTACAATATCCTATCTAATTATCCTTGCCAATCGTTTGGGGGTGAGCATTGAATCAGTTCAACTCGAGCATCGAACTGAACCGGCTTGAACTGATCAATTCAAGGTCAATTCTAAGGAATATTGATTTGGTTCTCGATTCATCGATCAATGTCACCGATGCTGGAGAGGAGAGGGGCTGAACAGTGGGCTGGGGAGTTAGGGTTTTCGATAACCGGGTTTCGTCATTGTCGGCGTTTTGGATGGATTTGGAATAGAGGGAGGGACAAAATTGAAAGGAAAAAGATAAATTCATAGTTAGATGTAACTTGACAAAAGTAAAAAAAAGTTTTTTAAAAGTGAGGATGTATATTGATACTGGGACGAGAACTGGCGATGGTTTTTTTAAATATTCCCGTCTTACTCTCAATAGATAAAATTGTTTCCATGGAAAAGTATCTCCGGCCATAACTCACGTACTTCAAGCCCATATTAATCTCAAGCCCAAGTCCGAGCCCAAGACCGAGCCCAAGACCGAGCCCCACCCGACCCGACCCACTCTGTTTGCAGTCTGTCCGAACCGTGGAGCACACCATCCCCTTCTCGCAGCAGAGAACGAGGAAATCGGCAAGTGTGAAGAAGAAGGAGGAGAAGATATGAGCTCACCGACGGAGCCGAGACGACTGAGGGGGCACAGAGCGACGGCCACCTGCTGCATCGCCTCCCGCGACCGCCCTGGCCTCGTCGCCACTTCCGGCGAAGTACACATATGTTTGATCCCCATGATGGTTGTTCGTGCCTTGTAGACTTGCTCTCGTTCTGATCAAGAAAATTTTGATGGTTGATAGGATGGTCGCGTTTGCTGGTTCGACATGCGTTGCAAAGACGTCCAGCTTGTCGTGGAGGTTGGGAAGGAAGCCGTCTCATCCTTGTGTTTCAAGCCTGGTCAGTTTCCTCTCCTTGTGTTGGGATCGTTTTGGGTACACGGGCTTCTGTCGTTTGAAGTTGATCTTTGTTCTTTTCTGTTCTTGATGTTAGATTCATGTTTGAATTTAATGGTACCTACGCTTGTACATGCAGTTATGTTGGAAACTACCAATTCCCAGTGTGAGATGATTTCATTGTGATTTGAATTTTGGGTTTTTGATAGGTAATGAGGATATCATATATGTTTCGTCTGGAAAGGAAGTCAAGTGCTTCGATGTTCGTCTGGTAATGTCGGTTTCCCTGTGTCATATTCACCTTTGTCCTATCTTTTCTCTCGTTTCACATGTTGTTCCCTTCCTTGTGTCCTGATTCTAGATGTATGTCTGAATTTTAAGTGTATTATTATAACTCTTGAACCCCTGTTACTGTATTAATGTTGTTAACAGTCAGCTCCTTCGTTTACGCTGAAGGGTACCTCATCAACGCCATTGGAGTGTTATGGTTACAACAAGGATGAAATAAACCAGGTAGATAGTTGCGGTTTCTCTTGATCTTAATTGACCTTATGTTGGTATATAACTGGCCTTATTCAGTTATAGTGATCTTTACTAAATGCATTTCATTATGTTTCTCATGCTTTAGGGCCATCAAAATACTTTATCGCTTCTTTACAAATCGATACAGTTCATTTTTTCCGTGTGAGAATTAAGGATGATCCAATGCTCAATATTTGTGAAGAGAATCCAATTAATTGAAAGAAGGAATTTTATGATTATTTCCTGTTGTCCTTAACATATGAGACTTTACTTGCAATTTTGCTTGTGATGGCTGAAGTTTGATCTTTGACTCTTTATAATAGGCATCTTCTAATTCTTGTAGCTTGTTGTTTACTCCTCTTAAATGGGTATCTTGTGCTAAACCTTATAAAATAACATAGGTATGTGTTGCCTTGTGCAGATTGTATGCAGCTCGAAGTCATTCCTTGCTGCAGCAGATGATGGCGGCGAGATAAAGGTATGAATGCTGATAAGACAGTGTCGATTATGGTTGATGAGAATTTTTGTATGAAGTTCTCTTGATACATAATATATGGCTTCTGTCATTTCACCTTTTAATGCATAGTGTAAATATGACTGTGGTTGATAAGAGCCTACATCTCTAAAGAATGCAGTAAATTCTTGATGTTGCTGGGGTCATGCTACTTTTCCTGCATTTTAGCTTATTCCTTTTTCTTTTTTGTTGTTGCTGCATCAGATTATTGATACTCGTCAACAATGTCTTTACAAAACACTAAGAAATGGCCATTCAAGTGTATCCTTCTCAGTTTTTTCTTAGCATATCATTTCTGTTGTATATGATGAATATGGAATACCATGAGTTGGTTAATATATTTGTAGCATTTGCAGCTTAATACCCTTTCATTGCCCAATTTGAATTTATTCTGGTTTTGTGTTGCATTTGCTGATAATTTAATTCCAATTTCTAGTAATACTTTCTGGTCCTTGACTCTAGAGTCTAGATTTGTAGCAGCGTGCAGTTTCTCCCTTGGAAACCTTGGGAAGGTATGCTATTACCGTTGTAGTTGGCTACCAATGCTGTAGTAAGCTACCAATGCTAAGGTTACTAAAAATTTAATGTTCAATCCTGACAATTATTTGATAGGTCTATGATATGATATTGGGTGATAGAATTTGAAATATTTTGGAGTCATCTTATTGAAGAGATCTGTCATCGTGGACATTGACCTTCCAGAAAAAATATAGAAATTTGTAATCGTGGACATGTTTTTTGCTTCGTGTTGTTTTGTTATTCAAGTAATGGTTTTAAACTGCGGATCCTGGTGCACTTTAATTTTCTTTTATGTGAAACTTCTTCCACATCTTTGTCTTGAAGTCATTAGTTGTCCTCACTTTCATTGATACAATCAGGATGATCCTGCATATACTGTAGGATTTTCTTTATTTTGTTAATCATACTTTAGTTGACAATAAAAAAAAATCAATTTCAAGTCTAGTTGTGCACTGGATATAGATCATTCAATCGTTGGAACCTGTACATATTGACTGGTTTACTTTTTTCTCCAGGACTGTGGACTATGCAGTACAATGAGTAAATGTTCATTTAAACTATTTTTCTGCAAAATTTTAACTACAAGCTTCTTAAGCAATACTTTACCTACTGAATTTATATGTGAATCCATTATGAAGTACAACTTAAAGCTAGAGAACTTTCATGGTAATGCAATTTAAGAATCCTCGAGAAATTTTATAGTCTGCAATGATGTAATAAGGGTTGCTAATTAATGTTTTTCTCAACTAGACAAACTCACATTTTGACCTCTTTTTACAATGATATGTATATAAATTTGTTTTTCTTTTCTTTTTTCTTTTTTTTCTTACAGTCATCACTGGAGGCCTTGATTCAAAGCTAGTGATGTGGGATTTCTCCAAAGGGAGACCTTTCAATGTTGTAGACTTGTGTAAGTTTTTATGGAGATGGTTTACGGTATATTCATGGATAAGTATCTTTAAATTAGGTTGATCAGATTGTGATCAATATGTAGGGCTTGCTACTCAAACCCTTAGCAACCCTCCTTTCAGATTGGGTTTCAACTTACATAAAGGAGAGTGGTGGCCATTTCATAGTGTCTTGAGATATTTTTTGTACAATTTTACACTTTGAGTTGGTTGTCTCTCAAGCTTATGTCGCAGAACTGGAATTTTGAGTTTGCTCCATTTATGTACTCTGGTAGTTCCTGCAAGTGCATTTCTAGTCTGAAAGGTTGCATATCTTGCTGAATGAGCAGGTACTCTTGTATGTTAAATTTTTGGGATGCTAATGATCGTTATCTCGTGTGATTTTCTTCATCATCAGTTGATTTCACCATGTTGATTTTCCCAGAATGTGGGCTGAAGTTACACCTAGACAGACTCATCAGGCATCATCTCTTTTTATTCGTTTTCACTTGTTGAGATTTTTCCTATATGTAGGCGGTTTAACAACCCTCTTTTGCATGTTGGATCAACAGTTTCTGGATTGGATTACCAAAACTAGAGAACTAGATCAGCTCTTAATTATTAGAAGCAACTTCACATAATTCTTTTCCTGTAGAATCACTTTTTCTTGGCAAAGTACAGTAGGACAACTTCAGATAATTGATTTCCAGTACAGCAGCACCATTTCTATTCTTTTGGAGTCCATCTAGTGCTGTTGTGTTTTGAGTCATCTAAAATAGGATTCCAATTTCATTTTCTTTACTGCAGGGTCATCTGAAATGAAAAGTGGCAATAGCACAGGGCAATGCTTCAATCCTGCTTTTGTTCACTCAATAGCTGTTCCAGATGTTGATATGCTGGACAGGTTGGGCAAAATCTGTGTTGTGGCACGTGGTGATGGTGGTGTCAATGTGATGAACATTGAATCAGAACTTGCTGCTAACAAGACAAAAAGTTCTGTTAAACCCCGAAAGGGATCTCACTCCAGATCAAATGATGCAGAAAATACAGATAACCGGGGGAGATTACACTTGGATTACACTTTGGGCGGTCATACTGCTGCTGTTTCTTGTGTGTAAGTGGCTGACCTAATTTAGCTACACCAGAAGTAAAATCTATGCATATTGAACAGCAGGTTTACATTTTCAGGGCATTTTCAATGTTTGGTGAGCGGGGGAAGTTCATAATCTCTGGGGGAAATGATAAATCCATCAAGTTGTGGAATCTGTTCAAGTACATTGATATGGACCAAAGTGGCAGCCAAAGTGATCTTCGTGATCTCTTACATCTGAACATCGATCTAAGCAGAAAAGTAAAATATTCCTCCTGCAGCTACCTTCGTAATCTCTTTGACGTACATTTTCGTGTCCTTCAGTCATTCTAAATCACAACGCTTCACACGTGCAGGTGAATTGGCTGTGCACAACTCCTGCTGTAACTGAGAACCTCATTGTCTGTGACACAACCAAAGTCGTCAAAGTCTATAGTGTTTCCTAGTTATGCAACCTAAAGCTGTGGAAAGCAGGAGCTCCTCTGCTGCATAATGGAGAACACTCTTGACGAGCTGGTGGGACATTTTATGTTCACGATTGTCGCAATGCTTGGAATTTAAGGCTAGACCAGATGGGGACTTGTTCTCAGGTAAACCGATGTTACTACTCAGTGATGCGGCTGCTACATCCTACAGCGCAAGGGCTGCTGAGTCTCCACCAAGCGAAGCTTCAAGAATGCCAGGGTAATAAAGCATACTGACCTTGCTTAAAGTTTGAAAATTGATATAGTCACAGCGTATGTTGTGCTTTACATGGTAATTTACTTACCAGAATTCATTGGTTTTTATATTGATTAATAAAATGGCCGAGATCAAATTCATGTCATCTCTACTTTCATTTTGCATCGGCACAAATCTGGCATGTCGAGCGAAATTTATTCTTAAAATATATCTTGCTGATGTGATCGATCTCAACCTTGACGTTGTATCATCTATTATATAGCTTTGATTAGGCAAATTTCTTTTCACAATTTGAAACGAATAATTCATGAAGGACCGTGATTGGACACAATGCCCGTGGTGCGGGCATCTTCCAACCAGCATGTAAAAGGTTGGTATCTAATTAGGAAAATCCAACCTCGGAGTTGGTTGTGGCAGGTGACTGGTGGCTAGAGATGAACTTACAAGAAAACCGGCGTCGGTACTCTCCTAAGAATGGTCTCTTGTCAATTAGAGCTGGTGGTCGTCATCGCAGAGGTGGCTGTTATAGACGGAGCCAGTAGATATATGGGTTGTCATCGGCGATCGCAACTCTTCTATGCAGAGTGTCTGCACAAAGAGAATGGAGTTGTTGGAGGGGTTTTGTTGGAAGGATTGGAGCAATCTTTGAATCAATTCCAAGGTCAGAATACGGACATAATCAAAACGTTGTAACCTCAATCCCTCCTAGATACTTTTGATTTGCATAGATTTTCCGGTCTGATTGGTCCAATTTGATGGTGCCACAGGTTGGGTTCTACTCACGTCTTCTTGTTCAGAACATGATCATTTCCATCTTGAAGTGAGCCCATCTTACTGCGAAGCAACTTTTGAATAGAGGATCATTCAGAAATCTCGTCTTAGTATTGGAGGGATGTATTTTCGAAGTTTGAGAAACATGACTTTTTGGAGAAAGAAAACCTCATATAATTTTGTGTCCACCAAATAATAAAAGCTAATCTCGAAATAGTTTAATTTTTTTTTTTTTGTTTAAGAAAAGTCTAGTACCGTTAAAAATCTTAAAATAGTGCCCCATGAAACATTTACCCTATATTAATTCTTGTCTCGGAAAAAAACAAACAAACAGTATTTACGAATTTAAATTCTCCATCCGCTGTTATTCCATCCGATATTTTAATGTATGTGTCAACACCTGTCACGAACAAATCTGATATGGATAATGACCCACGAGTTTTTGACACATATATGTCTTATCGTAATATGTTGGATGGAATGCTAATGGATGATAGCATTGGTTTAGGGATTCTAGTTTGGACTTTTCGAGAATTAATTTTAAGTAAATGTATCATGGGATACCGATTTGGGATATTTAATGGTATAATCCCTAAAAAAAACGCAGACAGTTTTAGGTAACTTTACACACAAAAGTGAGTGATAAATTCTGTTCTACACTTGTTTACTTGGATAATTAATGATGATATTATCAAAAGAGCACGAAATATTATTAGACAAGGAACGAAATGAATACATGACTATCATATTCTTCAATTTTAATGAACAAGATTTTTTTTTTTTTCCTTTTTCTACCGTGTATTAAAAGAAATTTTTAGAAGCTACTCCAATACGGTGTTGAGTGATTTTCCAACCAAGTCTTTTTGATAGCAACATTTGAACAGAACATGAAGAGGAAACGCTTGTCGTTTTCTAATTACTAAGGTTACTTATGAAACGGAGAATCACACACACAAATTACTTTTTAGGGTGCATTACTTTAACAGGAAATGAATAGTTTGGAAAATATTTTTTAAAAAAACGATCGCTCGTATCACTTACAAAATTGAATAAACGAAAATATTTAAATATGAATTGTTATCAATAATAATTTATTTATTTATTAATTATTTTAAACGATACATGCGATCATATTTAGAAAAATATTTTTTAAATCATTCATTTTCTGTAAAACAAACTAAGCCTAACCTCATGACAAAAGAATGAAGAAATGAAATTATCAAACCATAGTAATTGTGAGGCAACAATAGCTTCCCTATTACAGATAATTCCAAAATCAAAGTATTGATGGTTATAATCAATCGAGCCAAGCATTGATTTGATGCCTTCAAGAGTGGGCAGAACAAATTAAGAAAGCAATCAAGCAATTTCATCAACCACCATAATAATTATACTTGCTTTTGAATAACATGGAGATGGTGATGTTAAACGGAAAGGCCCAAAAAATGGGAATTCCCTTGTTAATCAACCCAAAGAAAAGAAAGTAGAGATCAAAAAAAAAAAATTTACTTTATTTCTTTCAGAAATTATGATACCTCCCTTTCCTTCTCTCTTTTTGTTCTTTTATAAATTTATTTATTTATTTTGTCTTTTTGCTTCACAGCCCAAAAAAAAAAGTCTCGGGAAACGTAGGGAGAGGGAAAAGCTGAAGGATCTGTATTGAGCAAGCAATTCATTTCGATTTTCGGTTTCGGAATTTTTCAAAATTGCCATGTAATAGGGGTGCGCAAACTAGACCGGGACCGCCCGGACCGGATCAAGACCGGACCGGACCAAGACCGGACTGGACCGGCTGGGTTGGTCCTGTCCTTGAGGGTACCGGTCCGGTCCTCGGTCCCAATAAACAGGACCGGTGGCTGGGCGGTCGGTCCCCGATTCCAGGGGGGATGGGACCAGACCGGATCGCTCGGACCTGACCGATTCAAAAAAAAAAAAAATATATATATATATATATATATGCATCTTCTCCTTGAACTTTTTTAGGAAATGAATGACTAACTTAGAACCAAAATTTATGTGTTAACACAAACATTTCTTGAAAATGAATATGGTAATTTAATTATGTGAGTTATTTGTCAAAACTCATGAACTCATTTGAAATAATTGAAGAGTCAGATTACATAAAAACTACATTCATGGCATTTTTCTCTCTTTTTTATGGTCCGACAATGTTCTTCCTTGAATTCATTTAAATTAAGAGAGACTTTTACATTGGCAATGATCAATATTATTGTTGATGTAAAAACACACAGGTTATAGGATGGATGCAATTTGTAAAAGTTTTTTTTAGTTTCCAATCAAAGGAAATCAACTAGTATTGAAATTCAAAAAGCAACAGATGAATTTATCTTTTAATGAGCCTTACTCTTTTCATCCGAGATGGTTAAATTGAGAAAACAAAAATTATGATTAAATAACACTGTGAATTTAATGTTGAAACTTTTTAGAAGAATACAATGACTTTCTTTTAGCAGACACTTATTTACAATGTCGTCAGCACCCGCCATGCCTCATTTCCATCGCCTATAAAAACGTCATTGGGACCCACCACGCTTCTGCAAGATCAAGGCTTAGCTCTTTAAGATTCGCGACAAATGAAATCGCGAGTTACAACAATTTTTTCGGCTTGTTTGCCGGTCTTATTGGGACCGGAACGGACCAAGATCATTTGTCCTGGTTTGGTCCTCGGTCCCGAAAATTTGAGGAACGGGACTACCGGACCGGCCTGGACCATGCACAACCCTACGATGTAATATATTGGAATTATTAAAAATATTCAGTTTTGCTTTGAAAAGTGATTTTTAAATCATATACACTACAGGACCTTAGCTATCACGCGCCTGATCTGGCGGTTTTTCAGCCGTCCGATTTGTTGAATTTTCACGTCTCGTGGCGAGTTTCCGACTTCTGGTAATCGAGCGCGTCGGAGGACTAGATTTCGAGTTTCCCAGAAATAGACCACGTTGTACGAGAATGATGAGCCCATCATAGCTCATAAGTTAGGGCCTCACCAAAAGCTGTGAGGAAATTAGCTGGAAACCACGCAGATACAGCTCGAGCAAAAAGAAAACATTTATTTGCTTTTATAATTACTATGTGAATCTAATTAACAAAACATTTTACAGGGTTAATACCTTTGAAAAAATCTCAAACCGGTACTTCGTGAAATATTTGCCACTGACCAATTTTCGTCCCTCAAAAGGCGTCGAATTGATACCTTCCTAACACGTATTTTTTTTTCAAATTGGCTTTCGTCTCGAGAAACAAATCTAAATCGATACTCTCGATTCAAATCTACTTGAACGTGTCAATGCACATGAATTTTCAACGTCGGATCTGTTCATCCTTCCAAACAAATCCTTCTTGCAGCGTCTGTCATGTGCATGGACTCGTATACATTTTACCGAAATATTGGACAACTACTTACATATGGTAGATTTGAGTAAAAGGTACCAGTTTGAGGTTTTTTTTTTTTTGTGATATGAAAATTAAGTTGTTTTTTTTCTAATATTATTGCTGTGTTAAGTTC
This sequence comes from Metrosideros polymorpha var. glaberrima, assembly GCA_001662345.2. Classification (NCBI taxonomy): domain Eukaryota; kingdom Viridiplantae; phylum Streptophyta; class Magnoliopsida; order Myrtales; family Myrtaceae; genus Metrosideros; species Metrosideros polymorpha. The sequence continues at coordinate 11,637,232 of BCNH02000005.1, forward strand.
CAAATTGACAATCTACACAAAGTTAAGGCCGTCTGAGAAATATATAAAGTTCTTTTTCTTTTTTCTTTTGGCAAACGAATTAAAAAAAAGTTAACATGGACGCTTATTATATAAATAAGAAAAAGGACAACTGTCTACTTTGATGGACCGGATATTTTTATTTAGTACCCTTTTTTAATTTTTAATTCTGGGTTTGTCGTATGTTGAAAGGTGATTCCAATTTGGCCTTATCTTTCTATTTATTTAACATTGAATGTTTTGATATTACAGTTGCTATGACCGATAAAAATATAATACATAATATAAGATTATGAAAGAAAAAGTTGATGAATATCAAATGTAAAAGTCAATTAAAATCCAGTTTAATGATAGGATTGCTCATAACAGTATTTTAAGATGTGCAAGTTACATAAGTAAGTACTTATGTAAATGATGCATTTGGTTCGGATTTTGGAATGCTCGTCACATAAATCCTAACAACAATATTTTGTCAAGTTATATTAAGATCATCAAGACGCGTGATTAATCGAATTTAATCAAATTGCTTCCTCCTTAATATTTTTAAAATTTATATTAGACGCCAAACTTCAAATTCATCATATTTATGGGATCCAAACTAAAGCGGATCCATATTAGTGCTTGATGTTTAAACTAAACAATCGATTTATTTAATCTCCGTAATATTCGTAAAAAAATGTATTGATTCATCATGCAATAGGATTCCATTCACACAAAAAGAAATTTAGATCTTGCAGTAGCTTTTACACTGGGTAGAAAAAAAAATCAGTATAGCCATCAATTTCATGCAGTAAAAAACTCTCTGCATTTTCGCAAATGATTGCTTATTGATGGAGTGTTTGTTTCGAGGAAAGTTCACGATAAAATAAAATCTCTATAGGAAACCAATTTTCAAGAAAATGTTTTTCCTTTTTCATGTTACAGACTTACTTTCCTATTGATCGGATATAATCTTCCGTTTACTGTTCAATTTTTAGCATATCAAATAGTCGAAAATTCGGGATGTTAATTCGCGAAAATATTTTTTCACTTAAACATACGCGCGAAAGTGTCAAAAGAAAGTTTTGACTAGTCCTAATCAATTATAGTTAACTTGGTCGGTACTTTTGATAATGACCCTTAGATCGGATCCCTTACATTTTACGGTTACGGTGGCACTGCTTGTGTAATCATGTTAAGGGGCAGTTTAGTCATTTGGAGGCCAACGAGGAGGACGTATTTGTCCTAACAAAGTTCCAACTGTCATTTTGCCTTCTCTCTCCCTAATCACTGTCTCCGTCTCTCTCTCTCTCTCTTAAGAACTCTCACTTCTCTCACTTCACTCCTCACTCTCTCCCTACACCAAACTAAGCTCTCTCTCTCTCTACTCACCATGGAACCACCGTCACCTCCGCCGACATTCCTCCTCTCTCTCCTCCTCCTCCTCCTCCTCTCCACCACCGCCACCACCGCTCTCGCCGCCGCGGCCGCCAACTCCTCTGTCTCTCCACCACACGCCATTTCCCCCACCACCTCTCCCTCCCCCTCCCGCAAACACAACCTCTCCCCCACCACCTCTCCGACCACCGACGCCCCCGCCCCCTCCCCCACCGTCTCTCCCACCCCCTCCTCCTCCTCCTCCGCTCTCGACCCAAAGCAACTCCAAGCCCTCCAATCCTTCAACATCCCCCTCCCCAAGGACCCCTGCTCCGCCCAGTCCGCGGCCACCGCCTGCGACGCCGCCAAGCCCTTCCGCCACCTCACCTCACTCCGCCTCGCCAACTGCTCCCCGGACGACGTCGCCCTCTCCTTCACAGCCCTCAAATCCCTCTCCACCCTCCAGTCTCTCTCCTTCCTCAACTGTCCCGTCGCCCCCATCCGCTTCCCTGCCGAACTCGCTGCCTCCCTCCGCTCCTTCTCCTGCGTCCACAGCCTCCGCCACCTCACCGGCGTCTGGCTCTCCCGCCTCCAGAACCTCACAGACCTCACTGTTTCCGAAGTCCCCGTCAATAGCTCCGGCCTCTACGTCATCCTCGGCAACATCAAGAACCTCAGGTCCTTCACCATCTCTCGCGCCAATGTCACCGGTTATATACCCAAGCATTGGCATCTCAATGTCAGCCACATCGATCTATCGGGTAATCAGCTCAAGGGACAGATACCCACTTCGATTACTTTCCTCGAAAACCTCGGATTGTTGAATCTTTCTTCGAATGCGCTCACCGGAGAGATGCCCTCCGAGATCGGCAACTTGATCTCGCTCAAGAACCTGTCTTTGGCGTCCAATTCGATCTCTGGGAGCGTCCCGGAGTCGCTGTCTGCAATCCCGGGCCTTGTCCACGTCGATCTGAGCTCGAATCAGCTCAACGGGACGATTCCCAAGTTCTTCACTGAGATGAAAAATCTCAAGTACTTGAATCTTGAGAAGAACAATTTCCATGGGATCATGCCTTTCAATGAGTCTTTTATCAACAAACTACTGGTCTTCAAAATTGGGGCCAATAGCAACTTGTGCTATAACCACACTGTTATGTCGTCGAAAGTGAAGCTCGGGATCGCGCCTTGCGACAAGCACGGGCTCCCACTGTCGCCTCCACCGGCGAAGAGGGATTCATCCGCAGATGATAGCAGCACATCAGACTACGATGATGGCGACAACAGCGATTCTTCTGGCAAGAGCGGTCACCACCACGGGCCAAATAAGGTTGTACTCGGCTTTGCAATTGCGCTTTCTTCCATCGTGTTCCTTATTGTGTTCCTGGTTCTCCTATCTAGATGTTGTAAATGATGCATATACGAGAACTCGCTGTGCCTAAATTAGGAATTATAGAAGTAGGGAAGAAAATTGCCAAGTTAGTGATGATTTAATTATTTGATTCATATACATGAGGGCGGTCGATGGTCATGAAGAGGGTCAATTGCAGAGGGGGATAACACAAGATTGGGGGAGAGAATTGCAGAGGGTGAATTTTTTATTGATTATTTCCTATGTTTGTTTGGGTATTGTGTGTTATAACTCATAAGGTGGTTGTTCTTCTAGCGAGGGATACTAGTATATGCCATGTGAAAATGTTCTCACTATTCAAGCTTGAAAGTTGAAAGATTCGTTCACTTGAATCTTTTGCTTATGCTCAGTTGTTAGTCCTCTGTTTATTATGTAAGCATGATCAAATGTGGTATATTTCCATCTGCATCCCTAAAATGGAAGCTCCTTTACGTAAACATGATCAAACTAAGGCGAGTGCCATAGTTTTCGAGCTTTTCCCGGGAAATATCAAGAGGCCAATTCTATCTTTCTCAGAAAAGATGATGCAGTAGGTCCAAGGATAACTTCTGTCTTTAAGACAGTGACTAAACATCCTATTCAAGATGGAGGAAAAAGCAGCTAGTTCGATTTATAAGCATTGCTTGGATTAGTAGGATTAGAGGCATCTATGACACCAATGCATCTTTTTATGTTCCCTTATTAGCATTTCATTGACACACAGTGACAAAACATCCTATTCAAGATGGAGGAAAAAGTAGCTAGTTTCATTTATAAGCATTGCTCTGATTAGTAGAATTTAGAGGCATATATTACACCAATATATCTACTTATTGTTCCCTAATTAGCATCTCATTAACTACATAGTTTCCTTGTTTGCCAAGCAAGAAGCCAATTTAGTGACTTGGAAACCTGAAAACAACAGATGTGGTTCATGAAGCTTTCCTTTCACTTGGTCTTAGGGCTGCATTAACAGCCTTTATTAGCCTTTTTATTGGTAGAATCTGGGTCGATTTCATATCTAACGAGCTCTCCATGTATTCTTGCGCAATGTGATTGATCTTGAGCCGATTTGGGTCGAGAAAGATCTCTTTCATAGCTTGCTTTTCACTTGTTGCTCTGCCTCGTACTGTATTTCAATGTGTGTGGATACTGTATGTGCGCGCTCTCACGCGATGGAAGTAGGTGAGCAGGCTCATTCATCGATTTGACTAGCCTTAGCAAAGAGTTTCAAGAGTGTATGTATGACCTCCAGATACTTTAAGTACATGTTAATACAAGGTTGAGAATTTGCAATCAGCTCGAGGAAGAGTGGTAGCCGATAGCACTTCCGATCACTCACTGGTTTGATTTCGATCCTGCACCGCGCATTGTTTGATCCATTGTCGTGGCCTTGTATGCTCGTATGTTTTCGATTTTATTTTCCCTTGCAAATGTAGTCCAGGTGAGGACTTGATCTAACACTCCGCTTGTAGGTCGGAAGACTTTTTAGGGAAAATACCAAGAACATATCTCATTTTTCCTTTAATTACCTTTTTGTCTGGCTCTACTTTTGAAAATGCAGTTTTGCACCTTGAGCTTCGACTCTAAGTACCACTTTGCACCTAACATCAGTTATTGTTGTCTTTATTACCAACAAAATCGGCATTTACAAAGTCGCTATTACTGCTGTCATCGGATGACACCGATGGAACGCAACCTGGCCTACCGTGGCCCGATGCCGACCTTTCCTCTATAAAAACTGCTTGGAGATCTCTCTTTATTAGCCAACCTTGTCGAGGGCATGCCGCGAGGCCACCAACCTCAATCCGAGGCTAGCAGCCTCCCTCAAGCCATGGACGACCTCAATTGATGTTGATCATGTCAGCTCATGACCTCTAGTCGAGGTCGTGAGCCATTGTGGCTGGTGACTCCGACTGCGGTAGGGTGGGGGCTGCACGGCGGCGGATGGTGGTGGGCATGAAAAATAGTGCTTTCAAAGTACAATGATGGAAGTGGTCATTGAATAAAATATGAAATATTTTTTTGATATTTTTTTCTTGTCTTCCTCCTTACAGTCGCGCTGAGTAAACATTGCTAAATTTGGAACATTGATAGTGATTATTTGTTAGCCACTACTGTGATCTGTTGGTGACTACAAGTTCACATATTAAATTAAATCTCCAAGATCACCTAATTATATTTTTAATGTCGTGCCTAGTTGGCGTTGCTCCTCTTTGTCGTAGAAAAATTGCATAACTTATACGAATTGGTCAAATGTAGCGGACCACGGTCAAATGTGCCCTAACATGCCCGAACGTGCTAGTGATTTGATGTGAAGTGGGAAACCTAATTTTTCCCTAAAAAAGTTTATAAATTTATCGTGACAAACGACACCGTACCATATTTCGTAGCTTACCATTTTTGGGATATTGGGTCCCGAGGCACGACCTCCAACTAGGGATGGAGCCGAAAATCCAACCTAAGGAAGGTGAGATTTTCGGTGGAATCGACTTTAAATGTCAAGATAAAAATATATCAAGAAAGACTATGTACGAGTGAAGAAAATTTAAATGTCTTAACTTCACATCTCACTTTATTTCTATTCAACAAGGAATAACATCGATATTATTATTAACTAAGACAGAATGACGAAAAATATAATTAGAAGTTTAAGTTTAGTGGGCACAATTTTCCGGATTTATTTTATGAAGGTTCGTGCTTATTAGTTATTAAACATACCTCAAACTGGCCCGCCGAGCTCCTCATAGAGGAGCTCCAAAGTCTAGGAATACAAATGGCAGACCCAAAAAGAAAATATACCTAAAACTAAATAATTATCAGCGGAGATCTAATACATGGATCATGCTACTTATGAACAATTAGGAATTATATCTTTCTTATCGGAAAACTAATACAAGAAAAGTAATTTAAAATGTTTGATTCTTGAATTTTAAGAAATAGAAGCATTAATTGCTAAATAAATAAATAAAAGTGTAGAAGAATGGTTGAGGAGCTAGGCCAAGAACAACCCAAATAGGTTTTAGAGGGGCTGGAATGGTCGATCTCCCTAAAAAAAAAACTCAAAATAATAGGCTTGCGCAAATTGTGCTTTCAAAAAATTCGCTTTTATCCTCTTATGTTAGTAAAATACTCACTTTCACGTAAAGTACTACGTGATTCAAAAAAAAATTATGTATATTCAAATTCTCTGACTTGATTTTGCTGGCGAGCCACATTAGACGGTTCATACTCAATTAATGCAACATCGGATTTTCCGGTTACATTAATCGCCGATGGCATTTGAGTAATCGAAAAAAAAAAGTTATGGCAATCAAGTGAGCATCTTGTGAAAATTATGATACTTGTACTATTCTTATTCCCAACCTTTCAATATGAAGCTTAGATTCTAAAAATGGAGCATGAAAAATGCAAAAAAAAAATAGGAGAAAGTTGGTAAGTGATTATGTTTTTCCTTTTGTACCCCACAACGTGGTCTAGTTTAATGGAAAAATTGTCAAAAAAATTCTAAACTTATTACACTTTTACCAATTCAATCTTAAACCTTTTAAGTTTGCCAATTGAGTCATAAACCTTTTAAATTTGTGCTAATTTGGTCCTAAAACTTTTAAGTTCACCAATTAAATCCTAAACCTTTGCATTTGTATTAATTCATTCCTTTTGGCCAGTCAAGCGCTGACGTAGACATCTTTAAATAATATTTTATTATTTTTATTATTTTCCCTTTTTCTTTTCTTTTTTCCTCCCTTCTTCTTTTTCCTCCAACCAGACGACCAGCCAAGGGCGACACCGGCCTCAGGCAAGCCTCACCCAACCATGGCAAGGCAAACCTTGCCCAACAACAGCGAGGTCCGCCTCGCTCGACCCTAGCGAGGCTCAACCTCGCCTAAATCTGCAAGGTCGAGCCTCGTCAGGGTCTAGTGAGGCTTGCATGAGGCTAGCAAAGTCGAGCCTTGCCCAACAATGGCAAGGCTCGCCTAAGGTTGGCATCGTCGACAACCAACCGGAAGAAGAAGAAGGGAGGAAAAAAGAAAAGAAAAAGAAATTGAAAAATAATAAAATATTATTAAAAATTGTCTATGTCAACGCCGACCAACCAAAAGGATTAAATTGGCATAAATGCAAAATGTTTAAGACTCAATTAACAAATTTAAAAAGTTTAGAACTGAATTGGCATAAATTTAAAAGGTTTATAACTCAATTGACAAACTTAAAAGTTTTATGACTGAATTAACAAAAATGCAATAGGTTTATGACCTTTTTCACAATTTTCCCCTAGTTTAATTGATCTTATGCAATGCAACACTAGAATGTTTACGAAATGATAAAGGGCATAAAACAACGAGCCAAACCAAAACTTGGACCAAATTGAAAAGAAAAAGAATATTAGGTGCCGAGAATGAGCCAAAAATGGGAAGAGAAATTTACATGACTGTAGAAGGCAAAACGGGTAACACAGGTTTAATTGCGAATATCGAGCAAGTTAGAGGATTCGAAATTGCACGAAAAAAAACTGAGGGATCGAATTGCCAGAACAGTATAATTAGAGGATCTAAATCCCAAAAATAATATTGACATCCCATTCCTATTTCGCATAATATCATTTTACATGATATATGGTTTTCATCTGAAAGGACTGGCTGGCTGGCTAGTGCTTCCCGAAATAACAGCATCATGAGGAAAAGAGTAGCACTAATACTACCTGTAGGCCAAAACTAGAAGATCTTCAACCTGAATCAACTAGAAAAGCCTTAACTTTGGATTCCGTCTCGAGTGTGGTCGCGAGAAACTAATGTATAATCCCGGTACCCTAATGCAGACCGGCGACACAGCTTAACTAGACTGTGGCATGGACTTAGTCTTGTGAGTTCAAGCTGTTGTGGACCGAACAATCGAATGAAAAGTTATCTAGTATCGAATCAGTACCTGAACTACAGGAAATGACCTCGTTCGGATGCGATTGAGGGCTAAAATATCCTGATTTCTGTCGATAAAAGATGGAGGATTAGCCTGGAAAAAAAAACATGCATATGTTCTTCTGTGAATGAGATCTGATGTGATCACCATCTCTTCGGAATATTATGAGTAGTCCATAGGACAAAATTCTTTGCGCAAGTCGCGTTCTGAACCTCTCGAAGACTCGCTCCTGAAAATCCTTTCTGATATGATGTATGTTCAGATCAGATGCTCAAATTATATACAGTTGCATCTGGCGCAGGCGCCGAGCAAAAGACCTCATCATCTGGGTCCGGAGAGCTCCATAGCTTCAATTATGAAAGAGGACTCCTCGTGTTTGTCGCTGTAATTCCTAGAGAAGCTACATTCTCTGTTTTCTCCTAGGTTGTTGTTCCCACCTTGTGAATCCTCCATGTTTTCCCCTTGTCCGAGACCTTCTAGGACCTTCAAAACCTTGGACATCTTTGGCCGGAGGTTTGGATTTGACTGAGTACACTGCAGGGCCAGTTCTACCGCCTTCTCTAGCTCCAGCGCGTCGAAACACCCTCTCAGATCCCTATCTACCAGGACTTCGAGCCTCTTTTCTTCATGCAAGGTTCTCACCTGGCAAATTGGATATGATATTCAACATGTTACTTAGGGTACAACCAAAATTGATCAAACTCTGTATTCCTCAAGCAGAATGTAATGAGAACAATAAAAAACAGTTCAAACAGTATATACCACAGAAAATCATATATATGGGTAGACCTCTTTCAATGCATAGAAAAAACAATATATCACGTTCATTGATCCCAATACATCACTCCTCTAAGTTCTCTTGATGACGTTAAAGCGAGACAACAAACCAGACGAGAAAATGGGAAACTAATCTGCGAAGTGCACTCAGAAAAAAAAAAAAGGTTTAAAAAGTTTTTGGTTCATCAAAGGAAAAGTAAGCCTCAGATATGGATTGAGGGAAGAGGTCCAATTGTTCATTCAAACAACTTCTAATGTGCTGAATTCAAATATTTAACAGCAATAATCAGGCTCAAACGAAGATGCAGTAAGCATATATTGTCCAATAATTCTATGCCCTAAACAGACAAAAAATGATAAACGCATGATGTATGCTACAGACTAGAGAAAACTGTTCGTATCGGTCACTAAAAATAGAAAGAGATCATGACTTGGCATTCCTTAGCTCAGTACTGGTAAGTACTAACCCGGTCAAGAATCATTCCTTTCTGAACCTGACCATTTCCAGCATCTAGTGCCTTTTGCCCAGTTATAAGTTCCAAAAGCAGTATCCCGAATCCAAAGACATCGGTTTTCTCAGAGGATTGTCCGGTTGAGAGATACTCCGGGGCGATGTGTCCCACGGTACCACGTACTGCAGTAGTCACGTGAGACTCCCTCCTATCTAGCAACTTAGCTAGACCGAAATCACCAACTATGGCTTCAAAACTTTCATCAAGAAGGATGTTCGCTGCCTTTACATCCCGGTGAATTATTTTCGGATTGCATTGTTCGTGCAAATACAGAAGTCCACGGGCAGTGCCGAGGGCGATACACATTCTTCTCTTCCAGTCCAAAGATGGCCTTTCGCGACAAGTCTCTGTAGCAGAGATTTAAGGCACTCAAGAATGTCAGAGTAAGATAATAAGACTATCATGTTCTGTTTTACAAATGAGACAGGGAAGGGGCAAAATATAAGATGAATCCAAGACTTCACGGGTCATGATAAGAGACGGCAAAGAGTAAGCCATCGATCAAAGATAAAACAATCATTTATTCGACAAATCAGAAGTCTGCTCCGCATAATATTCTGCAACACTTAAATTTGTTAATTGACTCTGAAGTCCTCAACCTATCAATAAAGATGCACATTTGCTTCAATAACTCTAGTGCCATAATTATACACTTTCCCAACTCAAAATATCAGAATGAGTTTCTTCCAGAAAAGTTTTTTGGGGTTAATGCCACGCAAGATGAAACTGATATGTAATGAGAAGATGAAAATCCCATCACATAGTCGTAATAGGGCTAAGGGGAGTGTAAGCACAGATGATTAAAAGGTAAGCAAATTTCGGGGCAACAATAAACCGTAAAAGCTTGTGATAAGCAAGTTTCACTGTGATTGATTCTACATGATTTTGAAGGTGAAACATTAACATTGATTAGCAATTTTTACACGAAGATGTAATATTCATGCACAATCAATTGCCATGAGCAACTGTCCAGAGTCTAATCTCCTGATTTTAAAAAAACAAAACAAAACAAATGAAGACAAAGAAAGGATCAAGAATGCAAAGCAGAGAGGCGAGCTCACAAAAAAGGAGAAACAAACCTCTCAATCGGTCAGCCACACTTCCATTTGGCATGTAAGGATAGACGAGCATTCTCTCTTCTGGCGTCATACAAAAGCCATAGAGTCTTAAGAGGTTTCGGTGCAGAGCTAGGCCAATCATCTCGACTTCAGTTTGGAACTGCACTTCACCAGTATAGTTTGGGTCCTTCAGCCGTTTGACTGCCACCAATGTACCATTGGGAAGACATCCTTTATAGACTAATCCATATCCACCTTGACCGAGGATGTTTTTGGGGCTAAAGTTTCCAGTTGCTGTTTGCAACTCACGGAAAGTGAACCTCTTCAATTGGCCAATCTCAAATTCATAATCCTGCTGTACTGTGAATTCACATGATGGAAAAGACTCCCAAGTCATTAGAAAGAAGGATCATGTAAGATCAAAGCAAAACCCAAAACTGTGTCTAGGAAGTACCATATGAGTTGAAGAGAAAACGTGATCTGTACCAATGTACCCAGCAAATGAGCAACATAACCGAAACCACAAACGTACAACTGATGCCGGTGGCTACAGAAAGAACCCATCTGTTATGACCATCTGCCCTCGGAGGTGAAGATGCAGCAGCTGCTCCTGCTCCAAACTAGCATATGAACTCCGTTTTTATTTTTGTGAATATTTATCATACAAAAGTCAAGCATTACCGTTCATCGGTTTGGAGATGCCTGTGCAAGCTTGTGAAGTGCAGAGGAAGCTATTTCCTGAAACACTACGAGAAGTACCATGAAGTGTTAAATGCGCAGACCAGCACACCTATATTGAAATTTATTTGATGATATGATAGTAAAGCTTAGCAAGAGTTTGAAGTCTAAGGCCAGTCAACACCTTATTTGAAAAACAAAAACAGGAGTTGGGACATCAAGATGTAGTTGAATGAACATTGTTAAAATTCTCATAGCACTCCAATTGAAAGATGCATCATACAATTTCGATACGATTATGATGTACATCCTATGATTTGCTCTTACTCCATTGCACTTGACCCCGTGAAAAGAAGTGTCCATGGATAACCAACATTTTCTTATATTTTCTGTTAAATTTAGTCGAATCATCTTAACTCCTTTGTCAGATAGAGAAAATTACAGCTCCATAGATATATCATGCCCTGACAGGAAAAGAAGCATGCAGCTTGTATAATGAAAAATGTTGTCCAATGGTGCTCACCTGTAGCCCTTTGCAAGTATTTTCGGAGTTGGACCACTAAGATTATTGGAAGATAAATCCCTGCTTAATTTCATTTATCAGTGTAATCACAGATCTACAAAACTTAATTTGATGAGAAAACAATAGAGTGGAACACATACAAGAATGAAAGACCTGAGAGATTTGCCACCGCACTAGGTATCTGCCCTGATAACTTGTTCCTACTCAGCCGCCTAAACAACTTAATATGGGAAAGGTTTAGAGGGCCCGAAATAGACATATACAACGCATATGCTATGGGAGAAGAAAATTACGGTATCATCAAACCAATACTCACAAATAAGTCAGATGAACTAGGAATCCCAGTGAACTTGGGATGTCCCCAACAAATTGGTTTCCCGAAAGATCAAGAGTCTGAAGTTCTGAAAGCTTTCCTATCTCAACTGGTACTGGACCAGATATTTGGTTGTTCTGTAATAATCTTCGATAAAGACAAAAACTTAAAATCTACAAATGAAACTTCATGCCTCAAATCCGTGCAAACACTTGTGATAAAGAAATGGCTCTTTCTAAAACCTATTACGGATCATGTCTATTGACACCCAAGATAAGTGAGTCACTACAGAATCAAAGGGTAATATCTTCTGTCCACATCTAGCCGAAAAATTGCATTTGGCAAGTGACATTAACACATCATCAAGTGCCAATCTGCTATACATACAGGCAACTTGAGTAAACTGTGAAAATGCTAGTAGACTCATTGCATGGTGCTATGATGGCATGAAGATCAACTTATCCACTAGCAATGTACAGAATATACCAAACTTAGATTATATAATAGATCTCCTGCTTGACACCCTCCAACTAGTCAATGACTAGCACAAACACTACACACACAAGCTACTTGAATCATATATAAAATGCTCAGTGGAAACAATCAAGCCATCACCTAACAATAAAAAAAAAAGTAGAAATTTTTTAAAAACGGCATTTCTCTTTGCAGAAAAAGCAAATAATCTAAAACAAGCGAAACAAAAAGGTGGAGGATGCTGAATAGCTTACAATGTCCTCAAGTGACTCAAGTTTCCAATGCTTGGTGAAAGCATTCCTGAGAGTCCAGTGCTGGCCATTTCGCTGAAAATAGTAGACAAAATCAGCAAAACTATGAATTCAAACGATGTTAAAGAAATTGAAAAAGAAAACAGAAAGGAGAGTCTAGGAAGATAATATGAGGGGCATTACTTACAGAGATATGACAAAGCCTTCAAGAGAGCAAGCAACCATGTTCCAAGTGCATGGATCCACAGAATTAATGTCCCAACCTTCCAAAACGTGCAACTCGTCCATCATTTTGCTCTTCACCGACATCAATGCAGCCACTAAAACATGCAAAAAATTGCGCAAAAGCATATACACAAACATCTTTCAGTTAAAGGAAACAAGAAAAATGCAAATCCAAACTCATTCAATCCCTGAAAAGACAAGGCAACACTAAGGAAACATTTTTCTTGAGAAGACCACCTTCATAGTTAACACCCTTTGGAGAGAGAAGACTGTCGGAGGCACTGACAACCAAAGGAAGAAGAAAGAACAAGAAAAGAAGCTGTTGCACTTCCATGGAAGAAGAGCAACAACCAGACAAGACTGTTCTTTCTTCCTTTTGTTTCTCCTTTCGGGAACTTTACACACAATGAGCGACTTTAACGGGTCGCTTTGTGGTTTTTGACCCAATGAAACAAGAAGCTCCCCTAAGATCTTCCGACAGTAGGAAAGGGCACAACTTTCTTCTTGTTTTTCTCTTCTCTCTATATTTTTCTTATTTTTCCCTTCATTTGTTTCTTTAAGGCAAGGTTGCCTGTGCTCACACGACAGATGACAGCACTATCTTGGAACCACCTATCACTTCTCGAGAAGCTAAAACAACTCGGAGGCAAGACAAATTGTATAAAGGAAAGAGCAAGAGAGAGAGAAAAACGAAGGCAGTTGGTTTGGAAGATGTGAAATTTAACGTTTTTAAATTTAACGTTTAGAATAGTTCAGTCAAGAACGTAAGACCAGGAAAGTTTTAGACAGTGTTATTTTTAATTTTGTTGAGTTGGGAATTGGGACTTCGAGATTTGGATCTAACAGAGACTGTCCCCCGGTCCTTGGTTGAGTTTATCATTTGTTAAAGCTGATGATCTTCTTGAAATCCCATCGACTTCAAATCCTCCCTCACATGAACATTCATGGCTTCTTTTTACCAATAATAATAATAATAAAATATAAATGCATGATTTTTATTTTATATTTTTATAGATTCAGTGTGTTTCACTGAGTTGCTTTGTTTAACAGCCTATACATCAGTAGAGATTCGATTAGTCGTCAGTTTCTGCTAATCCATTTGCTCATTGCTAATACAAGATAACATATAGTTTATCTAAAGAAAAAAAAACACAAGATGACATATAATAAGTCCTAGCAACAACAACAAAAAAAGACAAAAGAAGTACTAGCAAGAATAAAAAAGAAAATGCATATAAGAAACAGAAGTCCACATGCAAAGCACAAGCTTTCAGTTAGCTCCACAATGGAAACCTCTTCAATGATCACCTTCACATCAACTTTCGTTACTGGCCATTTACTAAATTGTTATGCGCTATAACGACATCGCGAGGGGACTTGCTACACTTGGCAAGATCTACACAAATGTGAAACATGTGATCAGGACATTCCAAGCATTACTAAAAGAATGGGCTTATGTCAAAACATCAATTCGTGAAACTCAAAAGACTTCAACCCTTAGTCTTGGGTGAACTTATTGGAACTTTCATGACTTATGAAATCAATTCCAACTACGAGCCAAAAAAACTAAAGGTAAAAAGTCTATTGCATATACAACTAACTCTTTTATGGCCACTGCTTGTTTCGCTCTTTTTCTCATTTTTCAAACTTCTATTTGTTGTTGAGCCTACAGATTTATTAGAACGCCCAACCAAAAGTTGTGAACATAGCAGCTACTTGATCACGTATTCTGGCGTCATAAACATTCGATCATAGTTATTGTGATATCCTCAATGCCCAAACTAAAGAGACCCACTAGGACCAGTTATAAGAGAGAGCATACTAGTTATTAGACAGTGGAAAGACGTGTCATTTCTTGCCATTAGGCTTCGGTAAAAGCCAATAAAGGGACACTGAAGGTGGTGCAGGAACGTCATAATATGTGACAAAGTGATATTGTTGAGCTGCAAATTCTGAAATTCTGATATTGTTGGTTAGTTATCATAGTGCAATCAAATGCCTCTGTCTGGATATAGCTACGGAAGTCAGAGCACAGACGATCTGATAGAATGGAAGTCAAAATGAGTTGATAGATATCAGTGGACCCAACAGATTAAGCTGCCACCAAGTATACAAAATCACCATTCACCAATTGCCTTCTCTACTGCAACTAGGGGTGAGCATCGGTCTAAGGTTAACCCTAGACCGATCTTGGTCCCATTCCTTGAGGGACTGGGCTAGTCTCTAGTCTTGAAGCCATCGAAACCTGTAATGTACGAATTGGTCATTGATCCTGAGGTTTTAGAGTTGGTCCAACTCGGACCAACCCTATATATAGTCCAAACCCTAGGTATATAACTCAAAGTGCCTAGCCTCTCCTCTTCCTTCGCCCTATTCTTCTCCCTCTCTTTGAGTCTCACGCGCACACTCTCGCTCAATCTAGATTCTTCTCGACTTCTTGGTGGCTCTCTCTCTCTCTCTCTCTCTCTCTCTCTCTCTTGCTCTAGCAACGATTCTCTCCCTCTCTCTCCTTGCTCATTTATTCTTCCTCGATGCTAATCATCATCAACAAAGACTCTATGATCTCAACAATTTAGAGTGATCATTGTTCGCAATTAAAATTATGTATCTCAAAAGGTAAGTACCTCCATACTCGATTCCAAGAGAAACAAAGGCCGAGATTCTTAACTTGAATGGCCACATTTTTTTTGCATCTTTGTCGACAATCACAATAACAATTTCTTCTTGTTAATGTTTGATGCTTCAACATGAATACCATTAACTTGAACAAACATCTTAACATTTGAAAAAACAATAACGAAACGAGGCTTGTAAGTTTGGGGGATCTGTTATTGGGGTGTGACTTCGAATTTCTTTGTTAATTACTAAAAATATGTAGGTCGGAATGTTATGAAAGAAATGGACAATTGAATGTTTATCTATGAAAGTTTGTTATAACTTTTCTTTTATCTTTATTTGGCAATTACTAATTAGATGCTAGTACTGAAATTGTTATGTGAACTTAATGAATCTAGATAACATGTCAATTGTAGCGGAGGGATATAATGAGATGAGTCCCATGATGGAATCGCCAGGCCATGGATGTGAAAAAAAAAAAAAGCATTGGTTGGTCTCGGGTTGACTTGGAACCTAACCAGACCCATAGGGTCAATCCAATCCTCGGTTCCAGGCTCAATAGTGTTGATCTCCGGTTCCAAAGATTGGGAACCAACACTATGCGGGTTGGTCTACTAAACTTGCCCAACTCAGATCATGCTCACCCCTGACTGCAACCATCCCTTGTGAAACCATTCCTCTATATTATTGCGTATTAACAAACAAAAGGCTCTTTTACTCATTACTCGAACTGAAAAAACCCGAAATTTTCGATTCAGGTTGAGTATTTTTTACACCCCTAGTCAAAACTGCTCATTGAGTGAAAAATTATGAAAAGGCCCTTTACGGCCCAATCGCATGGGCCCAATGTACAACCGATTAGACCCAAAATTGTTTGACTCTGGAAAACGTCATCAAATACTTAATTATCAAAATGTAGTTTTTTTTATACCAAGTAACCAATTGATATTGAATTTTCAAAAAATAGTACGGAGCATTTCAGAGATTATAAAACAGGAGATTCCACTACCAATATTCAGAAACAAGACTTTCAGAGAATGAATAAAATTTTCACATTTCCAATATGCCGTTTTCTCGGATTTTCACGATTTTTCCAAATTTCCGCGTACGAAATTATTATCGTTAAAAGTACCCCATAACAAAAGTGAACATCATTATTTCTCCACGAATAATGAATAAAACATAATATTTTCCATCCACTTAAAGCTACAAATTTCCAAGTATGCTAATTTCGTAATTTCCCAGAAATTACTGAAAAATGTAATACTTCCAAAATATTCCAAAAGATTCACAGATCATAGTATGTGTCTTGCTCGGTACAACAGTAAAAACGGAACTGCAATCGACGTCGGTGAAAGCCGTACGCCCTGTCCGTAGTTACTGGACTCGCCACCACGAATGCTGAATTTCCAGATTTGTCGACTTACTAAATTTAAGGGACTCGATTCTCTCTCTCCAGTGGATGAAATTGTGTAAAATTTAAGTCATTGGAGAGATCTCATGTAATACTATAAGTTTGTAACATGGTTCGACTAATCCGATGAGACTGTATGTTCACTAGAAATTTACATATTCACCGGCTCGCGGCTGCAATTTTGGATGCTTGTATGTTTCAAATGACTAGTCAGATTCGCGCACCGTCACGTCCTACTGATTCTAGGTGAAGAGAAGTATCTGTTCATGCCGTGGGTGTGGCTGGAAATTCGCCGGAGCACCGCCGATGAAGGAAGAACATAAGGTTAATCAAAACAGAATAGAGCAGAGCAAATGGAAGAGCCAAGCCACCCATAAACACCGTTCCATTGGGGGAGTCCCAGGAAGAGTTCTGGTACAGTGAGAAACAAGCACTTGGCAGACCAACTATGTCGCTTTCCGGCGAAAGTCGAGTGCCTCCGATGAGCCCCGGACCAGCTTAGACCTTTCCCTCTCCTCTCTCGGTGTCTCTCTTTCTCCGGTGGCGGGTACGTGAAAAAGAAAATACAGCCGAGGGAGTTGACTTTCTAAACTGCTAGCGGGTTGGGCTTGTTGACTTTTTCCAACAAGAAAGCTCAAGACCAACTCTGTTGGCGATAGGCTAACAGATGATTTCTTGATCTTTTGAAAGCTAAGCAACAACTTCTTTTATTTGTTTGAACTTGAGTTTTGGTTTGTTAGAGAAATAGTTTGCATTTGATGTACCCACGTGGTTACATGTCCTGATTCAACCATTTTCGTATATGCATCGAACAAAAATTAACGTAGATTTAGGTCTGTTTGTTTCGCGAAAAATGAATGATTTGAAAAATATTTTCCTAAAAATGATTACTCTTGAACCAATTATTCAATGAAAAATATTTTCATTATCGATAGTAATTTATGTCTAAACATCTTCAGAGATGATGAAAATATTTTTCGTTCGTTCATTTTTATAAAAGATATAAGCGATTATTTTTCGGGAACAAAGATTAACATACATTAAGGCGTCAAGAAAAAAAAAAAGTTCGTCCTGTTTGGTGGCAAGTAGTTGTTGGGGTTGGAGGTGACGACTATTCTTGAATCAGAAGGTAATGTGTTTCAGGTGTCCTTTTTAGTTCTTGATCTCTCGCTTTCTATTCACAACTCCCATTGTAAATGGGAAGTTTAATATCAATCTTCACCTACTTCTTAGCTTCAATTCAAATCATGCTCGGTTCGATGTTCTTATTTTATCGAATATTACGTTTCTCTTGATTCTTTGTTGATCCAATCTCTGCCACCAAACTTCAGAACCAAGTTGAATGTGTCTGAACCAGTTGATGGGTCACTTTCAGTTGGAGTTGGAGTAAGGTTAATTTACATAACAAACAGTGACAGGGAAGGAGAATTGCTATAGAACGTTAGCTTCCCTCTCTCATGGTCCATTGTTCTTTGTCAATGATCATATAGAAGTAACTGTTCGTAATGAAGGGAGTCATTTTTGCTTAGTGGATTCAGGCAAGTTGAACCGCTTAACGTCCACGACCAGAGTTCCAAAATGCCGACTTCTTGTGGCAGGAAGATCAGCAGTTTCAAAGCTTGGAAGCCTGACGGGAGTCGATCCTTGATATAGTAGGAAAATGTCAGGGTGTGAGAATCATTGGAACAAGGCCATGCAAATGCATGGATTCAAGAATGAGTCTGCAAAATTCGGTGCCTTTAAGGGGGTCCCTGCGGGTAGAAGGACCATGTCGTTTCGTAGGCATGTTAAGACCGTCGGTTTCGTGTTTTTGTGGATGGGTTTCTTCGTCTTGTTTGATGAGTTTACAGTGTCTATATTTGATTCGGTAAATCTTCACAATGTATCGAGACAGGCCAAATCGAGCAGGCCAAAGGTACAATCTGGCTTTTCCTATAGCAAACTGTTTCATCGCTCTAATTTGACTTTGAAGCCTTCCTACCGTAATCTCAATGCTCTAATTACCAACATGCAAGATGATTCTTGACTCTCGTCGTAGGAGAATTGATCTTGTTCTAACATGTTCGTCTTGATCAGGGGACTCAGCATTTTAGAGGCATGGAACTTGTGTTAGCTTGTGCTGCAAATCAACTGAACTATACTGTGCTTTTGGTCTTTATTTTCATAATAATGGATGTACATAAGGTGTACAATCAGTCTCTAAAAATAGTTTTTGCCACTCCCTTTTGTTTATCCAAAGGAAGACAGGAATGCCTCTGGTGAAGTAGAAAAGCCAGCAGTAAAAATGTACGACCGGCTTCTGCATATGGCTTCAACAGCACTCTCTGAGGTATGCCATCAAGTGGTGCAATGTTCTGGTTTATCGACTAAACTTTCCTGGAAAGTGATATTAAATGTCGCCCGTGGTTTTAGGGAGAGTTCAAGCAAGAGTCATCTAGTTTCTGGGAGGAACCACATAGGCAAGCCTCTCTGTGGAAGCCTTGTGCAGACAAAAAAGTCCACACAGGTTCAGGTACAGAATACTCCTGACTGTATATTGCTCATCAGCAGTGAAACTTGTTTGTTCTTAACAGCTCTTTAATCGCTCGGTGGGAAGTGAATGATTTAGCCGTGAAATCCTAAATAAAATAACTCAGAATTCATGGAGTATCATTTCAGGTTTTCTTTCGTGACCAGGAAAATTGGGTAGTAGCCATGGAGATAATGGCTACATATTAGTCAGTGCTAATGGTGGACTAAATCAACAGCGAGTTGCAGTAAGCATCGAATATTCAATCTTGTGATTCTGTATTGCATTTAAATGCCTATCGATTGCGATAACCAATACA
The DNA here is from genome assembly GCA_001662345.2 of Metrosideros polymorpha var. glaberrima. Classification (NCBI taxonomy): domain Eukaryota; kingdom Viridiplantae; phylum Streptophyta; class Magnoliopsida; order Myrtales; family Myrtaceae; genus Metrosideros; species Metrosideros polymorpha. The sequence goes on from BCNH02000005.1 coordinate 11,656,579, forward strand.
GAAGCCTAGGATTTAAATGTATGAACAGAAGAAAGGAAATTTTCTAACGTGCTTTTTTGCACTCAAGTCATGAAAGGAGGCAATCAATTTCATTATACACACAAAAACATGCATATGTTTACACATAAAGAGTGAGATGGAGTCTTCACTGTAGTATATATGCAGACGCCAATCGCCATCTATGTCGAGGAGGACACGGGATCCATGAGTACTCATTATTCCATTTATAATCTTGGATTAGCATTCAATCTAACCTTTTAGTAAGGAACCTCAAACTGAGAAAAAAAGACAAGCATTAAGAGAAAATCTATAAATATCTTTGGCGATCCCTAGCACCCTCGCTCAAATTATGTGCTGCCAAATTACGATTATTCTTTTTCGATTTCTCCATCTCTGACAGCTGAAAGGAACATAGTGTAATGACAATCTCTGGCTGACTTATGCAGATCTGTAATGCTGTCGCTGTTGCGTCTCTTCTTAACGCCACTCTGGTTCTTCCAAGATTTCTGTACAGCAATGTCTGGAAGGATCCTAGGTTTGCCCTGACTTCATGCTATATTTACATAGTTCTTTACATCTTTTGCAGCAACTATTTCACCTTGTTAGCTGATTAAATAACTCTTTGGTAACCTTTCATTTAGCCCCCTCACGTCATAATAAGTAAAACTCTAGAAGTGCTAGGAAATGGTTTTGTTCAATTTGCTTATCATACTAGAGATATGGAGGTATCTGTAAGAAACAGCATTAAACTAGGGGCAGTACTCTGCTCCTGATTAATATTTCATGATGCACCGCCTTACATACATTCTTGATTCACCAAGAAAACAATTTTAGTCTGAAGCTAAATAGTATCCCAGTTCACCAATTTTTAGCTCCCGTTTTCGGCTTGAGCTGATCAGCCTGCTCTAGAAATTCCTCTGACAATTCATATTTCAAGCATATCATAGGTCTGAAGAAACTGCTATGGAGGTTGGCACATAATGAAATCATTCTGTTCATTTCCTTCCGAGGTCCCTACCTGACAATCCTGCTTCTAGCCCTGACCACCTATGAGAATCATATAATGAGATCTGATGTTAAGTATGACATCGGCGAACTCTTCCTTAAATCGATCTTCAATGAGATGAATATATTGCATGTTTTAGCAGTTTTGCCATTCATGAACAAGTTTTGGTTCAAGTACTTCAGTCTGAAGATACCTTGGTCTGTAGCATGGAGCAGTTACTAATGCCTACTTTGCATGCATTATTGAATCTTTCAACGAAGCAAGCTTTATTAATTGTTGAAATTGCAGTCAGTTTGGGGATATCTACCAAGACAAATACTTCATAAAGACTCTGGAGGGAGATGTAAACATTGTGAAGGAACTTCCGCCTCATCTGAGATCCATGGATTTTGAAGCAATTGGTAGCCAAGTATGTCGTCGTAATCCGCCTATATTTATTTGATTTTTTTTGGCAAACAGTATTCTAATTCTTATACCAGATTACTGATGCAGATATTGCGAAGGAGGCCAAGCCAGATGATTATATCTCAGGTGTGCTTCCGATCCTAAAACGGAATGGAGTTGTACATTTCCTCGGATTCGGAAATCGCCTAGGCTTCGATCCCGTGCCATTGAATCTTCAGGTGAGTAACTTCCCTATATGTAGATAGTACAGATTTGGCATATAAATATGCCTATCTATGTTAACCAGCTCAAATATCTGTAAGCAACCTACATTATTTCAAGTCTTTGACCCAGGTTCGGTTTACGGTTCTCTTTATGCATTGTGTTGGATCCTCCTTATGCTTCATATTCCGTTTCAGAGATTAAGATGCAAATGCAACTTCCATGCCCTCAAGTTCATCCTGAAAATCCAAAGAGCTGGTTCACTGTTGGTAAGGAGGATCAGAAAGTTCGATGCTTCTCGGAATAGGTTAGACAAACAATTGCTTGGAAACTTCCTACCAGTGCCGCCACTAGGAAGACACAACGTCGCAAAAGGTCGGTCCAAATACCTAGCCTTGCACTTGAGATTCGAAGAGGACATGGTGGCGTACTCCCGATGTGAATTCGGAGGTGGCGAAGATGAGAAAATGGAACTTCAAGCTTATCGAGAAGTTCATTTTCCTCTGGTGTTGGAACGCTTGAAGAAGAAGAAGTAGGACTTCTCTTTCTTAATTGACTAATGGGTTACTTGCTTGGCTTTCCAACTACTTTTGCTCAAATTTTATTCCTTCCATTTGCTTTAATGACAGGTATGTGTCTCCAGCAGAACTGAGAAAGTTGGGCAGGTGTCCATTGACACCAGAAGAAGCCGCACTTGTTCTCGCCGGCCTCGGCTTTAAGCGAGACACGTTCATCTACCTGGCCGGGTCTGACGTATATGGAGGAATGTCGAGGATGCGACCGCTCACCGGCCTTTATCCCAACTTGGTCACAAAGGAAACTCTCTTCACTCCAAGCGAACTCTCCCCGTTCAGAAACTTCTCCTCCCAGGTAAATCAACATGGGTTTGCTTCTTCTGTAGCAGCAGATTTCTTCCACTGCGACAGTTTTACTTCCTGTATCCCCGGAAAGATTCCGTAATCATACTCCTGCAATGGTTTGCGCAGATTGTAAAACAGAAATAAACAGTAGTCGGATCTCAGTAACGCAATGACCTGACGATACATTCTGATCATCTTATTGCAGCTAGCGGCATTGGACTTCATCGTATGCGCAACTGCCGACGTGTTTGCCATGACCGATTCGGGGAGTCAACTGTCCTCCTTGGTGTCTGGATTCCGCACTTACTACGGTGGAGAACGCGCTCCCACCCTGCGGCCCAGCAAGAAGAGGCTAGCGGCAATTCTGTCGTGGAACGCCACCATAAGGTGGGAAACATTCAAGTATAAAGTCGAGAAGTTGATCAAGGAAGGCCAGGAACCGCAAGTGAGGCCTTCCGGGCGGAGCATATATCGCCAGCCCAGGTGCCCCGAATGCATGTGCAAGTCCCCCTACCGCTCCCATGTCACGCCCTCGAGAAACTCCTCTTAAGTCTCTTTCGCCATTTCGACGAGAGATTTGGATATAGCAAAAGGGGTTGCGGCACGAAGCACTGTTGCTGCTGAATCTTTCTGGAACTGAGCTCAGGATGACATTTTCGATGATCTGAGTTGTTCATACTCACTAGCCACATTTGCTCTATTTGGCTGCCGAGGCTTCAATTTGTTCTTTTGCAATTTCTCTTCCCAGTTTTCAACCTTCCGGTTAAGTAGGCTTGTTCAATTGTTTCATTTTTTGATCGCCGCGGCGAAGAAACAAATTGATTTCTCATCTTCATTAGAACTTGGAAGTGATGCTGTCCGCATTGATCCCACTGCTTTCTCACAAGCGAAATGAGGAACCAAACTCGCAATCGCAATGCTTATACCATATCCAAGATGCTGGTTCGGAATATAAACGAAAGCAAGGCCGCCATTGACTCAGAACAGCAACGGAATTTTCGTTCTTTATATCTACGTGCAGCTCTCTTTGGTGCCTCGGATGTGTTCGTCATTCAATCCTGGTTTCGTGCCTATCCTTATAGTCCAGCGTCGACATTGAAAATACAGTGACCATTCATGCACACTCGAGGATGAGAATAATACACATCATTAGGAGTACCATTCAACAGCATTAGAAGGAAAGTGGCGTTCCACAAGTAAATGTAAACTGAAGTCTCTTTCCCCTAAACGCGAACTTTCTTAGATATGAGTACCAAGTTGTTAGCAGGTGATGTTACACAAGTTCGAAAATTTTCACAAAATTCAAAGCTCTCGACGATGTTGAGAACATAAGTTTGGAGATTCCTCGTGTTTTACACGGAGCTCGACAAAGTGATCTACTCCTATCACAACTTAAATCCATTCTGAGGACGTAAAATTCATTAGTCAAATCTACTCATTAGAATGCTGCCCAACAGTTCAATGCAGAGTTACACTGATAGTACATAATATGGGATAGACTATGGGTGGGTTTTGTTCAGTTTTGCAAATGCTGAAAGCTCAATGCTAATCCCTCCAGCATTAGGCTTTCAGCATTCCCAAAATTAGAATTTAGTCGAAAGCTGCTTGCTAAACACCTCAGCATTTTCTCAAGAAGCTTTAGAGACTGAAAGCTCATTGGGAATGCTTTACCAAACCCAGCCTATGTCCAGCAAAGATCAAACATGCCAACAATACATCTTTGGAAAATTTCACTTTACATTTGAGAAGTTTTAACACTTTTAAAGTATAACAACATTCTCTCTTTCAGCTAGGAATAATAAAAATGAAGTGCTCGATTTGTCTTGCACACTGTCTAGCAGAATTGGATCTGATCTCGGAATCCTTGGCGATCTCAACTAGGATTCATTGATTATGAAAATAAACAAAAGTCAACCTGATGCTTCTATAATTAACTTTAACATCAAGATCTTCTATCCAACTTCCTCTCGCCAGATCTTCTCTCTTCTGCCTCTCTTCGTCTCTGTTGGCTGTCATTTTAAATGAAAATTGGATCATCACTTAAGAGTACCAGGGATTATCCGTGAGTTTAAGTCCAAAATATGCATGGGAAAAGAACAGGATTTGATGTTAGGAGCGGGAATGAAAAACCTTGACAGGGGAGCATTTTTAGATCATTATGACTAATTGTGAAGACAAGGAAGGAAAGTAAACCGTTCCAAATCAACACTCGATACTTCTAACTTGTCTAACTATTTCTAAGAAAAAGTAAGTTAAAAAAGATCATGAACTCACGCGAAGGCTGTATAACCTGCACCAGCATTTGCGGCAGATAGAATTGCAGCATGAGCAGCAACAGTGGACACAGATTCCTGTGCTCCTGATGGCAGGGAATTTTTCCTGTCACCATCCACCTGAAATAAAAAGCAAAATCTTTCAATTCAGTCAGACTGAATAGAATCTAGTAGTGGATACTCACATGCAAGAACAAGTTAGACCTTATCCCATTTTGATTTTTTGTTTTGCCGGCCATCCCGAGCAGCTGGATCACTAGGTCGCAAACCACCAGAAGCAGCAGTTGGAACACCTGCAAGAGGAGCTTCATAAGAACATGAAAGATAACAGCTACCCCGTTATAGAGTTGTTCAAACCAATTCTTCACTACATTTACATGGATTGCTTTTCAACCTGCAGGCACATTAACTTTGGGAAAGATAGCAGGTGCTCCAGCTTGAACTCCACTAGAAACAAATTCGACCTGCTGACTCTTTTTCCTCTCTTGTTCCTTTCTTTCTGCTTCTCGTTTCATGTCAACCTCTGTAGAATATGACAGGTAATTGCCCAAATAATACATGAGCGAACGCAATTATAATAGAAAATCAAGATTGCTTTTGACAATGACCATCGAGTGTTTCTTAGTAACATTTATGCCTTGTAATCACATGAAAGGAAATAAATCTGAATTAAGCACACAACCAATGCAGTTTTTCAGTCACCTGACCGAAATAATCACATTGGAAACTCTGAAAAGAAAATTAGCTAAGAAACAAGAATACTATTGCAATACAGCAGCACCACAATGATCCCAAATCAAGTAGTTATCAAGGTTCCATTAGGAGGTATCCATGGACTTGAATCCAACAATTCAATAGACAATAGAATACTGTACACAAAGCTGAGAGCAGAAGTTCCTTTAAAGTCTCATGAAGTCGTCCAAAAGGCATAGAATAGCAATAATCACGTTCAACCAGCCTGTCTAACAAGAAAAGATCATACAAAAGAAAAATTCAGAAATTCTTGTTCACTGAAGAAACAATGTAAAAGCTCCATTGATGCCTCTTTCAGGCAGGTTCAGTCTACTCCTTGGTCACGTAAACACAAACAAAAGAAACTTTTGAAAGTTGGCATGCAGTTCAAATAAGCCAAAAGGAAACACAAGCCTGACGAGAGAAAAGGCCTAATGAACAAAACAAGATAATGGCAGAATTACAGCTTAATCATCAAGGCAAATGAGTGCATGCAGTTACAGGGATGTTGAGAAGAAAGGGTAATAACCTAATTCATCGCAATAGTCACTTTGATCGTAACCATGGGGATCAAACACCTCCTTGCTGAAGCAAGATCCTATCTCATCAATAACTTGATATCGCACTGAATGTAGCAAGAAGTCTGGGTTTCGATAGTCTTTTTTGTTGCGCACTTCAGCGTTGAAACTTTTCCCAGCTCTTTTGTACGCAATAAATTTTCTCACTCTCTCCTGCACCAACAATGCAGAAGGAAATCAACAGAAGAAACTAATTCTACATGTTACAACATCAAGAGATACATATTATTCTAAAGAATCTTTATACAATCCAGCAACTTATAAGTACAGCGTTATAGTATCTGTCGGCTAGCATCACTTATTCATATCCCCAATTGGAAGTGCAAGATGAAAAGAGACCGAGGAAGAATATCTCAAAATAAGTACACCCAATTCATGATGTCCCTAGATCATTTTTAATTTTAAAATAAACTGATTTTCCTAGAGCTATGAACAACTGAAACTACATGATCCATCATTATAGCATAATCACAACAAACAATTTTTTCTTCTCTATCCTTCTAATTCATTGGCCAAAGTAACAATCCTTCTAACCCATCTTTCCCATATTGCGTGCTTCTCAACACATCTCAAGCGTATTCATTTCAGCATTATATTTTTAAATGAGTAAAACTAAAGTTGATTGTAGTGACAATATACGTGAGATTGTTGCAATCTAACAAACATTTAAACAGTGACAAAAACAAGGTAGAGCAAGTGCCAAGCCACCAGTCATAGCCACTTATGCCAAGATGAACGTGGAATAACATCCTGATGTATGATGAAAAGTGATCCAATTTGGATCAGGAACTCCCAAATAGTAAACTCATGGATCACACCTAGACTTTATTAAGTGCCACAATAAACATGAGAATAGTCTCATACAATCAAAAGTATAGAACGGCTAACACTTAAGAACATCCTCTGTGTGTCATTCTATTCCACTCACAATCCAGTGAGAAACTATAGCAGCAAGTAAAACTCTTAACTTCCTTTCTATTTGCCACTGGCCACACATAATCTGCTCCAACCCAACACACGTCTAAAAGTACCCGTTAAAAAATTAAAAAAAGAAAACTCTAAGACAATATTCACCTTCACCCGTATTCCATCAATCCCCCCATAATGAAAGCAAACATTTGTGACAGTTTCTTTTGCAAGTTCATAATTCCAACATCTGCTGCAACAATATGCCCCCCTCTTTCAATATTGTGACTTTTCATTTTTTTTTTAAAGCTTGTCGAACAAAGAGACCGACCCTAAATTGTAATGGCACTTTCCACATCTGTCCACAAGAATTGCTGTTTACACACATTCTATCTGTAGAATTATCCAACAAAAAAGTTCCTAACTCTCCGACTTACAACCTTGAAAAACAATTGGATAAGATACCTTACTATCATCCTCAACGTCCATCATATTTTAGTGTATTATTGATATGGTGAAGTAGGCACAAATAATCAAGAAGAAATAGCATATGGTTATAGTTCATTCGACAATTCATAGATTCAAGATTCAGTAATCGCCTTCAATGGAATTAAAGAAGTGGAGGAACGTGAATACCAGGAGTTCTAAGGCTGGAGTCACTGCGATCATTCTGTTCTTTCACCAACTCACTCTAACTCTATATAAGTCCTATCTTCCAGTTCTTTCCCAGTGTACACCAACAAGAACATAGAAAAGTGGCTTTTGAAGCCAATAATGCCAATGAACTTAACATTATAGCTTCTTAAGTCTCAAAAATCCAAATAAGGCTGAACCCAATTCTACTGCAAGGACCTGTTAATTCTTCAAGCACTTCCAGTCAGTAAAGAGATATTAGTTGGGCAGCCTAGCCAAGGTAACGCACCTTATGCTTGCCAGAGTTTGATGTTGGACTACTAGGCTTTAGGCCAATTAGTCAGCTATCTCTTCGCCCAATAGAAAGTAAATTTCCGGAAATAAGGACTATCCAATAGTGCACCTTACAAGTTTCAGCATTTAGAGTAATTGCTACAAGGAAGCCGACTAAACACATGAGATTTATAGCTCCAGATCTCTTTCGCTATTAGACCATCCAGTCCAAACAGCGGCAGAATACAATATACATGTAGTCTACCAACTTATTCAGATGTGATAGAATGATATTAAGTCTGTATATACGAAATAACATACAGCTAATGACATCTCTCAAACAGCAGTGAGGTGCATTACAGTTTAAGTAATCAGTTGACAAATTAAGAGCCTCTTCTTGAGGAGGGTGCTCTCTGCGCCCTGCTTATAGCGTTTGGAACAAAAGCCGCAAACAAAAAGATCCAGGTCGTTGAGTAATGGCTTTTAGTCCAAGCAACTACTCAAATAAAATCTTTCAAAAAATTTGATGGCCATGTAACTGTAGCACACGCACAAACATTTATACATTTGCCCAGATTCAAGATGATCAATGCCTACTGCCTAGATCACTCGCAATACGTGATAGCATTGGGAAAAAAGCCGGACCAAAAGTAAGAAGATTACCTGCAGCTCCTCTGAGCACTTGGCTGTTGGTGGTGAGGGAAGAAACTTATCCAAAGGATCAATATCGTCAGAAACCTTAGTAGAATCTTCAACTTCTATGGGTTGTGCTTCTGTGACATTTCTCACATCAGGTTGTGATGGCTCTATATGTCCAGATGAAAGAGAAATATCTTGGTTATTTGGAGACACAACCTGCATGGTTTCTTGAGTAGGCTTTTCTTGGTAATCACCTGCTGCAACAATAAAAAAAAATTAACTGACAAGAAGGAACAGATAGTGCCTCATATATGTATGTCACTTTAACAAAACAAGATTATTTTTATCAGACATGAGCACATCAACGAGAAGAAACCATTTTGACTTAACAAGCATTAGATCTTCTTTGGAATTTGAAGGCAACACAAGGCAAAATAATACTAAAAGATTTTATGTTATCCTTCATTTAACTCAACTCAACCAATCAACTTAACTAATTTAAGCACATAATATACATGTAGAACAAAATAGAACAAATCAAAAGGGTCCCAAATCTCAAGGTTCATTAAAGCTAAAAACAAAAGATTAGGTCACGCAACACATGTTAAAGCCATCACCCGAAAAACCTTATGAAAGTAACAGACTATCAACATCATCATATAAGTTTGACCAAATAAAAAAAAACATCATCATATAAGATTGTGAAAGAAACAAGGTTATCCAATTCAAAATCCCAATAACATGCAACAACGAGGGTTTACCACGGACGTGAGGATAAAAGCTGAACCTGCTCAAGGAAAAAGAGATCTGACTCAGGTGCACTACACAGATAGGTGTAAAGAAAAACTCGTTCAAGTCGAGTGAAACCCAAAACCTGCATTACCCACCAAAAAACAAGACAGGAAAGACGCAAATGAATGGCACTGCTCCACAAACACACACATACCGTTTGCCATTTGGAATCCTTCATCATGCATAAAATAGCTGCTGCTGTCTATTTCCCCTTCCTGAGATTGAGCAACAGAAAAGCAATGTGATCGATCATCATGCTTTCGTCCATGATACAAAGTACCGAAAATCCAGCAAACAAGACTGCAAAATCTCGACAATTATGGTTTGTGATACAAACATATGAAGGAAGACATCTGATTCTGCACAAGAAAGAAGCAGCAACCCAAAAAATCCTCCTATACAGAAATCATCAGAAAAATGGCCAACCTCGAATATCAATGCTAATTCAATCTCCCTCATCAAGAAAAAGAGCGCAGAAGCCAATTCACACATCGTTTATGCTACCGGCACGCAGGATAACATGAATTGCCCAACGGAATAAATCATTCGCTCTTTTATCCACAGCAAACAGAAAACAGCAACTCAATTCTACGCTCGAACAAGCCCTAATGAACCACGAGCGGGAAGGTACCTCAGCTTCCGGAGACATCGCGACTTCATCGTGCGCGTAATCCACGATGCTCAGCATCTCCCTCCTCCTCCTCCTCCTCGCCTCCACGGAAACCGCCACCTCCTGCTGCGGATGTTGCGGCGGCCGATGCTCCCGCTGGCCCGGCGTCGAGCTCCCCGTCGCCAACTGAGGAGTGCCCTCGGGACCGGAATCGCTCGCCACCATCCTCTCGCTACCAACCCTAGCACCATCATCCCTATCGCTCACCTCCCCGGAATCGCCGTCCGCGCGCTCCGGTAGGTCCTCCTCCGCCACCTCGCCTCGCTCCGGCCGCTGCCGCTGCTCGGCGGCGTCGTCTTCGGCGTCTTCCATCTCGTCGTCCTCCTCATCGTTGTACACCGACAGGAGCCAGATTGATTCCTTCTTCTCCGCGGCCATGATTGCTAGGTTATTGTACCAGAAACGAACTGAGGAGAGTTCTGGTCGTGAGACTGGTTTTGAAAGAGGAACCCGGAGACGAATCAGATTTCACAGAGGGAGGGAGAGAGAGAGAGAGAGAGGAAGCAGAGTCTCTTCTTCGTGGAAGTAAATAAAAACGCTAGAAATTAAAACATCTCTATATTCATAATTGAAAAAATGACACAAATAGTATGAATTTTGACTCAATATGCAATGCGATCCTTGAACTTTTAATTTGACACAAATAGTATCTGAACTTTTGATATATGTTCAAACTAGTCATTGAATTATATGAAAATGTTCAATATGATCCTTCCATTAATTTAAATTCAGTGATAACATTTAATATTTTCATATAATATAGGGATTAGTTTGAATATGAATCAAAATTCATGGACTATTTATGTTAAATTGAAAGTTCATGGACCACATTGAACATTGAGCTAAAATTCATGGACCACACCGCATATTGAGCTAAAATTTACTAACAATTTGTGTCATCATCCCTTCACAATTTCTCAAATAGGTTGTATTTACATGTTTCATGTTTTAATCATGCAATTGACCATTGCGAATTCGAGATGATGAATGCATATGAGAAGAGAATCGATTTGATTGAAACACAGAGATATTACTAGGCTGCCCTAACTGGTAATTACAGCGGTCATTATGCTTCCATGTATAAAAATTATTATGCTCTACTGGTGAATCACTAGCAATATTATTCAAAAGAGATGACAAACACAGAGATAATTGCTTTCGGTAAAACCTGAGTGAAGTGGTGAATTTATTTGAAAGGGAGAGAAGACAAGACAAGACACTCTGCATATACATGAAGCAAAGTCGCAAGTTTCTAAGTGAATAAAATATCTTGTACCCCATGAAATGCAGGAGATGTGTCTCCATGCATGCGGGAATCAGTTCACGCTAGTGATTTCCGCGGTTCGGGAATGGAATCTAACTCAAGTTCTTAATCCCATCACGAAACACGTTGAGGCATGAGACCCTGTCTCAGAATTTGAGATATATGCGTCACACTTCAGGAAATTTGCAAAAGAAAATTTTGAATTTTTTTTTAATCAAATTCCTGTAATTCTATACGAAAAGCAGTTGAGAAATGCTTGATTGGCTGGGGATTAAAAGGGTTTATTCTATGAATAATGCGAGCTCATATATTGAATTTGATTGAGTTCATAGAGAAAACCATTTTGAATGCGAGCTCATAATCTTGACAAAATGATCCGCAATCTGACAAAATTCTTAGATTTTCTTCGGCAATTTTCAATCAGCATTTATGAAATATTTACGAAATGAGAAGCGACACATATAACTCGAATTCTCAGAAGAGGTCTATAAGAGATGTATGGGAAGAACATTTCTTCACTTGCTCCTGATCTCTACGTATAACTTAGGGAAATTTTCAAATAAGAGCTTACAATGCTTTCATTTTCTCAAATAAAAACCTGATCAAGAGTATTTACGTCTCAGAGGCAGTGAAAAGAGTAGGGGAAGAAGATATTGACGCCGGAGGAGGAGTGATTGGCAGAGAACGGGCTGGCGGTGGAGGGGACGGTGGAGCCGTCGTTGCTTGCAAATCTGGCTGCGCTTCTTGTGGTGAGGGGAGGAGGAGGAGGAGGAACGAATCTGCTAGCTGTTGGAGTGGATCATGCGCAGCAAAGGGAGGTAGCTCTTCGACCCAAAATAAAGGGAGGAACCTCTCAGCTCAATGTTTCTCTTTCGTGTACTTACAGTATCTTTCATCTAGGGTTCACGATGGCAACATCTCATAGACCTTCAACTTTAAATTCAATCTCAATTCTAGCCCAAATTTTTTTTATCTAAAGAAAATCACCAATTTTTACTTTAATTGTAATCATAATTGTCAATATGAGAAGACTTATCCATACAAAGATAAAAGTGTCGATAAAGACGCAAGTTTTAATAATGAACCTCTAAATGGTCCAAATATTAATAATTTAAAAAATATCAGCAGTAATTTTTAAAGCCGATACATATTAAATTGAGAATTTTTTTAGACTGAAATTGGCCAGAGTTCATACGGGTGAACTTGATTAGAAAATCTGCTCAATTTTCACAAGAATTATATAAACAAATCAAAATTACAAGAATTTGATTGGCGTGGAGATAAAAGCACAAGAACAAGTAGTTAGAATTTTTTCGACGGGTGTTTCATGAGTTCTGAGCAGCCGCATCATCGGCCTCGACGAGAAAGCGGTGAAGTGTGTATGGAAGTAAATAAACAAAGATGGAGTCGAAGACAAACTTTAAGCTTTTTTCTAAATTTCTTCGGATGAGCGAAACTCTGGCTCCTGGGATGTTACGAAATGAATCACTAACTAAATCGAAGACACAGAATCAAACTTAAAAGAAAAGGGAGAGAAATAGATCAAAATGGAGGTTCAGAAAGGTTCCTGAATAAACATATTCTAGCACAATCCTAATCAGCTTCAGCTGCTGTTTAGAGCAACTCAAAAACTCGAGGTGACCCGCTCGATTTGAAAGCGCTTGAGAAAAGGAATCCGGGGCATACAAAAAAGCAAGCGAGTATGCAATGAGTCCTCGGCATCCCTAGTCAGGGAGTATTTGCTCGCCATCTGCATCGGCTTCAGTCTCCACCGTGGGCTTTGGTGCAGCACCGGCTCCGGGTGCCTGCTTCTTCTTGATACCGCTCACGATGTCGTCAATCCTAAGAAGCATGCAAGCGGCTTCTATGGCCGTCTTGAATGTCTGCGCCTTCACATTATAGGCATCCCAGATCTGATATTTAAGTGAAAAGGACCAGAAAACGGAATCAGAGATGCTTCAAATTCACCAATAAATATAGGGGGGGGGGGGNNNNCAAATTATTAACACCGGACAAGCTACTGATCATGAACTAAAAGCATAGGCGATGAAACTGTCTATTCCTCACTCAAAGAAAATATGTGAATTGTAAACTCATTAGGATCCATTGCCTCTTGTTCATTCCAGCAAAAATACTGCCATTTAACCACCAGATATAATGCCTAAACGAGACTTTTTTTGCTGGAGGCTAGTTGCATAATCTAGTTGTGTGTTGAAAATGACACTTACAGATCGCGATTACATTAGCAGAGACCTCACTTCGAAATCTAGAAGTACACTAAACTTCAATATATGGCAATTATCTCATTTATGCAGTTTCTGATCGAGGGAACATAATATGGTTTTAGTTTGGTCCAGGCAGATGCAAATGAAAGAATGAGAAGAGAACAGCAAAATAAAGACTCTTTAAGTATTATATACCTTCCGTTCTTTCATGTCAGTAATAGCACCAGTGTTTCCGTCTATGCCAATCCATGCATTTTCTCCATTTGCATGCTGAATTATATGAGATCAAGGTTTAGAAGAGCATCAACAACGATTCAAAACACAAAACCTTTCAACGTGAAATAGACCAGAATCGGACAGAAGATTACCTTTCCCTGCAAGGCAGTCATGGTTCTTATCACATTCACTCCACAATTCTGGGCTAAAGACCGAGGAATAGCCTCGAAAGCAATAGCTGCAGCTTCATAAGGCCACTGTCACAATCATCAAGCGTTGCACCAATTAGAACATCGCACAAAATACAATATGGGAACTATCATCTCGTCTTACAGAGTGATTCCTCTCAATGTCTCAGCAATATTGAAATTAGAATGGTCTTATCACAGGCAATGACACAATACAAAAGAATGTCGACCTTTTCTATGCCTTCAATCGAGGAACTCTTCTGCTTCAACATGGCAGAAACAGTCAACTCTGTAGCTCCACCACCAGGAAGAAGTTTTGGATTCTTGATGATGTTTCTTGCTACAGACATGGCATCCTGCACAAGAACTAGCTTCAGAACCTCTAACGAGATCCAGGTAAAATAGTTTGTTTATGATTTCCGCAGAATACCTGCAAATTTCTTTCAACTTCATTTAAAAGATCCTTACTGGCACCCCTTAAGAGTACTGTACAAGCTTTCGGATCCTTGCAATCGACAATAAAAGCAAAGAACTCATCCCCAATCTTCTTAACCTCAAACAAACCAGCCCCAGTACCAACATCTGACTCCTGCAGTTCATCTGGTCTATTAACAATTGTGGCCCCACAAGCCTTTGCAATTCTGTTATTATCTGTCTTCCTCAACCTCCTAATGGCACTAACACCAGCCTTACTAAAATAATGGCACGCCAAGTCACTAAGTCCCTTCTCCGTTATCACCAAGTCTGGTTTGAATTTCAGTATCTGCACGCATAGGTTCTCAATGTACTCTTCCTCCATTCTTAAAAGAATGCTCCAATCTTCTTCTTTGACCAACTCAGCATTTGTCTGATTCTCGCCTTTCTTGTACTCAAGAGGGCAATCAAGAAGAATGATGCGTGGGTTGACAATCTTCCTTCTCATTTTTCCAGGAGCAACAACATCCTTATTAAACATAACTCCTTTAAGAACCTTCGAATCTTCCAACTGTCCACCAGGGACTTTTTCAACCTTTATGTACTTTTTTATATCCACTTCTCTCAGCCCTTGACCAAGATCCACACCAACAGTAGTAGTAGCATCAATAGCTAAATCCTGAAAAAGAACATATTAAATGGAACTTAAAAACCTAAGTTTATCTTTGTAGATGCACATGTGACTCTTGGCACCAACTTTAAGATCTCAAGTAACAGCATGAGCTCTAGAAGAGCCAACGATATACACTTAATGAATAACACACACCGCTATAGCCACAGAAGTATTTACCAAGCTACATAGCACTAGTCTAGATGAGTACAATACAAAAGTCATCATCAAGACCCTATAGTAGCTAGAAAGCTGGGTTGAGGTAAATCTCCTGGTTTTACTTTTTTGTTATTCTGTACAATTTTGTCACGTGGATAACTCCTTAAGCTTATATATGGCAGTTGACATACTGTCGACTTCACTGAGTTTCCTTGAAGACTTAGTTACCAGTCAAAGATCAATGCACATCCTTCACATATTCAATTTCCAGCCTGATGTTAAGTAAATTCACCAATATATTATGCACTATTCATAACAAATGTGCATCCAGAGAGTACTTACAGCAATCAGATCCCCAAACTGACTGGTGAACTTTGTACCAATGCTACTTTTAACAAGGCCAAGCATGCTAGCACCTGCAAATTAATTCCGCTATTAATTTCACATAAAATATTCATCATCATGAGATGATCAGAAACAGTATTATCTCCTCTTCAACATTCTTCCACAAAACAATTACATGTGTCCGACCACAGCCATGATAATGGATGGGGACCACAATGGATATAGTGGGCGGATATGTTTGAAAATCAACTGATCATGAGGCGAGAAGAAAAGACAGCAAGAAGTTCTACCAAGTCAAACCAAGAGTAAAGAATGGTTCGTGATCATGTGCGTCTCAAGCATGTAATGACAAACTAC
>BCNH02000005.1:11672585-11683447 GCA_001662345.2 Metrosideros polymorpha var. glaberrima
GGGAACACATGGACCACAGTCTACATTTAAAAAAAGAATTATACTATGCTTTAGGTTCAAAATGCAAGTGGTAACAGCTCAATAAACTAACTGACAATTTCTTCAATTCATGACAATTTCCATGAAAGTTAAGCTAGTAAAATGCAAAATTACATGAGCAGCTGAAAGGGTGAAATTTCCATATGCAAGGAACTTACGATCATTGACGTCCACTGACATTGCAATTTTATCCAATACAGCAATAGCATCCTCCAAAGCTTTGTTATAGGCTGTCATACAAGCAAAAGGTTCTTGTAATTAAATTTACACATGATACAACGGATGATCTTCAAACATACAATGGGTATTGCAATCTTCTTACCGCGGCAAATGACAGTAGGATGATAGTTCTTGTCAATGAAGGCTTCTGCAACATGGAGCATTTCACCAGCTTCCAACACAATTAAGTTTAAAATGCAAGACACTTGATCAGTCGAGAGGATATGGAAGCTGTTAATATAAAATGCTTTGAATACATATTCTCCAATTTATGATCCATAATTACTCAAAAGAGATTTCAAGTTCATATACACCGATGATAATAACAACAACATTCAGCAACCAAATGAAATACGACCCAAGATCAGGAATTTCATCTGATATGGTGACAGGAAGAAGGTAAGTGCGCGGAGTAAACTGTATACACAAAAATGCACTTCCATTTCAACAGACTTAAATTCAAATTCATTGCCTAGAATAAACAATTATGAATTGCCAACATCGCACAAAAACTTTCAACTCTCCGGCAAAATTGTGCAGCAGGATTTGAGAATCCACATCCACCATATGCATAGTATCTAACCTCTAAATACCTTACAACAATTACAAGGAGGCCAATACACTTTAAGTCACCACATTTAGGATCACAATGCATTCGAAGCTCTTAATTGGGATCAATTTAATACAACGACTTGAAGTCTTGAATAATAGGATGCATATCCTCTGAAAACTTTTTAACTTCGATAGATACCATCCCAATACCATTTGTTCATCCAAAGTTTGTCTTCTTGCTTATAAATTCAATTCTATATATTAGTCTATTCAGTGAACCTGATCAAATCTCCAATAGATGGATTGTTTACGACTCCACAACAAAAATTTCCATCATATCCCAAAACCTTTTCATAGATGAAATTAGAAAAGTTTCCAAATTGAAAAAAGAAAAATTGCTCTTTCTAAACCAATACTTCTCAAATTGATCATGATGAATCACTTAAGTTATTATCAATAAATCCAACTTCCACCCCAAGGTCGCACCCAAAAGGATAATACATAACTTGATAAGTTTGGTAACATTAGCCTAGACTTGCCTAGTGAGACAAAATCTCATCGAACAGCAGTCTGATAATCTGAACATCAATGATAGCATTTTTCACTAAAGCTGATATTTAGTAAATTTGTGTCATGAAATGCAAGGAACTGCCTAATACACAACTAGCTGTGACTATCCATAAGAAGTATATCAGAGCCATACCAAGGACAATGACAGAAGTTGTTCCATCTCCGACTTCTTCATCTTGGGTGCGGCTAAGCTCAATCATCGACTGTCATAACCATGCAGCAATTGTTAGACGAAGCAACGAAAAGAAAATACAGATACAAGTGTGTGAGTGTGTGTATAACGCCTATCATTTTGAAAAAAGTAAATGTGCACTCAAACTGATTAAATAAATATACAAAAGTTCACTGCTGAAACGTCTTGAAATTTGATTCTAAGCAATACAGTAAATGAGCTCTAGGAAGAAAAGTGAGCCCTCAAGAGTCATGTCAAGACATGCCTTTGCAGCAGGGTGTGCAATATCTAGTTCACGAAGGATAGCATTTCCATCATTTGTCACAACAATTCCTGCATGTAATAAGGAAAATGATTTTAGCCAAGATACAAAACACATAAGTACATGAGGCTCCAGACTGATGAAAATTAACAGTTATACGCTTTGTTAAAGTCAAGTCTAGCAGCCATACAAGCTTTGTATTGTGAATGGTTGCTACTCTTCCAATTTATTCCATATTTAAACTCACAAAATAATGTGACATCTCATTTAGATATTAGTTCTGATTCATTTAATCCAACCTTGTCAACTCTGTCTTAGATGAATATATTCAAACCAATTCTTGTGTTCTCTGTTCAAGTACACAGTCTCATTTCTTATTGGCACCAAGTGAGAAATGTATATTTGCCCAGATCTAAGATGATTACTATAACTAAAAGAACAAACGAAATTCACTCAATTGACTGTCACTTGCTAAAATGCAGCAAGTACACCATGAAACTGAATAGACATTAGGATAAATGATTCTTGGTTGTTTCTATTTGGTGACAAAAGAAAGCTTTGAAGAGAATGATGTGATGATTCACACTAGTGCTTGTTTAAAATTTGCAAAATGTAATGGAAACGAATAGTCATCGACATGTACATAATGCTCATAGACAATGTATAAAAGTAAACAAAAATCAAGTCTACATGAGAAAATTCTTCACTTTATCTTTTGTAAAATTTGGGTACCATGAAAAGGAGAAGCATTGTTTGCCCAAGCTCGCAAATTTGAATTCAAACAAAGCGATGGGAATGGAAAGCGCCTATACAATCCCATGACTGAAAGAAAATCCTTATATGGATGATGATATGATCTGAAACATTTCATCTATGTTGTATTAATCATTAGACAAGTTGGGAGAACAGGACTTCACCTCCACTAGCATCAAGTAGCATCTTCAACATGGACCTTGGGCCCAAGGTGGTGCGGATAATATCAGCAACAGCCTGTCACATGTATCAGCACAAGTTAAAAAGACTCAGCAACAAGAGAACACAGACAAAAACATCAGTTTTAAAAAAAGGCACTTGATAAAAAGATCCACATCCACCTAAATGCAAAACCAAAATAACCGCACTAAAGTTATTCAATTTCTCCTACAATCTACCTTAAATTCAGGCCACGCAGAATGATATATCAGACGTTCTTATGGGTGATTCTAAAAAAAAATTTAAAAGGACGAGCTTTGATTTTCTGCAGAGGTTCTCTGTTTTACTATTATTCTAGTGGCTTCTAGATTCTTAACTAGGAAATTTCCCCTCACTGAAAACAGTGATGTGCAAATTATACCTGTTCCTCAACACAAGCTTGGAATGAGCCAATCATTTGGTCAAGACATATCCCAAAATTTAATTATTTTTGGCAGCCACAGGAACCCAGCCAAAATTCAGAGAGTAAATGAAAAGCAGCTCACCTTGGATGCTTGGATATTAGCATGGTGTACCTTGCTTCCAGATTCACGTTTCAAGGAATCCTCTGTTCCATGCAACATTAAGAAGTTATTTGCAGGGGCATAAGAATGGCAACGATAACCTTACTTGAAATACATCATTGTCATCCCAAAGCCAACTACAAATGTGCCCAAACATATCTAGTAGAGTAAAAACACGTTCAAAATATTATTTTCACGTCCTTTTCTCCTCCTCTCCCACCCCACCAACCCTCCCCCTCTCCAAAAACCAATTAAGGTGCAATAACAATACTCATTTCCTTCGAAAAAAGGGGTGAGTGAAGGCATTGCTACCATAAAAGTGTAGCTCACAGCAAAATACACTTCAAAAGGACAGGACCTAGCCCCGCGGAGCACAAAAACATAATCTAACAAAACTACAATAAACACTAACAGATCGGCCCGATCATACAGGAGAAAAAAAAAAGAGCCAGTGAAGAAATAATGGAGCTTACTGAGAACGAGCATCGGAGAGTGCAACATTTTGATCTTGCTTCGAGAAAAAAAACCCTAAAACCAGGACAAAAGAGATGCAACTCGTTAACATTCCGAGATGAGAGATCCGAGCAAGCAGGTATATAGCAAACGCAGCACGCAAAGCCTTAAAATCTCAGTTAAACCTAATTTCATTCCCATCCAAAAAAACTTCTCATCGATCGCACAGATGAACTCATTTTCAGTTCACAGAATCAAAGAATTCCGAACCGTACAGTGCCGTAGGATTCAAATCCGCCGGAATTAATTGCTCGAGTGGCGGGAAGCCCAAAAACAGCGACAGCGACGGAGAGAGATACAGATCGCAGAGAGAGAGAGAGAGACCTAGTCAGAACGGCGACGAGCGCTCGCGGATCACAAGCCGCGCAACGAAGACTCGAGTCGGCCAAAACGCGGGAGGTTCGGCTGCTGTGGCGTGGGAACGGCGGCCAGCGGCGGAGTCACTTGGACGGCAACGAGGCCCGGCCAGGTGGCCGACGGCGGAGAGTGGCGGGCGAGAGAGAGAGAGAGAGAGAGTGAGTGAGGAGAGAAGAGGTGGTGGAGTGGAAGTGAAGGGAAGAGGGACGAAAATTGAAGGCAAAAATGAAATGGTGATTAGGGTTTTAGTCTCTCTCTCTCTCTCTCTCTCTCTCTCTCTCTAGGCGTTTCGAGAACTCTAGGTGGGAATTTCCCACCAGACCCCTCTCGTTTCCACATATTGTTTGCGCCAATCGATTTTATTTTGTGAAGGTGATTATTATAATTCTTGACATGATTTAATTTCAGATATTTAAGGTAATGTTCATAAATGTCAACATTATTAATAGAAGAGTGCTAAAGGATGATTGTAATTTACTAGAGCTAAAAATTGATATTTTACGAAAGGATAAGCAATTACCAGACTAGTTCAGTTCAGTTCAGAAATTGAATTCAACCAACCTTACCTGATCAGTTTCAAAGAGAACTGATCCGGCTCTCGACTCCGAACACCTAGAGCTAGTCATTAACTAGTTCAGTTTAGAATGGGTCTTATACACCCTACTTAAAAAAAAAAAAACAATGAGATGCAACTTGAGAGAATAAAACCTAGGATCTCCAACTTGAAGTATACACAAGGCTACTAACTCACAAGAATTTACTAATGATAGGTTAAAAGAAATTATATATAATATCAACCACGTGACTTTCACACTCCAAACTCGACTCTCAAGTCAAATTGAGAAATGGCCCATTTGGTTCCAGACTGGTTCCAAGAATAACCAATTCGATTCCTAGTTCCAATTTTTCGAAACCAAGACCTATAAGATATGTTCTATGTTTTGGTATCAGAAATAACCTACTATGGAATTGATCACCCATACATTTAAGTGCCTTGAGAAAGCCTCATTAGAATTTAAAACTATATGGTTCAGAAATAATAGTTATTGTGATTATTATATTAAAAGTTTACAAATATAGAATGCACATTGTTGGGGTGTGGTTCATACTTCCCATCAACGGATAAGCACAAGGGTCCCGCTCCTCAATGAGCGGCGAGGGTCTCGGGAGTCACCCCGTGGGAGCCTTAAGGAGGCAGCACCCTTTGGAGGCCAAAAGGGTTTTATAGTTTAAATTTGTATTTTTTTTTTTTGTAATTTGGACTTAAGCCTACGAATAGCTACCGTATATATATATATATATATATATATATTCTCTTTTTGCTTGTAATTGAATGATGTAACTGACATACGTGATGTGCTAATTATAATGGAATCGTCTGCTGGATGTAGCCCTAATTTAAGAATAAATCGGGATAAAATTTTGTGTCTCAATTTTTTTTTCTCGCTTTTACTCTCTATTTTCATTGTGGTTGTTCACCCAATCCTAAAACACTTGATATCCAATGACTTTAAAATAGTTCAATTTGTCAACGAGACATATCCTAATCTGGCAAGACTAGACTTAATAGTGATTAAGCCCCATAAGCACGCAAAAATGCCTTGGAGCCAAATCAAGACGAACCCACATGCTCGATTCTTAACCCATGTGTCCCAATTACATATGATAATGGAAAAGGCACAGCAACAAAGGAAGGGAAATTAGAAATTGATGACCTGGTAATGTTATATGTCTAGGGGTGAGCAAAGTGGCCCAAGACCGCTCGAACCGAACCAAGACCAAATCAGATCGGCCAGGTTGGTCCAGTCCTCGAGGGTATTAATCCGATCCCCGGTCCCAATAAACGGGAATGGTAGCCGGGCGGTCCGGTCCTCAATCCCGAGGGGGACAGGATCGGACCGTACCGCCTGGACCGGATCGATCCAAAAATATATATATACCTATTCTCTTTTGCCCCCTTCCTCTTGGCTCTTGTCCTCTCTCTCTCTCTCTCTCTCTCTCTCTCTCTCTCTCTCCTCCTCCTCCTCCTCCTTCTTGTCCAATCATCCCATCTTTCTTAAATGTCTTGAGAGGGACACCATGAAAAAAGATCACCCCAATCAAGCTTTTGCTGTCCCGACCCAACAAACATTTGCCCAAAACCCTCCACATCTCATTCTTCTTGCCAAAACTTCCTCTTTTCCTCCATTGGAAGATTGAAGACTTCCGGTATTCCCAACTTCACCTCCTCCACTAATGAACAACTCACCTCATGACTTATCAACTGGGCGCACAAAAAGAGATCGATGAACTTCAAAAGTCAAATTCTTGAAGTAATCCTCATAGAAAGCCCCAATATTTGCATGAGCTCCACCATATGGTGATTGCTTGAAGAAAGCTTATTCATGTAAATGATTGGTACTTGAAGCAACGAAGTTCCATAATCGTCACGCACGAATGGATGATCTTGGTCAGTATAGACATAGCGATGCGGGACTTCGATTATGGTCTCTTTTGTTGGTCCTATTGGGATCGGATCGGGATTAATGGTCTTGGTCTGGTCCTGTCCTTAGTCCAAAAAATTTAGAGACCGGGACTATTGGTCCAATCCCCGGTTCCATACGGGGACCGGACTAACCCGGACCATGCACACACCTATGTATTTCTATTAACACCAAAAAAATTTCAAACTTTTGATTATAGTCAATGAGTCGCAAGCCCAATCAATGAGAGTGGTTTTTAGTCAAAGTAGATGCCACCAATGAACGAAACAGTCAACGACTTACAGGGATTTAACTACTCGCTAATAAAGCCATTAGCATCACATAACATGAAAGTTATCGATGAGAACATTTATTAAGACTTGAGAAGTTGATCGATAGAATCATTGACAGTAAGTAATCACTGATTTTGGCTAAGTGTTGAGATAGTGCAATTAATGGGCAAAGTCTGCCAACGCATCAACAATTGACACAAAAATATAACTGTTGGGTGGTCATATATATAACTGCTAATTTAGAATGCTTTTATAACTTATTGTGGTAATTGTTGCTTTTTTTTTTGTCGGAAAAATGCTGCTAAATAATAGGAGACTGCAGAGTAACTTCTTGTAACTACATATGGGATTAGGAAGTTATTTATTTATTTGAATTTAATCACTGTTTGTAAATAATCGTCGCTATAAAAAGCCTATATCATGTTATTTGTGAAGAACCTCCTAGTTCTTCTGCAAATTTATCTTTATCTTTAATTTTCTACAATTTATTTTTCTTACAATTTACATCGCTGACAACAATCATGTCCTATGTCTGTACCTTTGGACTCCTTGTGATTTACTTTCCTATCCAAAATGAACAAAGGACCCTTAAAACTTTTGTCTGCTCATATCGATCCATTCATATTTAAAAAGATATTGCATTATAATCGTGTCTTGTTAAATTCTTTTTGAATGATCTGACCAAAAAAAAATTCTTTTTGAATGTGGCATCTCTATCAATAGAGTCGGATCTTTAAAACACAAAACGACGGCCTTATTAATTGAGTTACACGTCATGATACGTTCAACGTGCATAAATTATATGAATATAAATTAGCATGTTTAAATGCACCTAAAAATCATATTACAAGTAACGAGTTACGCTGTTTAATTAAACGTGTCCTATCATATCATTATCGATTGAAATGGTTAATTGGATGAGTGACACCTTTATTATTGTTTATAATGGGCAACCCGTTTATGACATGAACATGATTCTATTCGCGCCATGCTTAATTACGTTCAAAGTATTGCAAGCCTTTTAGGTCATGTGAAGTAAGGATTGGACTAAAAAAAAAGGGATGTGTAAATTATAAATTTTAAAACTTGTTACGAAAATGTAATTTTTTTTTTTTTGATAACCCAGGGAACCCCCGCACGACCGGCAGCCGAAGGGTAAACCCTGGGGGCGGCACGTGCCACCACCACACACGTGCCACCGGGTAAATCACCCTGCGGCGCCCGGGATTCGAACACTCGACCTTTTGCGAGAGGAAGAGTGCTCGCTCCAGCGACGCCACCCAGGTGGGTGGTGTTACGAAAATGTAATTGAGTCCCAAAACTTGCAAAAAGTACAATCAATTGCATTTTCGTGAAAAGTTTTAGGACTTCTAGTGCATATATAAAAAAAAAAGAAGAAGAAGGAAGGATTGGACATATATATTATCCAACAAAGGATCGGACATGGTCTCTCTATCTGATTGGATCGGACCTCGTTTGCGTAAGATTTGCAGGGATAGGACGAATTCACAGAACTTATACTCAGATAAAAAAAAATAGACGAAAGGAAACATCAAAGTCATTTTATTTATTCTCATGTATTTACCAAGTTTTACAATTTAAGCTCACTTAATATTGTCTTTCTCCTACTTTCTTTTTCTTAAATTTTTAAAAAATTCCTCAGCGTTTCATTTTCTTCCAACAACTAAATAGAAAACTAACTTGATTGGACATGCTAAAAATCTTTTTTCTCCCGCTTTTCTTTCATGGGTCTCTCCAACTTTTCGCGTTTTCACACATATAGAGAAATAGTAAAGGTTTTTGTCCTGTCGAAAAAATTTCGAGAATTTCGAAATTAAGAAAGTCGTCATCATACGATGTGCCTCATGAGAAATTTTCTTGGTCCAAAAAGAGAAGTATCTTTAGTATCTTTATCGAAATACAAATTTCTCGTTTAATCATAGACATGCATTACAAATTTGCCGGACCAAGCCACACAATAATTTCTCTCTCTTGATTGCGATTTTCGTACGTTGGCCTGTAAAAAATGTTGAATCTCAAATAAACTTAGGGCAAAAAATCAAAACGTAAGCCCATTGGAGCCCAAATCAAAATTTTCCATGGACTGGTTTTATGTATCGTCCCTCGGTCATTGGGCCGAACTGAAACTCATCACGGCCCACAGAAAAATAGAGAATATTTTGTTCTGTCTGAATCCATGATGCCACATGAAATTTGTAATTATTGTTATTCCAGCCTGTGAAAATGCCCGGCCTGATATCCCCCAAGCCTCTGTCTTTATGTCAAAACGGGAAGATCAGATTGAGTAGTGAGCACCAGACCAGACGATCAGATTTCTAATCCCATCTTATCTTATCTTATCACATCCCAATTTGAATTTGGACGATCAAACGTAGCTTAGTCCATATGAAGTAACGGATGGACTTAAAGTTAAACCAATAAAGTAAGAATCGAGCCTAGCCTTTCTCTCTCTTTTATTAGATCGGACCGGGTCTGTGTAAATTTGCAGGAATAGGACGAATCGGTAGAACTTATATTCAGATAAATATTAGATAAAAAAAAAAAAACACCAAAGTCATTTAACTTATTCTCGTGTACTTTTACTAAGGTGTACAATTTAAGCTCACTTAGTATGGTCTTTGTCGTGCCTTTTTGTCTTTTGATAAATTTCTTAGCATTTCATTTTCTTCTGAGAATAAAATAGAAAACTAGTCTGATTGGACAGGCCAATTTTGTTTTTTTCACGTTTTTTCTTTCATGGGTCTCTCCAATTTTCCACGCTTTTACACATATATAAAAAGGGTAAGTATGTATTTTTTTTTTCTTTTGCTCATGAAAATTTCGAGAATGTTGGAATTAAGAAAGTGGTCGACATATGGCGTGCATCGTGGGAAAACTTCCTCAGTGGAGAAAAACCAGAAGACAACATATCTTTATCAAGAATATGGCCAAAAATAGAAAAAGAAAAGAAAAGAAATTAGTATCTTCATGTTATATAAATTCCTCATTCAATCATGGAAATGCAGGACAAATTTGCAGGACCAAGCCGCACATGATTTCTCTTCTCTTGATAGCGATTTTCGCACGTTGTAATGAAAACGCCCGTAAAAAATTGACTCATAATAAAGTAGATGTCGACTGACAATACTACCTGCGTATTTGACAACAACTCAGCATGAAAATGCATGTCCAAATCAATCAAACCTCGATCATCAAATGAGAAACGATTATTATTATTATTATTATTATTATTATTATATTGAATTTTTGTGGGTTTCATTCAACAGACGAACAGGGAAAAAATGTATTTTTTTTGACTTGGCAAAGGTCAAAAGAAATTCTCTTTCTAAGTTGGGTGTATGTGAAATCCACTGGTCAAGATTAGCAGGATAATTTCTTCTCATTTGCTGCATCTTTTCTCAATTACTTCCCCAAAATTGCAAATCATCCTTTGAATCGCATTATTTCATACTAAAATTAATATGATGCTCTAGCCATTTGGGTTCGTGCAAGCGAGTTGTAGCCTGCGATTCGAATAGAGGACAGGTTTTTGGAACTAGCTCGCCCTCCTGGAATCACAACCTCCCGACCATTGGTGCTTGTGTCGTTCCAAGACATTAGGAAAACGAATCATCCCATAATTTAATTTCATCATCAATCCAATCACCCTGTTCAAGGTTTTTTATCTTTATTTTTATCGATGAATATATATATCTCCATGACTTAGACTTCTTGTTCTTGTCGAAAAATTGATTTGTGGATTTGGCACAATACTTGTTTAACATGATATCAAAGTACTAATAAATTCGTTTAACATCAAATTCAGTCCGTTAAAGACCGAAAATCTCGATTACTTGGAATTTTCATGCTTCGATAGGAATTATATCTCATAATAAAATCTTGCAAAAAATTGAAAACCTTATTACTTATGCCCCCCCCCCCCCCCCC
>BCNH02000005.1:11700475-11767201 GCA_001662345.2 Metrosideros polymorpha var. glaberrima
AGATTGACTCTATAGTCATCATTGATCTTGTTAGCTAGAGCTTATGAATGATAAGGCTGGCTTTGCTTTGCTTAAAGATATCAGAAGACTGCTACTTTCTCACTTTGAGTTTAAAGTGCAACAAAATTTTCGAGAAGGAAATTGCTCTGCTGACTGGCTTGCTAATCATAGAATTGATAAGTGCTTGGCTACTAGTTTCTTTTCACTACCTCATAGAGAATTACTTCATATTTTATTAGGTGATAATATAGGGATAATAGATTTACAACGTTAAATTTTTGTATTCGGCTTTAGATCTTTTTCATTACCCCCTCTCCCCCAAAAAAAAAAAACAAACAAACAAAGAAGGCATTCAAGCGAATGCCGTATGGAAATTATGACACACAAATGATCAATAAAAAGCGTGGCGCACAAGTGAGCATCGTCCGAAAGTTGTGGCACCTGCTGTATCCTTTTCCTGTAAAGAAAAATGCCATTATGTCCAAAACACAGCTAATAGCTTTTAACAAGAAAAGCTTTACAAAGACGATTACTTGAGCTGACAACAAGTGAAAACAAATAATCGTAAGTTTTCATAAACTTGGGTGTTGGAACTCAAAACGCCCCCTGATGTTTGGCCCCAAATATAGAGCCCTTTTGCCATAATAATTTACACAAAAATGGTTGAGAGAGAGAGAGAGAGAGAGATACCCCTCGTTAATTTTCCCTCTTACAGCAACTAATTAGCTCAACTGAGTTGGAGAACGTTGTTAAGAATTCCTCTCCCCCAAGCAAAAACCAAAAACGGGAAAAAATAAATAAATCTAATCAGGTTGAGACTCATGTTGCATACTTCCATGCCAAACCCACACAACATCCTTCAAGGAAGGCTTCAAGTCATGGTCACAGAACTCCATGTACTCCAATGTGTCCCCTGCTGTTTTCTTAACTTCCACAAATGAAAAGCTTGGAGTGACCTCGAAGAACTCTGCATCTATGGCCAGCTGCCCTTTCCTCCCTTCCTTGTTCCCTTGCAGCTTCACCACCCCGTCGTTCTTCTCGAACTTGAATTGCTCTGTGGACGCCAGCTCCTCGAACTTGGACATGATTGCCGACACCGGCTTCGTGCTCGAGAACCGTGCCTCGGGCCTCTGGTTCGCGTAGTTCTCGAATAGGTTGGACAGGTTGAATCCCTGCGAGAGGGATATGATGTCGAAGGCGTTGAAGCTGGCCGGCTTGAGTGGGCTCATTGGCGGTTTCGCTGCTGCTGTTTCCGCTTCGGGATCCGGTTCCGATGGCTCAAACGCGGCCTGGATGTCCTTCATTGTTACGTTGCTATGGACCCGAGGGGTCGGCGGGGGCTCGAACCGCTTGAACCCCTTCTTGAACCAATTGTTGTTCATGATTTTGTCCACACTGATCCTTGTGTTGGGGTTGGGGTCAAGAATTTTGGAGAGCAGCTTCCTGACTTCATGAGGGAACCATTGAGGGCACTTGAAGTCCCCCTTGCTAATCTTCCTATACATGTCCATGAGGTTGACATCGTGGAATGGAAGATACCCCGCCATGAGGACGAACAACACGACGCCACAAGACCAGATGTCGGCCTTGGCCCCGTCGTAGCCCTTCTTGTTGATGACCTCCGGGGCCACGTAGGCTGGGGTTCCGCATGTCGTGTGGAGCAGCCCGTCCTGCCTCCGGGACTCCCACAGAGCGCTCAGCCCGAAGTCGGAAACCTTCAGGTTGCCATTCTCGTCGAGGAGGAGGTTCTCGGGCTTGAGGTCACGGTGGTAGACCCCTCGGCTGTGGCAAAAGTCGACCGCCTCGATCAATTGCTGGAAGTACTTCCGGGCCAGGTCCTCCTTGAGCTTCCCCTTGGCCACCTTGTTGAAGAGCTCGCCGCCTTTGATGAACTCCATCGCGAAGTAGATCTTGGTCTTGCTCGCCATGACCTCGTAGAGCTGGACGACGTTGGGGTGCCTCACAAGGCGCATCACGGAGATCTCGCGCTTGATCTGTTCGATCAGGCCGACCCTCAGCACCTTCTCCTTGTCGATGATCTTGATTGCCACGTTCTGCCCGGTCTTCAGGTTCCGCCCATAGTAGACCTTCGCGAACGTGCCCTGGCCTAGTAACCGCCCGAGCTCGTACCGTTGCATCAACATCGCGCCTTTCTTCTCCATCCTCTCTCTCTCTCTCTCCCGATCTAAGACCCGATAAGAAGACGAAACCAATGACAGGATGAGGATCTATTGAATCAGAACAGAAGCCACCGTCCTGGCTCCATCTTGAGGTCTCTCCTTCATCTAGGACAAGGGAGGATCACCAAGTAATTTTCCAGGAAAAAATTGGAGAGGGAAAGAGTAGAATGGAGGGGCTAAGGGACTTCAAACCTCGCCAAACGGCAGGTTTCAGAGACAATCTTTATTTATTGTCTTGAGAAGCCAGAAACAAGAATTCCTAATGAACAGAACACCAGACTTGTTAGCAGATTAAAACCTAATATTAGCAAATTTTGGGCGCTCCTCCTTCCACAGAAAGTCATTGGATGTTC
The DNA here is from genome assembly GCA_001662345.2 of Metrosideros polymorpha var. glaberrima. Taxonomy (NCBI): domain Eukaryota; kingdom Viridiplantae; phylum Streptophyta; class Magnoliopsida; order Myrtales; family Myrtaceae; genus Metrosideros; species Metrosideros polymorpha. The sequence goes on from BCNH02000005.1 coordinate 11,703,009, forward strand.
TTTCAGGTTTCTATATATAGCGATTGATGGGCCACATGGTCGTGCCTTATTTTAGATAATATATAATGGCTATTAATTTACTTGCAGTGTTGGCTTTCATAAATTCTAGGCAATTCTAAGCTTATCCGGACAAATCACCCCCAAAAAAAGAAAAAAAAGGGAAGAGATGACGAAATTAAAGGCTGTGTATGACAAAATTTTTGTTTCACAATTCCTGTTCCAGAAATCATTCTGGAACAGATTTGGAATAAAAATCCGTTGGGTAACGCAATTTCATTTTTCTATTTCTGAAACAAAATTTTGTTTTAGAAATAATTCTGAAACAGAAATCAGAAGTTAAAATTTTCAACTTATTGATTTATGGAACAGAAATCAGAAATTTTCTCCCTCTTGTCTTTCTTTTCACGACTCACTCTCTTCTCTCTACCAACTCCCCGTTGTCACCGCCCATCGATCGCCAATGCCACCCGCTCGCCTGCCGGCCATCGGCTGCCGCCGACCATCGGCTGCCTGCCCTCCGATTGCCGTCGCTTGTCGCCTATTGATCGCCACTGGTCGCCCCTTGCCATCGCTCGCTACCCACCGCTGCCTACTTGTTCGTCGCCGACCGCCGCCGTCCACTGCCCGCCACTCGTTGCCGTCGGTAATCGATCGTCACCGACTGTTGCTCATTGACTGCCACCGATCACTGCCATTCACCGTCGCCCTCACCACTCGCCACCCACCTTCCGTCGTCGGTCGTCGCCACTGTTCGCTAGCCGCCACCTCTGGTCGCCGCCACCATTTGCGACCCACTGATCGCCGCCGTTCGGTGTCATTGGGGAAATAGAAATTTTATGTTGTTATCAAACGAATTTCTATTTTGGGAATAGAAATTTTGTTTCATTATCAAACGCGTTTCTCTGCTTAGAAATTGATTTCTAAAATAAAAATAGAAAAATCAATTTCTTTCTAGAAATTAACTTCTGGAATAGAACTTTTGTCATGCGTGCCGTAAGTCAACTAGGTAGAATGTATAGGCAATATCTGGAGAGGACTAGAAAGATGATAAACTTGGAGGTGTAGAATACAAGTGGTGGTGGAGAAGAGTTTTGGAAATGCCTATCTCGATTACACACTGGAATATCGACAGAAGTGCTTGACTGTATTTTTTTTTGGGGGACAAATTTCGAGTTGATTGCACTATCTAAAAGTTTGAGAGGACTAAGAATTTTAATGCATTTACCATATTTTTATTTTTATTACAGACACAGTTATACCAGATATGGTTAATACTACGAAAAACCCACAAACTACTATGTCTGTGACAAATTTACCCCAAACTATTTTTTTGACCACGAAAAACTTCAAACTGGTACATCTGTGACAAATTTACCATAAATTGATATATTTCTGACAAATTTATCTTTCGTCAATTTTCGTCAAATTTTACCGTCAAATTGCTGAGTCTAATGACACGTGGCAGTTAATGGGATGTACCAGTTTCGAGTTTTACCCTCCATTTGTCTCAAGTGTGCCAGTTTGAGATTTTTCGTGGTATTAACCCAATTTAACGAAAACTAACGGAGGGTGAATTTGTCATGTCACAGATGTACTAGTTTGAGATTTTTTGGTAAACTTGTCATACGTATACCAGTTTAGGATTTTTTGTGGTAAAAAAAAATAGTTTTTGGTAAATTTGTCACAGGCGTACCAGTTTGAGGTTTTTCGTGATATTAACCCTACCAGATAAAATGTGACCCGAATTCCATGGAGTGTGTCAAAGAGAGAATAGTTGGAAAATATAAGATAATATCGATTCTTGAATTATCGATATCCACTATTTGCATGGCTTTGTAATGTGTGACCCGAATTCCATGACATGCAAGTTGAAGAGAAACCTAATGACTAAATTAGGAGGATACATACGTCGAAATTCGCTAAATTATAGATGGGTGTTTCGGAAATTTGACGTATCAATTAATTACATACTTAGGATGCAATGAGTTTCTTATTTCCAATGGATTGTTTTTTTTCCCTTTTTTTTTTTCAGTATTTTGGCTTGAGAATAATTTCTAGTAGCTCCTCCTAATGCTCCTAGAAAGATCCACATGGCCGTGGATTGGTGGCAGAGATTCTCCAAAACAGGCTACCCAATGAGCCAATGTGTGTCAAATGACAAGACCAATCGATGTTGTTTTCCTAGGTTCAAATCAAACCAACCACTCCAGTGGCTGGACCACCCTGCTCATGTTCTCATCAATGGGGGGCCGGGGCCAGGTGGCGCACCACGTGTCGGGCTCACGTCGCGGTGGGCACGTGGTAAGATCTAAGTGGTGGCCCTTAGAAATTGGAGCCACAAGTATAAATTGCGATTCTGGTGATGTATCGATTTCAGAAAGCTTGGGTCCAAATCCATGCACAGCGATGGATACTAACCGTTCCTGAGTCCCTCTTGCAATGTTGACCTTTTGACTTTGTTCGGTTTGGCTGATCATTGTGAGAAGGAGATTGGATGGGGGTCATCCCAGATTGTCTGTGGAGTCTTCCTGTACAGAGGAGTCTCCTTTTGTCGTATCTGTCACGCGTGAAAGTTCGACGTGCTAGCTTCGTTAACGAGTGTTGTAGAAGTACTGGAAAAGACGATAAGAATACTTTTCGATGCGCAATGAAATGTAGAATACGAGACTGTCTTGCGAAGTAATTGATGAGCAATATCCACCACCGAGTGATCCACGCCTTGTGTGGTTTACCCGAATATTCCATTTGGGAGAAGAGTTCATATGGATCAACTGAGTCATTATAGATTGTATTAAAGTAAGACTCTAATTTATCCGAGAAGGGAGATAAGTGATCTCCGAGGCAAGAGTTTTGGACAAAGTATGGCTCCTAGCATGGCTTAAGAATGACAATGAGAGACCAATCGATCGAATAGAACATCAAAGGAGAGTGTTCGACAATACGAGCCGACAATGACAAGGACGTCAAATGACCGTTCCAAATGATAATTTCCCTAATCTTATAAAACCGGGACCGTCTAACGACCTATAAATACATTGCCCATGAGCTGATTATAAGCTCATGATAGAGCTCAGCATAGCCCTCCAAACGCAGTCCTTCATTGCTTGGGTTGTTTTGCTTGCCCATGAACTGACTATAAACTCGTGACATTTTATCTTTTTTCTCCAAGGCTAATTCATCACATTACCATCTTCCATCCTACATCTAAACCATACTTTTGAAATTTATATCTTCTCATTAAATGTGCCCAAATTTATATTGAAATCGTCAAAATAATTCAATGCAGCATACTAGAAAATTTACCCATCCAGACTCAGAAAATTTCAATATTGACGACTTTTTATTGATGGATAGTCCCAAGTCATGTCCATGAAAGTTTTTCCTCCAAATAATGCTTGTATGAGAACAAAGGGAAGGGAAGCCAAGCTACAATTGACCAGGATGAATGTAGCATCCCTTCCTCTCTCTCTCTCTCTCTCTCTCTCTCTCTCTCTCTCCAAACATGCCTGTTTCTGATCTGTCAATCCCCCATTAAATTGATTCTGAAGGTAAAGCATTTAAAAAAGTGAATGTGCTCCAGGAAGCAAAAGACCAGCTCTGATCCTAATGGTAAGAACCAGAAGAAGCAATGGTGCTCAGCAAGAATAAGCAATTTAGCAGTTGGAAAGATATCTACAAGAACTTGCCTAAAGAACAAGACTAGTGACAAGCAAACTTCTGGTATCCCCTCCTTGGGTTTTCAAGCGGTTACGGATCATTCACCACAAAATTTTTTGTGGCGCGAGTCTCCCAATGCTACGTCAGAAATAAACAGGCTTGATGTCGTTAGGCCCGAAACTAGCCCCACAGGATGGGCATTTGCGAGGACGAGTTTCTGTTAGGTTCTGAATGCAGGTGTTACAGAATAGGTGATAGCATTTCGTGATGACAACCTGAGGATTTAAAAGCAAATATCAAGAGTAAGATTTCGAGTTATCGTATATAAGAAGCAGCAGGATATGGGTTGGAACTTCCTGCACCAAAAGAAGATGAAAAACTCTTTTTTGGCATATCCCACTCTTTGAGCCAACTTATACAGTTAACATACTTGAGATGTCTAGAGATGGGGGTTGATTGACAAAATACTTTCTTCCAGGTACTAATCAAAGCAATATAAGCGTACAGGGATTATAAGGATCGATACCAACACTGCTGTGGCAGACTAGATGTACAAATTTTTCAGTGAGAGTCAGATACTTCTAACCTTTTTTCCCCTCATAAAATGTCAGCTGGATTATTCTTCATTGTGATTATGGACAAAATATTTACCTCTTTAGGCCGGTCACGGCAAATACTGCACTTAAGGATTTCCCTGTATCCTCTCAGTTCCTCTTGGAGCTTTTCCACAACTGGGGTCACTTTCTGTGCTTGAAGATGTATAGCCTTTCTCCTAACAACTTCCAATTCTTCCTCTAGTCTCTTCTTGTTGAACCTGATGATGCCACCAGAAAATGGAGTTAAGATAACCAGCATGCTGAAAAAGATGGACACAGCGCACTTCATTACCGTTCCCTTTCAAGCTCCACCTGGAGCTCTCCCGCAGTTCCTCGACTTTTGTCAACTTTAAATTGAAGCTGCTCCAGCGACTCCCTTATTTGGTGAGACAGTCTTCTAACATCTGACAATCTCTTTTGGGTATTATCCAGGGCATTTGAGCCTTGCAATCGATCCTCTGCAAGTTTCTGAACCTTTTCTGTACAAATATTCAACTGCAAAACAGGAATCCTTAGATTATTTGATCATTTGATGCATGTCCCAATAAGTGAAACGCCACTGTAAATGCTTGAAGAAGTACCTGATCTTCTACCCTCACAACCTTCATGTTCAAAAAATCAACAGATGCATTGGTCAACTGAATCTCCCTTGCTAAAGTTTGCTTTTCTGCTGATAGAGAATCTCTCGCCTGCCGTGCCCTAACACCCTCCAACACAAGCTAAAATGATAAAATCGACCAGAAAACAAGACAAAATTAGATCGTGTATAAAGACAAGTGCCCACTCAATAAATATTTGAAGCCAATCAGGAATCCATAGTTTTAAAAAAAAAAATCAGAAACATAGAGGCTTATAGCCTTATACGACATTGTACATATTTGTGGGAAGTTTAAATTCTCAGCTTCAGCTTTGCAGTCAAGTTAAGATCATTGTTCAACGCCCTATTAAGCTGATCAGATAAACTAAAGCAATGAGGGATTAAGATGTTAAATTTTATCGTTTTGTCATGGTGGGCTGATCTATCATATGCTAAGATGGGCCAAAAGGCTTCTTCAGCATGTTTGGCTGCATGGAAGCTTTTCAGATGGAGTACCGAGGTCCATGCAAGATAATTTCTTCCATCAAAGTTCATCTTCCTATTGCTATAATGCCTCATATCACACAAAGCATATGAAGATTTCTAGGCCACAAAAAGAAAGAATGCTGACTGAATACAGATCTTCCAAGCAGGCGAATATCAAGCACTATTCCTAATGCAACCAAACACACAGCAGAGAAAAAAAAACATTGATATGGATGTTTTCCAAGTAGAAGATATCAGGTCCCATGAATGACTGGTAATTATTTATTCTGAGACCCTGTAAACTTTATAGTAGTTTTGTGATAGCTAAAGGTGAGTTTGGGATAGCTTCAGCTTTCACAAAGAGCATTGGAAGCACGTGCTATAAGTAAAAGTAGTTGACTATTTGATACTCTGTTTTCAACAAATGGCAATCTGCTGCTTCAAGTCCATTAAAAGACCAAATGTGTAGTCAAATGGCAAGACCAATCTGGAATAACTTCTACAACTTTACCAAGATTTTGTAAAAAGTAAATCTAAGGTAATTAAGAAATGCATTACAGAACGAGTTATTATCTTCATCGAAGAATATATAACTTAAGAGTGCCAGCCAAAAAACTCACAGGCTAGCAGCTACTGAGCACCATCTAAACTGCAATCAGTGGTGGACTGACAGTAGAGCAGAATGTGCCACTTAAATAGGCTAGCCTTCTAAACTAATTTGTTAGTATAGAATCCCCAGTAGAGATTCATGATTCATGAAAGAAACATGACAGCAGGTTTGGACATTGTATTTGACTGTGCCCGGGTTTGACCCAGAAATGCATTGTTGTTACTTAGATTACTTATTTTTTTGAGGTTTCACACATGCAACATCAATAATTCCCTCCCTCCCTACCTCCCCGACGTAGCCAATTAATGATGCCCTGGTTATGCCAAACACAACTCTATCTCAACTAATCAAAATCATCAAACAACTGCATGATTGTTGAAAGTCTCCTGCCAGATAAGGGAATAGAATCCTCTGTTTCATGGTGAGGATTACTTTACCAACAAGCATGCAAGTTAACTAACACTTAAAATATTAATTCATGATTAAAAAATGCAGGAAAAATACAAGCCACGAAAGTGTGCAAGAGACATAACACAGAATTTCCGACAGATTATTCACCTTTATATTGTAGTCATCTCTCTCAGCAATCTGCTGCAACAAATGCTGGTTTTGAGTTTGCATATCATCATATTCCTGTCCAATTGACTGAGGAAGAGAAAATCTCAGACCAACAGAAAACAACAAGAAAAGTAATTATCACTGGGTACACTTGGTGCAGGTGAGACCTGCCTAATCCAGGGGCTCACACACCAAGTGCTTGCATCCCATGCATAGTAACATTTTTCAAGAAATATCAATTTCTAATTCAGCAAAATGAACTTAACCTCAATTTCTGATAAATATGCCTCGTTTTCTTCATTTTTGGACTTCAATACATCAGCTAGCCGAGAAATCTCCCTGAAACCATTAGATCCACATTACAAATTATCATATTCACCCAAGACATTATTATTTGAAATTACTAAAGCAAGATCTTAGACAGAGTTGCAGATGATGTAGACCTAACAAATGGTCATATTCAGTGCAAAAAAAAAGGTAAAATCTACTTAAGGTTAGACAAAAATCATTTTTTGGTAGGAAGTTCACCATGCAATCACTTGAAACCCTGATACCTGAGACATATCTGAGGCTTGTTCAACTGTAAATTAACCTGCTGAATACACAGACGTGTGTTTCTACAACTTTTTGGTTTTATTAGGTAGCCACGGAAGAGACATAAACATGCTTTGTCATGAAGATAATTACTCAGGTTAAATTTCTAGGATCCCTGTACCCTAATTGAGCTTCAGGAGGATTGACGCAAATAATCAGACCACCATCTCTGACAGGTTATTTCAGTAAGACAAAACATCAGTACTATAGCAAGCTACCTCAGAATAAATCTGAAGGTGACTGTACCGATGAACACAATCAACACAATTGTCATACTTGGACAATCATGTAAGATAATGCAGATGGTTAGGAATTCAGGTGGTACTAGGAAGATAAACAAATATTCCACTGCACCAACAAGCAAAACCTTTTGGAAGCTTCCAATTTCTGTCTCAGGTCAGCAATTTCAGCTTCTGCAGCAGCAAGTGTCTGCTGGGACAATGCCTCAGCTTCAATTGCAGTCTTGACATTTAGTTCTAAGCGGTGCTCGTTTAGAGAGGACTTCAGGCTCTCAACTTGAGCCCATGCCTTGCATTCTAAATCCCTGGCTTCTGCTACTACCCTGCAGCAAAATAAAAATATTAAAGGCATTAGATACTATCTGGAAGCAGCAGTGAGGCAAGTGTCAGCGGGTGCAGCAAATTCAGTATAAGCAAGCTTGTAAAACGTGAATGTCATGCATAACTCTGCTTTCTTCACTATGTGGGTTCTTTGTCCTTTGTGTCCTCTACTGTTTGTGCAAAAGAACTAAAGATAAAAATTCATAGTCAGTTTTAACTTTTTTCAACATTACTATGGTTATTTCCCTTTTCCTTTTATTTATTCAGTTTTAGGCTTGAGCATGTTTATCAATCCTTAACTTTGGCCCTCTTTGTTCATGTCAAATGGATATTTCCTTTTAAGATTAGAATGTAAAAAAAAAGGTCAAAAATTACAATATAGTCATGTGGGTTCAAAATCCAAAATTCTGTAGGGTTAACTTAATAATCAAGGATTTTTTGTAATTATGACCAACTAATTGTTTGACTAGTGTTGATTCAAGGAACTGCCTATCTAGAAGCACAGATAATTTAAGGTCTAGCACTTCCGGTAACTAATAGCTGAAACTGCTCAATAGGCATTCTTTTTTGAAACTTGGCAAAAGAAAAAAAGGATACTGCTTAAACTACAAATGCAAACCCAACTCACACATGAACCATTCCTCACATAACATACATACTTTTGAAACAATAAAGAAAAGATATGAAGTTGAGATTTGATGCAAAATACATAATTCAATGCTGACTCAATTCATCATAAGAGTGAGAAAGGAGAAGGAAGAAAGAAATCTTAAAGATAAAATTAATTGTAGTGTTGCACATTAAAGAAGTCCAACGTGCAGATATGCAATGAAACACAAAAGAGATGTTTGCCCTGTAAATTCTTAACCTTGAATCAGTGGATTCACGTCTATACATTTCCAAAATTAGCTTCAGCTCCAGAATACTTCCCTCTAAATCTTGGACCTGCAATGAGATTAGATGCATACAGACTGTTCAAAATTTGTATTTCAGAGTAACATTGAAGAAATGCAAATTTAAGCTACTATGAAGTAATGATGACTATTTTCTCCAAGTAAGAGGCTTTTATTTTTGCAGGAGGTTAGTCAAGTCACCTATGTGCTGGCCTTTGTAAATCAAAGACATTTGCATGAACATAAGATCAACTAATATCAAAACTTCAGATTTTCCCCTTTCAGTAAACTGCAGTTCCAGCAGTCACCAGTGAAGCAGAAACCCTATTTCTGGCGGTATTTTTTGGCAGAGAGTTCATCATAAGACGAAAGCATAGCAAAAACTTTAGGAAACACATCTCTTAATGTGATTAGTTCCTGTTATTGCAGCATCAACATCCCAAGGGTAACATAAAAGGGGAAAAGTCATGCAACAGTTGAATGTAAATGACCTGTTTCTAAGCCACAATTATCACTTGCTTGCTGATAATTGCTTTGATAATATATTGTTAGCAAAGTTCCAAGCCACAATATAAATGACCTGTTTCTTAACACTTACAAATAAGCAAAAAGTACTTTTTTCCCCAAAAATTTAAAATATTATCCAAATTTCTGAAGGATATAAAAAGTTATGTGAATCTTCGTATCAACAAGTGACTGTAGTGAAACAGGAGTTTCGAATTTAAAAAAATTCAAAGTGCATGAGGTAAAAAATTTCGATTAAGCAAAACGCAAAAACTAAAAGTCTATTCAGACAGACCTGATAAATGACCATCAGATTGATTTGACTATTAGATGCTTCTTTACCAATTGGGAGATGCCAAAAACAAAAAAAATTTACAAATGGCAACCTCTCAGACTCTCTGAGGAAGATGACGTGCACCTCCCTTAGAAATCTCATGTCCACTAGTTTGGGGGCATAACTGGTGAGAGAAAGAACAGGAAAAAACGGTGAAATAAGTAAACACAGAGTGAAAGAACAAATGAGCACTGTACCACAGTTTGCAACTTTTCCATTTCAGCAACTTCACAAGCAGATCTCTCAGATAATCTTTCACATTCTTTTACCTGTTTGAAATGATAGAACAATTTTTAGCACCCCTGCTGCACCAAACAGAATTTAAAAATAATGCAATTATGATAACTACCATCCTGTCAAGAGCAAGAGAAAGACACTGCACATCAGCTCGAAGCGAATGAATGTTCATAGCAGCCTCTTTGTACTTGCTCAATTTACTTTGCATTGCTCCCATTTCTTCTGGGAATGAAGAGACCAAGGCTCTAAAGTCATTGACAATCTCTTGTCTTCCTAAAAGGGCCACATAAAATGAATCAAGAGTGAGTCTATAAATTCACATTATACAGCACCATAGATCAAGATGACATGCTTCAACAACCTGCTTCTTTTGATGCCTCTTTCAGTTTAGTTTCAATAATGTTTCTATCCTCCATCTGCTTTTTTACTTCTGTCTCCAGCTCGATCATCCTTGAATCAGCAACTGCAGAACATCTATTGTAAGCATCAATTATGTCCGTTTTTATACTTAATTCCAATTCCCTCCAGAAAAGACCCCCTCTCTCCATCTGCAATTTCCAAAAAGAGAGGTACATAAGTACTGCAAAAAAATCCGTTCCTAAAAACAATACACAATGGAGAGGAAATTAGTTTACAACCTGCAGTTTCTCATACAAGGCCTGATAGCGCAAAACTTCTGATTTAGATATCTCCAATTGGTCTTTCAGGGAGATGAAGGTTTGAGACGAGGAAATGCACTTCAAGTTCTTTATCTTGTTCTATCCATAACAACACAATACTTGAGAAATTCTTTAAACGGAAAAAAGGAATTTCACTTGGGATTGATGTAGAAGCTGACCTGCAATATTGGTAGCTGTTCCAGTATCTTCACCCGTTCTTCATAAAGGGCTTTTAACTCTTCCAGTCGAGATGCTGCTTGGTCCTGACGAGATTCAATCAAGTCAGCTACTCAGCTATTCAAATTAAGCTAGAAGAGACTAAGAGAAAAAAAAAAAACAAAAAAACAAAAGTAACCAACCTGTAGCTCCTTGAGAACGGACTCCATTTCTTGAAGATCCCTCTGTTTATCTCTGACTTTGTCACTTGCAGTATGCTTATTTCCAAAGTTCAAAACAGGGAAAGACACCCCTCTCATTGAATCCTTGGTAATTTTAAGAGTGGCCAGCTTACTATGACTTTCTTCCAACTCAGAAATGGTGCTCTCCAATTCCCCTGGCACAAAAGAAGGTTAAAAACCAAAGCATGAGATTCATGTAAATCTTTTTATACATTCTTATGAAATAGAAAAACACAATAAAAAACCCTACAAACTAGAACATAGTCCGTCAGATGAGAATTTAGCTATTAGACAAGCTTAATGCTTTGTTTAGGAAGAAAGCACATCAGGGAAACAGTTGAGGCCCTCATTAATCTCCCAATTGTCTGGACAAGTGGGAATTATAGTGAAAATGCTATTTGTTGCTAATTATTTTTAAGCTTCATTTAAGTTTTGTCATCATCAAAAGTATAAAAAAACCGATCCCCTGTATTTTGACAATGACTAAACCCTCAGCTACTAGGATTTCTTAATGTGTCTAAGCTATATTAGTGAGCAAAAGTGTTCAATCTACTGCAGATCAGAATAACAGGAAGGCATTAGGAAGTACTAGTGACAAGTTGAGTAATGATTTCAACGAAAACTAGATATTCGTCAGAAAAAGCGGGCTGCAGATTCAGAATTCGGAATAACAGTGTTTATAAACCAGAAGAGCACATTGAAAACAGAAGATCGGATACCAAATATTTACAACCAGAAGCATGAATTGAAACTGGAAGATCCAATCAATTAATGACAGGAAACCCATCAAATGTAACGTAATGCCCACATAAACGTCTCAAACTTAAATTCTCCACTGGACAACCTTAAGAAAACTGAAATTCGAAGATCACTTGAACTGAGCAGTGATAAAAACCAAAACTTTAAGACAACCGAAATTCGAATATCCTAGAGATTAGTGCAGCCAAATTTTCAGTTAGGTACAAATATATGACATACGCTCATTGGAATGAAATCAAATTCGACCAAAACTTGCTATCCCTATTGCGATACTCTAATGGAAGACAATCTAATCTCATCACTTGCTAGTATGACAAAGATTGGGACACCACTATAAACAAATTCTAGAGAGCAGTAACCTATTGATCCTTTCAGGGCCTTGGCCGCCTCGAAGCAATTCGCCACTTACTACACCCTTCGCGTCTCTGGGTCTCCACCTCGTAGGAACTACAAGATCACCCCATGAGTTTGCGATGCAGCCCAAGCAACTGATCAAATTGACATTTTTACGCCTACTAATTTATTGAGCTTTGCCGAAGAGGAACTGTTGCGTCAAATTTTATAACTCATATAAGAGTCCTAAATCAATTAGGATTCTTCTCCGAATTAAATATATAGTCTTATATGGTAGGATTCTATATGTGGTAGAATTTCAAAAAGTTTCTACTTCCTAAATAAAGCAGATAATCATCTTTCCTGCTTCTGTTTTAAGTACGATTGTTGTTTTTTATTTAGGTTTCCCATTTCGACTAGCATTAGCATTATTTGGAAGAGTCTATACGTACGGTTGCAACTCTTTCCTTTCAGTATAGTTGATGAATTATTGAGTTTTGCAAAAATCTTTGCTTTTTAATTGTGTGATGCAACTCTTTTCTTAATTGTGTTCCTTGAGAAACCCTAGGTGTGATACTTAGAAAGTTTTGTTTGTAATGCCTGACTACATCTACTCCTTTTGAGCTATTGTTAATTGCAATTTTCTCTTTAAGTCATCTAGCAAATCAGACTCACTAAATTGGCATTTGTTGTCCTACATTAGTTCGTATGTAAGACGACGAATCCCAATGTAGCAAGCTTGCGTTTATCTCGCGAACAAGAACTCCAAACAACTAATTTGTTTAGGCGTCACTAGCAACAGAAGTATTGCATCACACAATTTAAAAGCAATAAAATTTTCAATAATCAACATCTACTATCGAGTCAAAAGAATTATACCATGTACGTAAACTCTTCTTAAATCCTACATCAAGTCAAATTATCATTTTCCAAGTACAGACGAAAACTTAATGAAATGCAAATAAAACTCAAACCTTACTAGACAATGCTACTAATTCCCTAATTCTGTTAGAACTCTTATATGAGTTGTTGGTTGATGCAACGACCCATCTTCACTGCAACTTGGCAATAGCATTAGTTTTTTTTGCCACAAACAACTTTTATGATCTTGTGGGCTGCATCAGTTGATTGTAGAGGAGAGTTGGCCTCCTGGCCATCAACAAAGTTGAATTCGTCTTGAAGATATGGATTTTGAACCCAAGGAGTAAAAGTCTAGGACCTAAACCCAAACCCGATCCCCTTCCTTCTGTCCTTGTTCTCTAGGATCTTTGTTAACCCTCTAGGAGTCAATATTGGTGTCAAGTTTGGTTCTATTAGAAAGTCTAACCTTAAAGCTTAAGCTGATGGGTGGAGGGAAATTACATAAATACAAGATCAATTGAAACCCATAGACGGGCGACCTGAGATACTTAAAACCTCCTCTCATGTGCAAAACTGAACTGAGAACGAAATGTAGAATTGACAAACTGGGAACCTCACAAGCGACATAAACTTGAGGCGGATTGTGGTTCCGATACTATGTTAGAAAGTCCAACCTAATAACTTAAGCTCAGAAGGCCTATGGAAACCCCATAGACAAACGATGTGGGATACTTTAACATGCCCAACCACTATAAATCACTAATCCATTCTCTATCCTTATTTCTTAATGAATATTTAAAGTTTTGATATTTGATATTTGATATTTCTCTTGTTTAATTATCTATCCTAATTGATATTGCATTTAGAACATGTATACTTGATTAGCTTTTAGTTTTATTTAGATTGAATTTCTTGAGTAGATAACCCAATAAAACTCTAACCACCCTGCCTTCAACATGGAAACTTCTCAAGCCAACTAACAGACCCACCATTATGTTCTTTTAAGTCATATAAGGTATCAACCAAGCTGACAGCAAAAACTGCTGCAACAACCTGATAATCCAAACCTGGAGCTCATGAGATGCCTTTAACATGTTGTCTCCACTAAAAAACCTCTTGTAATTTCGAAAGTTAATTCCATTCAGAGTCAAGAAAGGGTTGATTGTAACCCAACCATTTAAATGGGTTGCTTTATCATGTCAATTCCTCCTCCATTACAAAATATCCTTCTTTGCGTGAAATTAATTCACCCCACAGTCCACAAAAATCAGGATAGGGCATATGATCAGCCAGGCATCACCAAAGTGGTGTGGTTTGAGATAGATACAAACGTAATGGTACTGTAATTACATAGCTAACAACTAAATAGGGAAAATAAACGGATATTCGGGAAACAAAATAACAAAATGGAATACCAGATTTGCCATGTAATATCACATTTCATCTGAATTAAATGTTCACGCAAGAATTGCCCAGGGTACCTTTCAGACGTTTAAGCTCGGCCTTGTTTTTCGCATCAATATCTCGATGACTCTGCAACTCCCTTGCCACAAGCCTGTGCTTCAAATGAAGTTCACCAAGCAACACTCTTGAATTTTTCAATTGCACTGCGAAATCCATGGATGTCCTTTGTCTACAGGAATCTAGTGAAGGGAAGAAACCAGTGTAAAATTTTTTTGGGGCTAGAGAAGAACTAGAATAGGGAAGACACTGGCGTACATCCTCAGTGAAAAGCCAGAAAAACATCAAGAATACTTTGCAAGTACCATCTTGGGGAAGTTCATCCAAAACAGCAGAATGCAGCCTCTCCTTCTCATGATAAAGGCCATCAATAGCCAATGCTATATTGTGTAATATTGTCTTCACAGTCTTCTCTGAAGCTATTTGCAGATCATCACGTGGATAATTTAAACAGCTATCCACGGAGGAACTTCCGGTCGCACCTGTCTCTGTGGGGCGGCCAAGAAGAATGTCCTCGAGCAACGGGTGATCCTCATCTAATAATGACACAGAAGACATCTTAACAAGCATCGAATAGAAGATCACAGGTGGGAGGAATCAGGGGTCATCATAACTGGAGAATATAATTTTTCCCTAAGTTGCGTATTATTGCATTTCGAATGCTTTATATGCACCGACAACAATGGACTACCAGAACAAAATTGTGAAAACATATCACATAGTTGTAACTGATAAACATAGGCATCCACCTCATCATCAATATAGCATCAACGGACAACGAAGTCATCCAAACCTTTCGAGTTAGACGGGCTTTCGACATTCCGACCAACGGTGGCGCCGCCCGCCTCTGCCACACCCACCGAACATAATTCCAAATTACTAACCAGCTGTCATACAACAAAAATGAAGTCCATCATCCCATTCAAGAACAATAGCACAGCCCACCCAAAAATAAAAAGAACCCAAAAACCCTAAGCGAAAGAGAAGACAGGCAAGGCAACCTCTTCCCAAGACCTTTTGACTACTTCGAGCCTGGAATCGTACCCAAGCTGCTTCTCCGTCAGCTGCGACAGCTTGTTCTCGAGAGCGACGTGCTCAACCTTCTGCGACTCCAACTTCTGCACGAGCTTCTGATTTTGGTACTGAAGGACAGCGATGTCCCGCTGCACCGAAATTCGGAGGCAAAACGTCTGAGCTCACGCAACGGCAGGCAAACGCGATCAAGGCAAAACAAACAATGGCGCAGCCAAGCGTTACCTTAAAATACAGTTCCGGCGACCCCATCAAAGCTGAAAAGACTGAAACTTGGAAGAAGAAGAAGACGAAGAGCAGGAGGCGGAGGAGGAGGAGCCGGAGGCGGAGGCGGAGGCGGCGGCGGAGGAGGGGGAGAGAGAGAGAGAGATGACGAGTATGATCAAGATGGGCTCGCGGGCTCCTCATTCCTCATTTCTCTTTTTCTCTATTTAAATTCTAACATATGCAAATAATTAATTAAGCTAGCTAATCCGGATTAAAAAATTTGAAACATATTTTTAAAAATAATCACTTATATTGCTTAAAATAATTAATCGATAATAAATATTTTTATTATAGACAATAAATTATGTTCAGACATTTTCGTGGACGACGAAAATATTTTTCGCTCGTTCATTCATTTTTGTAAATCATTCATTTTTGTAAATTATTCAAGTGATAATTTTTAGAAAAATATTTTTTAAATTATTTATTATTTACGAAACGAACGCACTTTAAAATCAATTTAAAAGGAAGTAATTATTTTTAAAAAGGAGAGAGGTAGGCTCGATGTTTCTCATTTCCATTTTTCGTACATTGTCATAATTCGATGATCGTACTTGTATAACTTTATATAGGTGACCTTTTCCATTTTCCGCTAGTAGTGCACAAAGCGGGTACGAAATGAGATTAAAGCGTACATTATGATTAGGTCTTGCGATATGTTGCATGAGATTTCTTTTAATCTACATATACGTCAAGCGATTATGCGAAGAATATATCTACTATTAAAGGATATATGTATGTGTGTACATGTATTCGTTTATACAGACAAATACACATACATATTTATGTATGTATATATATACACATAAACGCCTTTAGCAATTATTCTTCTCTCAAGGATTGTCATGACCGATCAAAGATTTGCAAAACTTATGGTTGAAATGTGGCGGCAAAATAAATGAAAGCGTAGAACACTATACGTTACTAGAAAAGGTGCACCAAAAGTGCTAAATTTTTCGGAACGCAATCAAAACTTACATCTTGTGGATTGGTTCAATTAAGTGCTAAATATTTTCTAAAAATGCAATCAACTTCTTTCAATGAATAGTACCCAAAATTGACCACATGTCGCTCGAAAATTGCATATGTGACATCCTTAAATTGAACTTTTCAACATAAATTTAGAATCCAATTGCATTTTCTTCAAGAGATTAAGGACTTAATTATACAAACTGAAAGACTTAGGATCCGATTGCATTTTTTTGTGAACGTTTTAAAACTTGCGAACGTTTTAGAACTTAATTACATTCAGTAGGTATGGTTAGAACTTGTGGAACAATTTATGTAGAAAAACTCATAAAAATGATATGAGAAAAGTAGAACTATTCATACATGGTGGTGGCCTTCAAATCAATTCGCAAGCATTCGAATCCTCAATTTCTTATGCAAACTGTAAACAAAGATGAGAGGGTTATAAATGTCTACATCATTTATATTCAAAGCTTTAAAATGAGGCGAATATAGGAAAAATAAGATGTTAGAAAGAAATTAGAGAAGAAATATAAAAAAAACTCTCAATATATCTTAGCTTTCGTTAGTAATGAAAATACACTTTTTTTCACATGATCTTACAAGAATAGAAAGAAGAAGAAGATAAGAACAAAAGATGATAGTTGATCATATTCAAACAAAACATATTGAATTGGGCAATGTATTTGGGACTCCAAATACCCTCGTTGCTCACGTCCATCCATTGAAGACCAGGTGATGAAGAGGATGATTTAATGGGGAAATTTCCCAATCAATCCTAAATTTACTATACGGATGTTAATTTAGTTCTAAAATTTTCAATTGTGCCACGTCAACGATATCTGACGTAAATTGACCGAGGGAACTACTTTGGAATTTCAAGCACTGGTTTAGGACTAAAATAACAAAATTAAAAAAATTTAGGACTGAATTGGCTTCTGCACAAAATATTTAAGACTGATTGGATAATTTTTCCTAAGTGAATCTCAAACTCATCTAAAAGTAAAAAATTTATCAGTGCTCCAATTGCAGTATGTTATACTGATAGCAATACTTGTACTTGGGTCATTTCCATTTATATAGCATATGTAAAAAGAATACATTAACAGCTACCTAAAGTGAGTGAAAAATAAAAGTGTGATCGACAATTGTTCTCTGGAAATCCTTTTTTTTTGGTGTCGCATAGCGGTTTTCTAATGGTATCGCCCGAAAATAAAATGATTTTGACCTCTGGTGCTGTTAATTTTGTGATTGTGCCCATTACAAAAGGTTGTTTTTCTTTCTCCTTTTCCACTTTTCACACATTCACAACGCATGTGTATCTCACATCTTGCAATAGCTTGCTAGTTTTGTTGAAGAGTGCGCAGGAGAAGTCCGATACCTTCATCTAGAAAGATCGTCAAGAGGGAGCCCAAATCCGAGCCTATCAATATATCCAGTTGAACCCACCTTCACTCAAAAGCTTAAACTACTGAATTATGAACAAACTAAGATATATTCACTGCTCTACACCACATCAATTCTCCAATGTGGGATTTCTCTAACACAACTTACTCACTCAAGCTCAATGTTAGGTCCACTCCTCTTTAATTCATGTATCCTTTTGCATCAAAATATATCATCTTGAATTTAGGGAGAAACCACATGGGTCACCAACCATCGGTTCTGATACCATTTGCTGAGGAGCGCGCAGTAAAAGTCCAATATCTTCACCTAGGGTGATCACTAAAAGAGAGTCCAAATTCAAGCCCGTCAATATATCCAATTGAACCCACCTTCACTTAACAGCTTAAATTAACGAGTTATTGGCCAACTAGGTAACTACTTTACCACATCAATTTTTCGATGTGAGATTTTTTTAACACAATTTACTTACACGTGCATCCTAACAAGTTCATCCCTCACAAAGTTTGAAAATATTGTCCTTTAATCACTTCACAGGTCATTCATGAATGACATACTTTCTCTAGTCACATGAGAATGAGATGTCCCTTGATGAGAGGAAATTGGGTAATTTCTGTTTTAGTTTTTGGCCAATCATAACAAGCTCGGATACAATGCAAAATGTGTGTTTGTTCTTCATGCTTAATACTCATTGCAGTGCACAAGTTGGAGATGCTTCTAGTTTTGGGCAGTTATTTCAACACTTCAGCATGCATGAGAGGTACACTAAGTCCTATAAATTTGAGGCTCTCGCTTATTGTATTCCACAAAAGCTCTTTTTCTCACTTGCTTGTCTCGTTTCAACTAATCAACTATTTGACCAAAAAAGCTAGGTCCAAACGGCCAACATCAATGGAAAATGCCGTTGGTGCTGATGAGAATGATGTTACTGTCCATGGAGGATTTTATTGATGTCAACGGTTGATGTTTTTAAATGTAGGGATCGATACAAGGTTATGATAATCCAACGTCAAGGGAGAGATTCGACAACATACGCCATATTTGACTGTCTCATGGGACGATGACTTCCGCTTCATTTTCCCTGAGATTTGAGTTCGTGCATTGATGTGATCTTTTGGTTCCTATCAATAGCATGCGATAGACCACTGGAAAAGATGATATTGGTGAATACTGTGAGATGCATGTCTGCTTAAGTTTATTATTCATTGCCCGATTTAACCAATGCTAATCTACCATACCCACCAGAAAATCGCTCCAGCCGTATGTCCACATAAGCCCAACATTTGTCACCCGATTTAATAAATGCTAATCTAGCATACCCATCGTAAACCGCTCCGACCCCAAAGACAAATCTGGATCATCGCTAACTTTATGAACCCATAAATAAAAGCAACAAGGACAAGGACAGTCTCAAACCATCTATCACTAGAGCCACAAAATCTTCTATTATAGCACACTTAATTGCATGTCATAGGTCTTACCATCCATCGCATTGTATAAATTATGCCTATCTTGGCAATAATTCATTGCCGGAATCACCAATAATGCGATTTGTTTGCATGGAAGAATGTCATGCAATTTGTTTCCTTAAACTCTGTATGATTCCATACGAAAGAATGGCATACATACCCGGCTAACGTGCCAGTATTCGTCGATCGATCCCAACTTCTTCAAAATAGCATCCATAATGTTTCCCGGAAGCCATGCTCAATCTGCTTCTTGAATACTCATATTTCCGCGAACAAATCAATCGAAGGAAAGAAATTTTGCAGACTCTTCACTAACCAAAAGACCATAATCCTATTAGAAGTCAAATCCCTTGCTTAGGGAGGAGTCTAACTTGAGACCATGACACATCGCTAAAAGATGCAGTTTCCTTTTCTAGCGATCATCCAAATAGTGGTAAAATCCGATCAAAAGAAGACATAATCTTGTTTCGATGTAATATTTTCTAACACCTATTTGTGTTGTGATTCTCGAATCACAAAAATAGGAATGAGATTTTTGCGTCAATGGTACTTATCGCCCCGCCTACACACCTATATAAAGCTTTACTCCAAGGTTGTTTGCGTTACCTTACCTCAACCTTTCTAGTCATATTATGACGGATTGTTGTTGTACATACTTTTGTGAAAACCTTTCTTTTTCTTATGAAGTGTATGTTTCTGCAAACCATTCATTTTTCCTCATTCTTTTCAGAATGCAATATTCTTTTAAGCTTGCATGGTCTATCTTGTATAAGTGTCAAAACGTTTATTTGGGAATCGGAAGAAAAAGTAAGTCAGCTTGGCCTTGGGGTATCCTACCTTTGCTTGGATGGATAATTGTAGATTCTTTTCCTGGTATTGTAAGATCAATTCTACAAGTAGGATGTATTACTTGGTCTTCTGTTTCTGGAACTCACTTACATACTATTCTCTCATGATCTGTTTCTGAGATACATGAGCATGAGGACCTGGTATTCTACATGAAGTTCTTGTAGGCGACTTTTCGTCATTCGATTCTACAATGTTCAACTTCGCCGATCTACTCTTATCAAACTTCGGGAAAAAGCCACCAAAAACTCCAAACTACCCTCACTGTGACACATTTAGCCTGAATTTTTATTGTGACATCAGAAACCCCAAACTATGCCCACTGTAAACATCTACCCCAAGCTTTTTTTGTGATATAAAAAACCCCAAACTTGTACTTATGTAACACATTTACCTTATGTCTAGATTCCGTCAGATGATTTTTCAGCTAAAACAACGTCATTTTTATTTCACTTAAGTCACGTGAGCGCCATGTCAACACCGTTTGCTTTCCAACATCTATATACGCATATTTTTAATGGTGCTCATTAATGGAATCTTGACACGGGGTAAATGGGTCATACATGCTCGGAAACGGTTCATTAATCACAACTTTTGGATTATTAGCGATATTTGTAATGCTGGGGGATGTCCCTAAGCTAATGTACTTCATCTTCTAGGAAATACTTACATTTCACACATAAAAAAAAAAAAGGGCCGCACATGTTTTTTGGTGTCACAGAAAAAAATTTTAGAGTAAACGTGTCACAATGAACATTATTTAGGGTTTTTGATGGCTTTTGCCCTTAAACTTAATTTCCATTTCTCTATCTTCATATTCAATGATCTTTTCAACTTCTTGATTTTTTTTGTAGGTCTTTCAACCTTTTCTAGTTGGAAAATCTAATTCTTTGATAGTCCATTATTGACGAGGTAACAATTTGGATAGTCTTAAATCATGTAGGTCCATCACACAACGCGAATTCCGCGATTCCTAATAAAGAGTCTTTGAACTTATTATGCCCAATCTCTTAACGAAAGAAGTGTTTAGTCCAATCCTTGTTAGGGTTTTAAAGGAATTTGGACTAATCCTGTAGTAAAATAATTGAATTACCTTTCTTTATGGTAATTTAACATTCTTGTGGTACAAGCAATGTTCAAATTACAAAGAAAGAAGGTCCAGAACTGAACCCTTCTGTTCGGAAGGACTAAACTTATTATGTGATGAAGAACGCTGACACTAAAGAAACAAGAGATAGTAAAGACCAGTTAGGTCTAAAAAACCTGTTTTAATACATGCTGGGAAACGGTTCATTAATCAAACAACATTTTTACAACCAGATACGAATGAATTACAATATAGTTTATGAGTCGAAGTTTCTACAACTGTTGATGGGGACTCCGGAATGACAAGAAAAAGGAAATGCAGAAACCCGACAGATTTTTGAAAGTCACATTGTCAAGATAAGGAATACATTAGGTATACGTATATGGATGGTAATATATAGCCTGAGCTTGGTGCGCCATTTATGTGGCGGCGGTATCAGAGCATCATGAATGAACAATCAGAGAGAAGAGTGGAATCACAGAGTGAAGTAAAAAATGCAGACAAAACCTTATTTCAATGCCAAAGTTTTTGCTTGATCTGAGCAGTGGGAAGCGTACGTCCGAGCGGTGAAATAAAATCAGCACTGAGTAGAAAGAATCGGGGAGCTCAGGTTGCCTCCACAGATAAGATCTCGAGCTCGGCCCACCAAAGGGGAGAGAGTCTTGGGGTCGCTTGGTCTGGCGAAATAGCAATCACATCTCTCAATCTCCCTGTGATCTCCCTCATCGTAGGCCTCTGCCTCGGATCCGGTTTGATGCAATCAATGATGATCTCGCAGATGATGTCAAGCTCGTTATTCTTGAAGTTCTTGAGGGTAGGGTCAATGAGGCAGCCTGTGCTCTTCTTATCATACAAATACTGAGAAGCCTGTCAAATTTATTGATCATATTATGACAGCGAAAAACAATGTGCCTTCATGTTTGGCCAAAAAGTGCATATTCAATTAGAGCACTATCTTTCCTCACAACCCCTTTAGTTATAGAGCAAGCACAAACTTACCCAGTCGACAAGAGGTCCTTGTTCATCCGAATAAGGGAGCTTTCCTGAAATAATTTCGAGCAGCATCACTCCAAAATTATAGACATCTGTCTCCGGATCGGCAGGAGGCGGCAATTCAGAATGTTCCGACTTATCTTCATTAGCATTCTTCAAGTTCGATATAAATCCTGACCAGAACAACTCTGCAACCTGAGATACGATATATTAGAGAAGTAAATGGAAATGCAATATAGCAAAAAAATAAAAATAAAATGGAAATGTAGTGATATTTTATGGTGTAAAATTTTACCTTAGCAGCATAGTCATCAGTCAAGTATATTGATGATGCAGTAAGATGGGTATGTGCCACGGGTGGATTCAGATCGTGATGCATGTAGTGGAGGCAGTAAGCAATTCCCATGACAATCCTTACCCTTGTTGTCCAGTCTAGATGTTCTGCTTCTTTAACTAAAAGCCAAAAGGAAAAACATACAGTTCAGCTTTTCAAATGCCCTCTTGTAACCGACTAATTCAGACAACTGTTGAAGTTTACCGTGGAGATGCTCAAAAAGTAGCCCATTCGGGGCATACTCAAACACCATCATCCTAGTGAATGGTTCGTCCTCCTCACAATAGCCAATGAGGTTGACAAAGTTCTTATGATTCACCCGCGACAACATATCAATCTAGAAGATTTCAGACATTTAGAAACTTAGGAAAGAAAAGCAATACAAGCGCGGTGTATTAGAATAACCAGTGATTAGACAGTTTCGATTGAGTAGGCGTCAAGTGATCAATGACCGCAATTGGGGAAAGACTGCACCTTTTTCTGGTAAGTTTTCTCTACACTTGCTGACCAGTCTTTGGAAGAAATTGCTGTAGCTGTGGTAACAGCAATCTCAACCCCACTGGATAATGTTCCCTTATACACAGTGCATCCGTTATTCGTGCTGACGATATTGCTAAAGTCCTCGCAGGCAGCTTCCAGCTCCGACCGATTCAATTTTGGGACCCCTGCATTTCATTTAAAAGGTGTTCAATTCTTTGGATAAGGACATCTAGAAGCCTATTTTTAAGGCATTGGTCGTGGCATAGCAACACCCATCACATTGATATGGGTCAATATTAAAAAGGCAAAGACTGGTTCCCAAGTTTGCATTGTGTCTTGTGTGATACCATTAAACATCAATGCAAAAGAAAACCAAAGATGTCAAAACACTTAGTATTTCCTAATGGATTCACCTGTAATAAATGCTTTCTGCAACTGGCCACTCAATCCAGTCTTCCATGGTCCGATGGTTGCCACTCCTTGTTTTCGGCAGAAGATGAACACGGAGGCGAAAATGATGAGCAAGACAGCCACACTAGGAACAATAATGATGATATATCTCCGTGCTTCTCCAGAAAGTCCACTTGTTGAAGAATCTGTATTAGTAGTTTGGGAGGACTCGCTATTAGGCTTGGATGAATGCTGAGAGTGAGGGCTCGCAGGTGAAGGTGGTGGGGCCGGTGGTGCAGCAGATTGTTTCTCCTTTCCATTTGGTACAGCTGGGAAAGACCCGCTACTCCGTGTAACAGGAACAGTCGTGATCTCAGAAGGGAGAGACCCAACATCAACAGGGGCGGCAGCGAGATTACTCGACTGGTCAAGTAGCTTCCGGCGTGATGAAAATCCATTCTGCATGTTTAGGTCCATTTTTGGCTCTACAATGTCCATACAAATAAATAAATAAATAAATTGCATTTTTCGAACAGCAGAAATTTAAGTCTAATGCAGATCTAATTAGTCTCTACTCACCACCAATATCATCAAGCAAATTGCCTCCAGGGCCGTGTGGGGAGTCCTTAGCAAACCTGAATCTTAGAAAAAGAGCTAAAATTTATGTTACAGAAACAAGGCGATGAATTGCTTAACCCTAACAAAACAAGCCATTTACGTACTGTGGGAATCCAAAGATGTTGAGGTAACGCACAAGAGTTCCTTTTATTGGGCAAAAGAATGAACCTGCTTTATTCAGATGTTTCCACCTGCTCTGCCAAATGCTGCCCAAGATGTGGATTAAAAGAACAAAAAGAGGACAAACCTAGGAGATGACTTAGAACTGAAACTCGGAGGTAATGACTGAGAGAAAGACATTGTTAAATGTGGTTACTAGTTTCTTACCAGAGTCCAACTTTTCTATTCAGGCATCCTTTTCCAGCAGTCATGTCGAATGTGAAGTTTTCATCAGACTGCATCTCAGAAGGAACATTTAGCTTCTCAAGCCGCATAAGGATGGTTCCCTTGAGTTTGTTGCCACCAAGCAACCTACCATAAAAAACAAAAGCCCCTATAAAATATTAATACCAATCAAATTTCTACGAATCAAATTTTTTGAGGCTACACTCACAAGAACCTCAGAGACACCATCTTGCTTATTTCAGCTGGAATTGTTCCAGTCAAATTATTCCCCCTCAAATCTAATAACTTTAGCAATGTCAGGTCTCCAATTTCTCCGGGGATGGCACCATAGAAGTGATTCTGGTGGAGTATTCTGAATGCAAACAGGGAAAAAAACATAAAACAAGAAATTTAGAGAGAGAGAGAGAGAGAGAGAGAGAGAGAGAGAGAGAGAGAGTTAATAGGAAATAAAAGCTTTCCACCTAGCCTTAGCAAGACATAAGAGGACTGCTATATGTCTATATCTAAATTCGTTCCAGCTTGGACCAAAATGGTGGCAAGAAAGTGAAACTACATTTAGTTCTCTACTCATTTCCTTTCATCAATTGAAGGATCTATCAGGTGTACAGAGGATCATCCTAAAATTCACCAGAGAATGCAGGCTTATGTATCAGTTATCAGAATAACTACGAAACTGTCAACTTCCTAACACTTCAGTTCAGGCAAGGACTCCCAGAAAATGCAACTCTTTTGTCTAGATAAAAGTGCCGGGCTAGCTACTTCAATGTTCTCTGCATTAACCATAAGTCAACCTACGGGTCAAACAGACAGAATATAACTGAATTTCACTTGGGCGTGTAATTTTACAGTAATGCCATACAGTAAGTTCTCCTCAACTTCAAAGACACGGAAATGGCCTACTTACAGAGATCGTAATTGACTAAGCTTTCCAAGCTCTGGCGCCAGCAGCCCTTCCAAAGAAAACCCAGTCAGGTCCCTGCAATGGTTGAGCTGAATGAGAGAGAGTTCACGATTCGTTCAGCTCGTTCAATCTTTCAAATCATTGAGATCGTATGCTGCAAAAAGACGAGCTTGAATTGCCCCAAACTTGATTGAAAACTGAATTACAAGAGGTGACTTACAGCTTTTGAACTTCACCATCCACACAATGAACACCCAACCACTCGCACGGGTCATCATCATCGGTGTTCCAATTTGCAAGCGCCCCATATGGATCGAGATCCACTTTATCACGGAATTTCAACAGAGCAAGTCCTACATTTTCAATCAAAAACAGGAGCTATATGATAACTGACAGGGAGAAAATTCACTCGAAGCACGTCATCTGTCCAGAATCCAATGAAAACCACTCAAAATAGTAAGTGGAACTCGTCGAACAAGTTCTAATCAAGTCGGAGTGGACCTAGCTCTGAATATGAAAGTGATATTTTTCCCTTCAACCAATAATCGCGGTATCACAAGAATTATAACATCCACTTCTCTAGTCACGTAACCAAAATTCTTAGGAATTGCTACACATGGATGCAACATTTCGAACTTTTCTGGTACAATTCTTAAGGAACGTAGAATCTTCATTTGGATAGAAATATAGCAAGAGAAACGACAATCACCTTCAGAATTGAGAGACCGACAATGCCGAATTTGCAAACCTAGAATCAAGAAAAGCAAATAACACGGGAGCCGGAATCCAAGCGGGTTCCATCTAGCCCCCATTGCTTGACGTACCAAATGCTGCAATGCTGAAGGCTATGCAATCTCGCCAGGTTTTCTTCAACAGGGCAAAAAAAGGTTGAAGAAAAAAACACCTCCTTCAATTTCTTTTTTCTTACACACACCACCACCATCTACAGATTTACAAAACTACGCTACAAAGAGATGCAATAACGTGGGATCTTCCTCTTCATCGTCACATCAGGATCCCTCATTTTTGTACTCCGTAACATTCCGCTACAAAACCCTTTTAGGAGAAAACTGCATGACCCTCCTCAGAGCTCGCAAATCTGCAAAATGCAAGCAGCATGCAAAAAAGAAAGGAATGAACTTTATCAATAAAATAAAATAAGAACAAGAATACCCTCATGAGCAAGCAATCCGGACAATAAAGCAGAACGAATCTGAGCATAAAGAAATGCCAAAAGGATGTTCAAGAACTCAACTTTTCCCGCAGCTGCCGTGTTGGTGTTCTTGATACGAGGAGTGGTGAATTGGGTTTGGAACGATAGGACTAAAGCAACGACAAAAAGGTTGGAGGAAAAGAAAAACAAATTGTTTAAGAGAGGAAATTTAATGTAAAGCAATATAGGTAAGAGGGTGACAGGTGAAGGGGGGAGATGAGATGAGATGAGATGGATCGCAAAGGCAGTATCTGGAAAAGGAGAACTACAAAATAAATGCTTCGAAAATTTCTATGGAGGCTTGCAATGTGGTTGATGATGGCGATGAAGAAGATGGATAAATTCAAAAGGATTTATTTAAATCCTTGTTTCTTTCGATCACTGCCCTTTTGTTCTTTCACAGGACGGTGATGATCTCAGAGGACACCGTCGTCGTCCACCATCTTTTTTGGCGTCTCTCTCTCTCTCTCAAAGGATGTTTTTTCGCTCAATTTCTTTTCTTTATTTTGTGATCTTCTCTCTCTCGCTGTCTCCCTCCCTCCCTCTCTCTCTCTCTCTCTCTCTCTCCCTCTCTCTCTAACTTCTCACCAACCAAACCGGCCACCCCCGCAAAAAGTTTGTAATAATCTGTTTGTTCATTTTTGCCATTTCGTGGGTCCTGACGGCTGACAGTGGAATTATATTCTTTTGTTGTCACATCTTTGCTTTTTCCATAGTTCTTGTTTATTTGGTTGTTCTTCTGTAGAGAGAGAGAGAGAGAGAGAGAGAGAGAAACTGCCAGAGATGGCGGTTGATTGGATTGATTGGTGTTGAGGACCCCCACTTCCGCTGCTTTCGGACGCGCTTCTCTCTCTCTCTCTCTCTCTCTAAACATTACGAGCGTGCCTCCCTCTTTGTCTCCCCACTCACCAGTTTCTCTCTCCTTTTTAAAGGAAGAAATGTGAGATTTAGAGAACAGCACTCGTGACTAGACTATGATTAATAAGCAATTAGATAATGTTGATAGAAGAAACTTTATGAGTTGGGCAAGGGGAGCAACAAAGTTTGGCTTATTTCTTCCCCCCTCCCCCCAAAGACAATTGACACGACCGTTTTCTCTCAATATTATTATAAAGATTCCAAATCGATCGGGAAATATTTAGGCTATGAAGAGATTGTCACTTAACATTGCTTGCACCCATCGATCGAGGTAGGGGAGCTTGTGCGATAGCCCCTCGAAAGCTCATCTACTAAAGTGAGATGCAGCTCGCAAGCTGAGCTTGAACTTTTAACCTCATGTTTGCACATCAGTTCATATCACAATGTTGCACCTCGTGTCGTAGCATTGGCTTAGTTTCAGTTCATCAAAATCATGGGGCTTCCTAATTGTACATTAGTTCATTTTTTTTATTAGATAAAAAAAACTAACTTTTTTATATTGCGCCATGTCACGAATTCTTCGTTATAATTAAGCATAAGCGTGGTAAAATATAAACTTTCAGTTCATGGCATTATGATATTTCAACGTAATCAGTACAAAGCATTGTCTCTCATAATGTTCAATTTTGTGCTAATTATTAAGGCGGGTCATCATCTTAAGTTGTTAATCCTTAACACAACTTGATATCTTTGATAAGGGATGAGCAACGGACTGTTAGGAATCACGCCAGAAAAATAATTCAAGCAAACAATTTATGCTAGCAGAATATAATAATAAAATAACATAATCAGAAAAACACATTAGAGAATTTGTTATCGAAGTTCATCCAAACTTGGGCTATGTCTACGCACAAAGGCACTATGTGAATCCACTAAATTTCGAAGAAAATATGATTACAATCACAAGCTTCTCTCAAGATCAAGGCAAAAGAGATTGAGAACATTTACTAAGCTGTCATGGTGAAAGGTGGGTTTGGGCTTCAGAAGCATAACAGAATTAGCCTAAATCTCACATGCCAACAATCTCTCACTTGAAGACAAATATATCCAATGTACCAACAAACTTTGCATCCATCTTCTTCAAAAACTAGTAAGAAGAACTTGTGTCTATATTACTACTCATCAATTAACATGGAGTAATACTCACTGACCGTTTTTATCTGATACTACCATCTGCTTCAAGTTTTGTTTTGAAGTAACGAGCTCATCTCATCTTTTATAGCACGCTCAGTAAAAGTCCAATACCTTAATTTAGGAAGATTGCCTAGAGGGAGTCCAAGTTCAAGCCCATCAACATATCCAGTTGTACCCACTTTCACTCAAAAGTTTAAGCTAATGAGTTATGGGCCAACTATAATATATTAACTACTCAACACCATATCAATCCTCCGATGTGGGATTTCTTTAACATGGACCCGCAATACTTCCATGTTATTAAAGCTTTACTACTTGGACATCAGCTATCAATTCTCCAAAACTTGAAACTACCTGCATTATCTTGACATCATTCTAGAATTTGAAAAGCTATTTACCCTATTCTATATTTAGCTCCTATTTATGACAAGATAATATTGAATATAAGAGAAATATAGCTTGGATAAAAATGTTTCATCTGAGGACTAGGATAAATGTGAATATGATTTCTTAATGTCCATGGTACAAAATATATTTTTCTTGCATAACAAACTTCTTAACTCAATAAAATTATTATAATATTTAGATATAAATAATGTTAAATTCTAATATAAAAAGAGAAATTAAAATAACAAATAAAAATAAAAATAACTTGTGTTTTTATTTATTCCTATTTTTTTTTATATAGTCGAACTTCTTTGTATTCTATAGGGTTAATACCAAGAAAAATCTCAAACCGGTACACTTGTGACAAATTTACCTCAAACCATTTTTTTTACCATAAAAAATCTTAAATTGGTACATCTGTTACAAATTTACCACAAATTGGTACATTTATGATAAATTTACCATATGTTAGTTTTCGTTAAATTTTACCATTAAATTGCTAAGTTTGACGACACGTGATAGTTGATAAGGTTTATCAGTTTGGGGTTTTGAATTCCGTTTGTCTTAGGTATGCCAATTTGGGATTTTTCGTGATATTAAACCAATTTAACGGAAACTAATTGAGGGTAAATTTGTCATAGGTGTACCAATTTGGGGTAAATTTATCACATATGTACTAGTTTGAGATTTTTCGTGGTAAAAAAATTAGTTTGAGATTAATTTGTCACATGTGTATTAGTTTGAAATTTTTCGTGGTATTAACCCTATTCTATAATATGCATTCTATGTATAAATCTATAGTATTTAAATTTATTACATATTTTTGGTATATTGGTATAGGTTGCTATAAATTTTTTTTTAATTAAGGAATGATGAAAGGGAATTAAAAAAGAAATAAAAAAAGAGAGGGACAAACAATGAAAAGAGTAAGTAAACAAAAATCAAGTAGAAGAGCTAGATAATAGATGAACAAATTCGAACTTGAATGGGATCTTTTTGATTCTCAACAAATGAGCGGCAAAGAGATTTAGAAAAACAAAACCCAACCCTTTTCTTCTCCTTCTCATTTGTAGCTTTGGTTCACGTTAAAACTTCACGACTCCTTCATAACTCTTTGATCATGTCGAAGCTCCATGTAAATGACGAGAGATTCAAAGCTCTTTTTCCTCCGTAGCTCTTTGGTTCACATAGAAATTTCACGAAAGAGGTGAGAAAATTAAAAATTTATACTTTTCAAAATTGTGAAGGTGAATGATCATGCTTTCTCTCTCTTATTAGATTTGACATTCTCTTGTCGATCTATCTCGACGTTGCTGTAGCCCATTTACATTGCTTGTCATGATCCAACTTGTAGCTCTGCAATGCTGCAATGAGCTCTTTTGTTGTTGAAGGTTTATATTGTACAATAATCATTGATTGGTTGTCGGAGATAGTCTCCATTTGTGCATATGTAATTTTCTTAGTAGTGACTCTGTGAGAGATTCTTTCCATCTTTGTTTGTGCTTTTTCGAGTTTATTTATACTGATATGCATTTCCTACCAAATAATTGACATGATAAGATATAAAAATACCCTGTTTTATTATTGTGATTCACCAAACAATGAATATGATACAGCAAAATCCCTGGATTTCATATTCAATTCTATCTAGTCCTATCCTAGCTAGAGATCCAAATGACCAAACGCAGTCTTAGATCTTTAGAATGCTTTATGTATATTTTATATCTTAACATGATCTTTTCCTAAATTTTATGGTAATTTGTTCTTTTAATAAAATGATATATTCATTTGAAGTCCTAAAACTTGTCACGAAAGTGTAATTTAGTCTTAAAACTTGTAAAAAATGCAATTAAATCTTAAAACTTGTCAAATTGATTTAATCGAGTCCTTCCGTTAAATCCGTCCAACTTGGCTAACTAAAAAAGCCAATGTGCCATTTTAAAAATATTTTCTCTCTCCTACATGGCGATGACGTGGCTAAAACGACGTTGTTTTGGTCTAAATCTAATTTCAATATACATATTTGTATTTAAATTAAATTAAAAAAGCTAAATTTTAAAAAGAAAAAGAAGGGAAAGTTCAGAACCAAGCAATGAGGGCTGCCTCACCACCCCACCATTGCCAGGAAGGGCATAGGGTGAGTACACACTGGCCCTCGCCTATGTCTGGCCGAGGGCCTCCACTAGCGGTTGACCTTAGCCATCAGTAGCCCTTGCATGTGGTCGGCGACCCCCGCCAACTGTTCCCCCATCATCGTTGGCCGATGGTGGTGGCAGCGAGGGTTGGTAGTTGACCATTCCCTCCCCCCCTTTCTTTTTTTAAATTTAACTTTTTTAAATTTAATTTAAATAAATTTTATATTTAGAATTGGATTTTGACACGTCATAGTCACATAAAATAGATAAAATAATTTTAAAAATACCATGCCAACATTTTTAGTTAGTCTAATTGGACGAAATTAAAGGAAGGATTTGATTGTACCAATTTGACAAGTTTGAGGACTTAATTACACTTTTTGCAAGTTTAATGACTTAATTGCACTTTTGTGATAAGTTTTAAAACTTGCAGTGCACATATCCCTTTAATAACATATGCATCCCTCACACTTTTGCTAACGAAAAGTACTCGTACTTTTAGAATAAAACACATTACACATGTACAAACACATATGTCGTATAACATGTCGGTTAGTATAAAATGTTAGTTATCATTTAGTATAACATGTCAGTTATCATTGACATACCACGAATATAATTATATGGTATCATATTCACATAAATAAATATAATCCTATTTTGATTTCTTGTTCGATAGCCTGATATAGTTATAAAATTTCAAAGAACAATATCTTCATTATGTATTGTAATTCCAACAGTCTTATAACCATTTACAAGTATTCTAGGAAAAGAAGGTTAAAAATGACATAATTTCTGTACGATACTTACTTTAGTACTAAAACTTTTCACAGGATCATTTATTGTGCCACATTTGTGAAGAACGATCACTTAAGTGACTCGGCAACAAAATCCGACAAAGTGTCTTCCGTAGTTTTTTTTTTTTTTAATAAAATGTGAATAACTAGATGGATTTTTTTATTAAAAGAAGAAGAAGAAGAAAGTCCGCATGGAAAAGAAGTCAAATTATTTTTTACTTCCCTCCATGAAAATTGCAAAAATGCGCAAGTACTCTCCTTGCTGTTTCCAGGGACTCATGATCTCTCTCAATAGATTCTAGATTTAACATAGCCACTCTTCTTCAACCTTTCTTACAGATCCCCTTTTCACTACCCCTCTCGAACAGACCATAGAAACTCCATCAAACAAAACTAAGTGCTCTCCTGAAGCTAATTGGCCCAATCCTCTTCCTTTTGTTCCTCCTTATGGCTATCGTCGTGCCTTTGTTCGATGCCCAAGCGTGCCTTCCCGAGTCCCTTTATCACGTCTTGCTCGACCTCAACAAGTGGTACATCCACGGGGTCAGCTACCATCTCATCGCCGAGAAGCCCTTTTTCTTCGTTGGCCTCGTTCGGCTCGAGATTCTGTTCCTGTGGCCGCTCTCGATCCTCAATCTATACAGGATTCTCGCCGCCAAGCCCTTCATTCTTTGTTATTCTTTGGAGAGCACAGTGAGAGTTGAGAAGGAAAAACAGAGGGAAAAAGCTCCCAGGCCACGATTCAGGACTCGGTTGGCCGGTCTTCTATTTGAACCACGATCGCAACCACCATCAGCGCACCCACACCAGCCCAAGCTTCCAAAATAACGTCACTACCATTACCTACCCTTGCTCGACCACTGGCAATAGCTAGCGTCGATTCCAGCGAGCTTGGCCGAGAGGCCTCGTTTTCGCTTTTCAAGAGCTCATTTGTCTCCTTTAGACCTTTTTTCACCCATTCCTAAAGTCCCAAACACTCATCCCACGCTTCAGCGACGGCCATAAAAGCCCTAATTTCGCCTAAAACCGCCCTTGGAGAGAAGCACCCGAGAGTCCCTGGTTTTGGCATTTTTTCTTTGATTTCGTGTATTTCGCCGACGGCCCACTTCATGATGGTGCTTCGTCTTCACGCCTTTATCCCGGGCGACGCTCATATACGCAGCGAAGCCTCTCAAAATAATCAAATCTGCCTTAGATAGACTTGGCCTCTGTCGCGACCTACCCTCTCAGGAGGATGAGTTTAGAGGTACTTATCTAAGAACGTGAACTTCAATTTGGTTTGTCTCAAAGGGACGACCCAAAAGGGCATATCTACTCAAGTGCGGGGGTGCTTCCAAGCCCCATACCTCGTGCAACATTTGGGACTATCCCATTTTTTTGTTTATATATGCGTAAGTGTTACTAGGAGTAGCCACTGACCACTATTGGTGGGTTGGTTAAAAACGCAATCGAGATACGGGAGATTATCTCAATCTTACGCAACTAGAGATTTTAAGAATGAAAACTTACTTACGTTAATATTTCTATTAACACCATTTCGGTACCTAATTGGTCGGTTGGTTTCCTAAGTGGACACGCAATCTTAATTTATCATTTTGATCCTAAAGGTCTTATTTGCCATTTCTAGTGATCATGCGACATGTTTTTTGCGGTTTTCCCTTTGAATTCTAAACTAGTTCCAACCTAATCTAGAAAAAGAAATTAACCCTCAATGTCTTGAAAGTGGTGTGTAATGTAAACACCCAATGAAATTGAAAAAAAATCTATTCTAAATGCGATAAAGAAAACGTGCTACTCGTTGGGCAAAAATAGACATGGCTTTGGTTTTTAGCCTTGAGGCATGAGCCCTCATAAGCTCACTATTGAGGCTAGGCATGTCCTAAAGACTAAACCTATCTTAAATGAGAGATGTACTTTCATTTCAAAATCGAGACTACAAGAAATCTTAGGTTTTCACTTATCTAAGATCGGGCCATCAATTCGACCATCGGATATAAAGTGCACAATTAAGTCTTTTCAAGCATCTTAAGGTTAAGATTAGTCATACATCCCCTATTTGTTATTGAGAGTGAATCCTAAGCCATGCTATAGACTACAAAGTGTGCTTTTTGGATTTTTAGTAGTATTTCTAACTAACCAATTTTATTTAGAAAAGCTGAGTTAGTCCTGTATATTAACTAGACTAAACCTAACTATTATAATGGTTAAGACCAGAATGGACATCGGTCTTTCCACCATTGTCTTCATGAGCCTCGGCCCTCTTCTCCTCAAATTGCCTCGCATGGCCATTGTTGATGATGCCATTTCTATTCATTCGTTCACATGCCATCACTTAAAAAAAACTACAAACAAAATTCGCTTCAATCAAACATCAGAATGGCCTCGGGATTGGCCTTTGGTTGGCATGCATTTTAATCATCCCAACCCTCTAATTGACTAATGTTGATTGATAGCTAATGACAATAGGCCACTATTATGCATTCACATAACGATAATCAAAATCGATTAACTCCTTACTTGATTCTAGTCATTCCCCACTAGGCCGCCCGCCGATCGACATGTGTTAGGGTCCTAATCATACATATAACAATGACATGCAAAGGCTAACTACGCATGCATTTAGCCTAAATAGCCTCGAACAATCATCAAATAATGAAATGAACCAAGTTGGGTCACTTATCTAATTTTGACAAATTCTAGACAATTATGTTTGGATTCAATTGAGTGTCCAAATAACCTTCCCATTAGGTGATCCACATATTAGTGGAAAGCCCCATGAAGTCTATTTTGGTTTTCATTTAGACCACTTGACTTGATTTGGACCCTATCGACTCGAAATCTACCCAAAATCAAACTTGCTCTTGATTCGACTCGATCCCAACTCGATAACTTGAAAAATGGGGGAAAATATAAAATGAGGTAAAAAAGCCATGAAATTTTACATGGAGTAAACTTGGTGTGTGCTCTCCAATTTTTGTGTTTTAAACATTTCCAACAAGCCCTTTAAGTTTGTCAAAATCACCGATTTACCCTAAAGGTCAAATTCTATTAGTTTTGTAGGCCAGCATCAACCTTGTCTGAGATTTATAAAATTGACCCCATAAACTTTACATCAACCCTATCCGAAATTTCGTATTACTAATTTGCCATCTTGTGAAAAATTTTCATTTTCTTACTTTTTAAAAAAAGACCAATAACTAATCAAAAATTGCAAAATGAAATTGGTCGATGCAGACTCCAGAGAAACAGATCAAACACTCGGTTTGATCATTCTTTTGGAGAGGACATCATACCGAGTAAATGAAGTACAAAATTTATGAAATTTGTGCCATTAAAAATATTGAGATCTCCTCTTCAAGTTTGACAAGAAATTTTTCTCAAATTTTGAACGTAGAAAATCAGAAAAATCGAAGAACAAATGGGGCTTAGTGAAACTCAACGTCTTCTGGGGAAACTATTTCATTTCCCATATTCTGATCATGACTTTCGAAGTGCATTTGACATAGCAAACGATCTCCATTTTAGGCTTACGACCTATCAAATCGAAGCTTAGGACGTTGAGATTATTTCTTTAGTTGAACAATTTACCAAATTCTAATGGTAACTGGCTAAAAAAAAATGAAGAAATCAAAACAAGTTCACAGGGCTATGAAAAATACTGAATCACAATCTCAGCTGGCCGAAAACCGGCCGGGATTGCATCAATAAGAGGGACGTGCAAGGATTTGAGGACGAGAGATTTCAAGGAGAGAGAGCCCTTTTTTTTGGAATGCATATCGTTTTTTTTTTTTTGCTAAAGGGGACCCCTAAGGTTTTGTCCAAAGTTTCTTTTATAGCATTCGTCACATTAGTGTTTTAATTATGGCCCTATGATCAATCTAAGGGTCCATATTTGGGCTTGGTGAACAAGAAAGGATGTGATTGGCTCATTTATTGTGACATGGCATGTTGACATGTCATTTTAGATGTCCCTATCATATGTCTTGTGAATAGCTAAGATTAAAACCCATTTATGAATTAATTTTAATGCAAGGGCATTTTGGTCATTTTCTACTCCAAAGGGCAATTTTGGAATTCTGAAAATTTTCTTGAGGTGGAGGGTGAGAGGAGCACCAGCCATTGTTGGCCAGACAATGGTCATCCCCTCCGGACCGGCTCAACCTTGGTCAAATCGGGTTTACTGGGTTGACCATAAAATGCTTAAATCCACACCTAAGCTATGATCGCAATTCTTAAATTTTAAATTGGCAAAATTGGCTTGAGATTATGACGAATAACATCTTCGGGATCAAATGTTGTGAAGAAAACAAACCTAGAAAATGTCTAGAACTTGGTGAATTTTGAATTTTGGCTGATTGGGCACTGAAATCCATGAATTGGGGAAAATTCGATTCTCGATCAATTTTTGTAAAATTGACGATTCCAAAAAATGAAATTAAGGTAAGGAGAGTTTATTGGGATTTTTTAAAAAATTTTCCAAATTGTTATGGATTTTTTAGAAAGTATTGACTAAAAGTTGACTCTTTAATGATTTTTTTCCTAAAAAGCCAGTTAATGGGTCAAAGTTCAAAATTTTTTGAAAGTTGAAAGTACAAAAGTGAAATCGATACAATTTCATGACTTTTTATGCTAAAAGGAAAACTTTGATTGATGGTTAACTTTTTGGTCAAAGTTTGATAAAAAATCAACTCAAAAGTCAACTTTTGACTTCTTGAAAAAATAGTATAAATGATATGTAAATGGTGTGTTCATGCAAGGAAAATTGTTAAATGACTCATTTTTGTTGTGATTAGAATCCTGTCATGATAAAGACCTTTTAATCTTGAGTTTTTACCTTTGCAAGAATGGTTGGCTAAAATTAGGTGTCAACAACCTCATCCTGCTCTATTTTCATGTCACCACCATTGTTGTAGTTGTGAGCATGGATTGCTCAGCTTTTCGTCAAGACTTGACCACCACTCATTGACAAATTGTCACTGGAGTTGACATTCAACCAAAATGAAAATTGACTAAGAACACCTTGAGGTTGTCATTATTGCCAATCGCCATGCTAGTCATCATTCAGATTTACTGGTGTTGGGGCGAATGTGGGATATTGAAGGTTGATTCGTGTTTGGCTTCACCAAGTCTTAGTTTAACATTACTTGCTTGATGTATGGTGTCTTTATGGCCACTACAATGGTATAGTCTGAATTAGGGTTTAAAGAAGAGGGGAATGGCTTGATGTGTCTGAATTAGAATTTAAATTTGGGACAAGCTTGTTGAATGTCGTCATTTAGGGCTATTTATGCCGGCTCAAAGCTCTAGCGAGCCATGTCATTAGGGAAAAATTATTAAAATATAATTTCTAGTGCTATTATCGTTAGTGTATGAAAGTTATGACACTTATAATATTCTTTTTCCCAAGTTTTTCTTATCTAGATACAACTAATGCACATTGATGATAATAGCACTAAAAATTCTGTTACAGCTACAATGATTTTTTTTTTTTACAAAACCTTTTCAAGAAAATGATGATTTTTATCTATCTAGGGGTGGCTAACGTGCCATGCTGGCTTGGCACGCTTGGGCACGTTCCAAGCATGGCTCATCGAGTAGCGAGCCATACTTGGGCCATGCCTCGTTTTGGGCCTGGGATGAGTCAAAATAATGGGCCTTAATTGGCCAATCTAGGCCAAACTTTTTTTTTTCTTTTTTGGTTTAGACATGGCTAGGCTTGGCATTTTAGAATTCTTGGCCATGCCACAAGGCCTAATAGATCCAATGGGCAACCCACACAACATATGACTCTATGGCCCTATAACAATTCCAAATGCTCTTGCTCTTTAAAATAGTTTGTCAAATTCATTTATTTCCTTCCTCTTAGCAACAATTTAATCGCATTCTAAATATCGTAAGAAAACAACAACAACAACAATAATGTTCGATCATCCCCACTCAATGTGGACTTCATTTAGCCATTGTTGTGAAAGTCATTCAATGAGTACCATGACAATAATGTATACTTGTTGGCTCCACCCCCACAACAAGTTGAGATCGACGACGACGAGACACAAAACCCAACAATTGGGAGGAATAGCATGGGAGCACACCGAAATCTAGTCTCCATCAAAACGCTTTCCCAGACGATAC
Organism: Metrosideros polymorpha var. glaberrima; assembly: GCA_001662345.2. Taxonomy (NCBI): domain Eukaryota; kingdom Viridiplantae; phylum Streptophyta; class Magnoliopsida; order Myrtales; family Myrtaceae; genus Metrosideros; species Metrosideros polymorpha. The sequence goes on from BCNH02000005.1 coordinate 11,740,937, forward strand.
CCTATTAGCAAAGAAAACCTTGAAGCAATTGAAGCAGTATTGTCACGGAGAAAAACGTCCATTAATTTGAAGATATTCTGGTTCAAAATTGATGCCAATGGTGTCAAGACGTCCATTTGCATGATATGTAACATTTTTTTTTAAAAGGTGAATTATCAAGTGGGACAGACCATTTGAGGAGGCACCAACATGGACATGAGGAAGAGATGTCCAAAGATGGGGATCTCTTCAAGCATATCGCATACCAAAAGCCCGTTCAAGTATGGCGAGATGAGGAATTAGTGGAAGCTTGTATATTATTGTCTTACTGCCGAGACCCTTTGGCTTCATTGAAGATCTCTACTTCAACCACTACACGTAGACAGTTCTGCAAACTCAGTTCAAGCCAATCCGTAGGGAACTAATCTCCACAAATTGCAAGTCGCTATATAAAAAGAAAAGGGCGGCATTGGTGCATATGTCGTTAGCACGTAATTTTAAAAGTCTCTTTGACCTCGGATTTATGAACTAGCCCTACAAATAAAGTATATTGTGTCATCACTTGTCATTGGGTCAATGGGGATTTGGAATTATGTCTCTGAGCTCTTATGTTAAAAAATTTAATATTCCCACTTGATTCTCGAAATGTGGCCACTGAAATAATGAGAGCTATCGATGAGTTAGACATATCCGATAAAATCTTCAACATCATGCTAGTTAATGATAGAGTGAACATTCCCTTGATTCAGAGTCTGGTCCAATAGCTAAATCCTGATTGTAATGAGAATTTCTTCCAAGTGTAGTACATTTTCCACTGCATTAACTTGTGCGTGCTGAATAGTCTTCGCCGGTTTTATGATTCTACGGCCAACATACATGGATGGGTTCAATATGTTATATCTACCCCAATGAAGCATCAAGAGTTGAAGATCCTATACATGATGTTTAGAAGGCAAGCTGAAATTTTTTCCTCTAGGCGTATGAACAAGGTCAAGTTGTAGTGGGAGTGACCATGAAAGTGAAACTCCTAAAATATTACAAGGATACTTCACTTTTTTTTTGTGTGGTGGCATCCACTGTCTTATAACGGAGGTTTAAGTTGTAGCTCCAAACTCTCATTGTTTCATATTACAAAAATTGAAATTAGGTGATCAGGTCCCATGGAACAATATTGGCGATGGCTATGAGTTGGCTTCGGAATGTGTACTGCATATGCCAGTCGATTTGATATGACGAGTTTCACTCCATGGACTAAGATGGCATCATTATTGAGCAGTGCCTTAAAACTTGTAGGGTCTTTGCTCCATAAGAAGAAGAACATCCCACAACCTACCGCTAGGTTTACATCTTCATTTATCAATGATTGGGAGACATACTTGCTATCAGACTACTTCAAATACATCAACAGAGTTGGCAAAGATAACATCGACTTTTGATGTAAACAACTAAGGGCAGCTTAATGACCTAAACATTCACGTCAACTTAAGCTATTTTGACAAAACGACCAAGCTATTGAAAAGTTATAGCGCTTGATCAAACAGACAAAAGTCTAATTGTAAGATTGAACATCGAGCAAACGTTGGGGGGACATCCCATCAATTTCAATACCCCTAACTTTAGTTCTTCAATGAAGCTTATGGTTCTTGAAAAGAAGTGGATCGAACTAATCTTGTTGACTGGTCCGTCCCATAACATCTTTCATGTACTATGTTTTTTTAACCCAATGTCGTTCATAAACTATCTCCCTCGCCTCCACCAAAGCTTAAATTATCCATTGGCCCATGTCAACTAGGCTTCAGCTTCATAAACTTGTTATTCGTGAGGGTGAGCATGGTCCAATTTCCTCTGGAATTGGGAACCGGACTGGAGGTTCTTGAAACCGGCAGCAAATTTACCTCTCGTGCCAAATGAAACTGGACGATTACTAAATTTCAGATCTTGACCCATCAATTATGAACATGGGCTCAAAGCGACTCCAATAAAAAGTAATCACAAAGCGCTAAGGCATTCTAAGCAGAAATTTGTCATACGCTTATCGGCCACCCATAAACCAGGGACCTTGCAGTGCGAACTGCAAACATACCGAAAGTATACCCCACAAACCCCAAAGGAGATGGTTTGCGAGAGTGTACTTCTCTGCAACTTTAACAAGCTGGTTTATTTTAGTGTCGTTAGGTCGGTCGCCTGCACAGAGTACAAATCATACATGCACCTTTCGAGGGTGAGCGTCGTGCGTTGTCGAGAGGTGACGAGGCATCGGTGAGCGTCGTGCCTCGTCTGAGAGGCGAGAGGTGACGAGCTCGGGGGTGAAAAGAAGAGAGGAAGAGCACTGAATCAGGTTCGTGCCTTCGTGGGTGAAAAGTGAAAACTGAAGACCAAGCCTTTGCCTCTTCTAGACTTTTACTCTTTTGCATTTAATTAAAAGAAAAAAAGAAAAGACATCAGTCCAGTTCAATTCGGTTCGGTTTCCTTCTTGGAACTGGGAACTGAACCTCCCAGCAACCCATTCCACTTTTAGGGACTGGGAACCGGACCGGTACCCTCAGGAACCGGATCAAATCGATCGGTCTGATCCAGTCTGGGCAGTTCCCGATACGAGCAGTCCACGGTGCTCACCCTTAGTTATTCGTATATTGCTCAGTCCAACACTTCATTTTTTCCCACTAAAATGAAGTTTCCGACAATGAAGAATGGACACCCCAACGCAACATGCATACCACCACTCAACACTCTAGTATCTTTGGACCATGTGATTCTTTATTAATGAATCGAATAGGACTATCTAAATATATGATTTCGTTGTATGCATAACTCTGAAACATCAATTGAAGATGGATTAATTTGACAATAGAATATATATAGGCATAGACCTAATTGATCTACAAATTGGCATGCTAAAGTATGCATTACGATTTTTGCAATGTAATCTAGTTATTACCAATTATTGGTTATTGATGCATATTGGCCTTTATGGGGAAAACAAATGTTAATTCAATCTTAAACTTTTTAATTTTGCCAATTTATTCATAAACCTTTTTGCGAAATTCCAACATAGTCTTTCGATCAATTTTCACTGAAATCATTGACATGGTAGTCCAATAATTGTTGTCTGTCTTACATGGCACACCACCATGTCAGCGATTTCTAGTGACAATTAGCCACAACGACTATATTGAAATCTCGCACACATGTTTAGGATTGAATTGGCATAATTGAAAAGTTTAGGACTGAATTGACATTTTTACAATATGTGTAAGACTGATTGGACAATTTCCCCGCGTTTATATAAGTTTGTTTGTGATTACATGCTTGCAACCGATGTTCTATCACTTTCATGGTCATTACTCGTTTCATACTAATCATTATTCTTTAGAATAATTGGAAAGACATGAATTACTTGATAGCATGTGTTAATAGAGAGGTTTGGAAGTCTTCATCCATGAAATAAAATAGAAAAGATAGTGTACACATAGGATACGACAAATTATGAAAGCGTTTGCTCTTTCTGAGTTGGTGAAATCTTTAATTTCTTTAATATAGGATTCGGTTATCTGAAGGCTCATGAAACACTCTACACGTTCTCTGAACCGATTAAGTCCATATCTTTGACTTATATAGATAGTTTTGACACAGAGCATTTTGACACATTAGGTGGAATCCAACATGTATTTTATTAAGTCTCTCTCTCCACGCACGTCTTTTAGTCAAACCTCACCATTGTCAGCTTTGTTACCGTCTTTTCTTTACATAAAAGAAACTTAAAAGAAGAAGACCTCTCGCATTTGATGAATGATTAAGACAAGTATAGTCCAAGCTCTTTCATGAAAGTCTTGGAAAAACATGAAATCCTATGATTGCATACGCATCTCATGCTCCACTATGGTTCTTCCTGTCTCATGAAATTAAATAAAAAAATAGCAATACTACATATATCTCCATGACCTCCCAATTGAAGGTAGACCAGTGTTGATGCCCAATCTGATGCTTAAAACAGTAAACGAGACGGAAGAGATGACTCAGTAGCTAGACTAAGGATGGCTTATGCCAGCCGATGGGCGGTTGTTAGGTCGTCTCGCCACACTATCCCGGCAAATGGGCAGTTGTGAAGCCGTGGAGGAGGACTAATAGGTATTCATCTTTTGGGTTGTGGATAGATCGCGACCTTCTCAATAGGATGAGCTTACTTAATTTGAGAGTTTTGGTGTGGTTCATCCCGACGGGTATAGGTGATGCTACTTGTCGGTCCAAACCCACCCTCGGTTGTTTGCCCCTAAAGGGTCCGAGAGGAACACGTGCTGTGTACTCATTGGCTGGTTAAATCCATCATTCTCACTGGCTCCCAACTCTCAAACTCGTCGGGTTTTATCTCGAGGGCCTAAGATTCGGTACGTACCGCGTCGTGTCAACCTTACCTTTCCTCCGAGATCCACGTGAAAACGTTGGTGAGAAGTTGAACCGAGGCTTGTTTGCTGCCGTTGGATCAAGTGGTTTTTACAGATGATTGGGGATGTGGCTGACCATCATCACGTCGCTTCTTCTACCCCTCCATCTCGTCCGTCCATCACGGCCGGATTCTCGGATCGTTCCGCAGCCATTGACTTTTGCAAAGGGCTTAATCTCAACTGTCAACCTTTGGTCATATAGGGTTAGATTCCATCATTTTTGCTTTAATGGACATCTTCTTGAGATTTCTCTTTGCCAAGATTCTCCCTCCACTGAAGTTTGCCTGCAATGCCGCCTTTCTCCACCGCCGCCGAGGCTCCCACCACCTCCACCACTGCTGTGGCTGGAGGCTCTCCTCCTAGTAGTCCGTTGATTGACCCTAGGTTTAGTGCAGGAGAGTTTGATAGCAGTAATAAGTTCAAAGTACAGTCGACATCAAAATTTCATTGTAACTTCTAAACAATATCTCATGCTCCTTTTCATTTAATATTAGCAAATTCTCATTAAGACATGAATGTCTAAATAACAAATAATGTAAGTAAAAAGTATTAAACGGTAATTATGACAACCAAATTAAAATGAACTAATTTTGGGCTAAATAATTAACTTGCAGCATCGATAGATGCAAAATATAGGGCAAAAGGACATAAGAAGTGTCAAAACTTATGTAAGGAGCTTGCTTAAGTGATAAAGTTTTTCGTCAGCTCACTTAAGTGCTAAATCAGAAAGAAAAAAAAAAAGATCATTTAAGTGCCAACAGAGATAAATTCCGATAAAACTAATACATGGCATTTATATTTAAAAAATAAATGCCAAGTTTTCTTCTTCTTTTTTCTCTCTTTTTTCCTTTTTTTTATTCTTCTTCTTATTCCTCCTCCCTCAGGCCACCACTCAGCTAGAGGGAGGGCCGGCAAGGCTCAACCTCACCGACCATGGGTGGGGGCTCGTGGGACCAGGCATGGCTGGGGAAGGGTGAGGGCCGTGCTTAAATACCGTCGTCGGTTACAACCCAATTGAAAAATCTTCCCAAAACTTCAAACTTTCTCGAGAACTCGCTGTTAGAGTCCTGCCTCCACCCCCAAAATCCACACTTTCCGCCGACACTGAAGACCGAATTCGATTCACTCTTTTACTCGAGAAGAACTGTAAATCAGGGGCATTTCAATCGCATGATCTCTACTCAACCTGCTCCTCTCCCACTTCGTCGTTGTGTGTTATTAGGTGCCCCATCTAAGGAAAAGCATTGCTCTGCAGTGATTTCTCTTCGAAGCAAGCTAGAATTTACTGGGTTGTTGTCTGATTATTTATCTTCGCCCTCGCCTGGCCCCGCGAGGGCGAGGTCAGCCTTGTCCAGCCATGGCGAGGTCGACCTTGCTTGCTCTACCTCTGACCGGTCAGTGTCTAGAAGGAGGAAGAACAATAATTTAAAAAAAAAAGAAAAAAATTAAGAAAATTAAAATATTATTCAAAAAATATTATTTAAAAAAATGCCACGTCAATGCCATTGAGCCATGTCGGCTTAAGATATTAATATAAAAAAAAGGACACATCGGATTTTCGGCCAAGCAGATTAGAGTTATGACTTAAGTAATTGTTTTTAAAAAAAGTTGGCATATTTAGAAAAAAGTTTTGGAACTAAAGTGAACGTTGTATATAAGTTTTTGCACTTCTAATGTCCTTTTGCCCAAAATATAGTATTAATCAACTGTTGGCAACCAAACCTCCACAAGAAAATGAAGGAATGTGTGAATTTTCTTACTCTAAAAGTAGATCAAGGAAATTATAGATCTGCGTTATTGGGGAAAGAACATTATTGGATATCATAGGTTTCGCGCAAGATATCCAACAATTCCCACAATTCTTCACTAATTAATCCTTTGCCTGTTCAATTAGCAGGACTCAACCCCACATAACTCAATCAAGCATGATATAATTGTCAATCTGAAAAAAAAAGAAAAATCTAATCTAATCTTATCATGGCCTTTGAAAATTGAGGAGAAAGGTTCTACTCCGGTTGTTTGAATATGCTGCACACCAAGTCCATCAAAATGGACCACCATCTAGATGTCTTCCTACTTTTCTTTGTTCTTTAATGTCAATACTTTTCAAAGTGGGTCTAGAATTCGAAGTCCTAAAACATTTCTCATAGGCTATGTTTGGTCATACCTTGATGTGACCACCAAAAATAAGAGAGTGAGGACAGGGAAATAGTGCCATGACATGGGGAAGAAAGTCGAGGCTATGGTCGGATGACATTGATGGGTTGGGGAGGGGAATGGCCCCCACATTCTGACACCCAGTTGAAAATCTCAAGTTAATTGAAGAAAAACAAAACCTGGATTGTCACAATGACAACGATGGCATTTTCTTGGAGGTCAAACAATTAAGATAATCACAAGAGATTAGGGATAATTAACTAGTATGTGTAGTAGGGCTTCTTAGTCTTTTGCGACGGTTATGCTAGACCAAGTCAATCCCGATTGCGACGATAGCTTAGACGACTTTCAATTTCTTGTTTTGTAATCGTTTGATCGATTCATGATTGATCCAGCCTATTAGACTTGATCTAAATTTATGCAAAGTGGGAAAATTCAACGTGGGGGAGGAAAAGAAAAAGGATAAATGTAGTCACATGAAGACCAAAGGAGGGCAGTTGCATCTGTGAGCATTTATTCTGTGGTTGTATTGCATTACAAAACAGCACAAGTGAAGAAGGTTCAACATCATTTATTTCTTCATACCATGAGGGGAAAAGGGTCTTAGAATAAGTTGGAATATCTTGAAATGACTTCCATTGCAACTGCTTAATTAATGGAAAGAATAAGAACCCAAATACCATATGCTCTCTCTCTCTCTCTCTCTCTCTCTCTCTCTCTCTCTCTCTCTCTCTCTCTCTCGTCCTTTGTTGTTGTCCATTGCTCAGATATTCAAGCACAAATCAGCTGCTTCTTCACATTACGCCTACCAAATATAAACGTGGCATCTAGGATGTTAATAAATCTTTGAAGGAGGAAGGATCAGAACAAGAGAATACACGAGGAATCTGCGGCGAGGGGCGCAAGGCGATGCCGCAAACATAAGTGGCTTGTACGTATGGCATGGAGATAAAGTGAGTGAGAAAAACTACCATGTTTGTTAAGGTTCCTCCCCTTTCACTCATGTTGGTGTGCTTTTCTTGCCAAAGCAGAATTTCCAATTCCTCAAGATATAGCACCTGATGATCACGTTCACTGATTCCCCTGATCTATTTCAGCACCTGATCTCTCTCTTTCTCTCTCTTTCTCTCTCTCTCTCTCACACACACACACACACCCAACAAGGTTTTTCTAGGGGCATACAAGCTAGCTTTTACATGAAAAAGCGTATTCTTGCAGTGTTGAATGACCTTTGCAGTTTTTGTCAGAGTTTGGTAGTGTTGACATACGACAAAACCCAACTGTCCCTCCATAAAAAGGGGAAAATAATCACGGTTGACATGTTAATGAGATGCATGTGATTACCAAAGATCTCCTGAGCTTGGGTTCTAGTTCCCTCTCAGATATATTCCTGTAATGGTAGAATTATTGGATGCTACAGAGTTATTTTCGTACGCAAATGACTTTAATTGTTGTAGGTCTGATTTCATGCATTCTACAACCACCCCCCCATTTCCATCTCTATATCTTGAACACTGTTCAGTTCAACAATTAATGTTGTCTCTTCACGTGTTTGGAAACAAATTTTTGAAAGCCAGTCCAAGGTAATTACCCAGATTTATGAGTGAATGTTTAGTTGGAGTGTAAGTATGGCATTCTTTCACCTAAAAGTAATTGATTCCAAACTACTTCCATTGATGTGGGTTGCTGATGAACTTTAGGCAAAAGTAATTCACCGGTATATGATTCAACAGATGAGGATTAAAGAGCAGTGATTTCTTACAGTTAGCCATCAACCTAGTTTAATGTTCCCATGTTTCCAAAATCAAGAGACTGAAAAAGTTTCACTATGCTGGAAACTATAGACCTCTGAGTATGCAAGTCATAGACAGAGTTTCTCTGACAAAAATATTAGTATTAGGTCATCCACTTTCTCATACATTATTTCTTACAACTGGGTATCTTTGTGTTTTTATTTTCGTGACTACCCATAGGACTGCCAAAAAAACGTGTCAATGAGTTCCCTATAAGTACTATCATTCTTTTGATGCTAAATTCTGTTCAGCCATTTCCTTCATTTTTCTCCTCCTTGCAACTTCAGAAACTTATAAAGAAGAAGCGGTTTTTGTTTGCGCTCAAGAGTGTGAGACAAACCATGAGAGGGCTAGAGAGTACAGAGGATCAACAAGACAAGAGCAAGGGAAAAGGTGAAAAGTCATCACCAGCCGTCTCTTCTCAGAAACTCTCGTGCTTTGACTTGAACGAAGAAGCGACCTTTGACGAGCGTGATGACCTTGTCGAGGATGATGACCTCACTTCTGATGAAGATGACAACAATAGTGACAGAGAAGCTGAAAATAAGCCTGGAAATGGGAATACTGAGCGTGCTGAGACTGCGAAAGCAGTGAGGCAATATGTGAGATCGAAGATGCCTCGGCTTCGATGGACAGCCGAGTTACATTACTCATTCGTCCGAGCTGTGGAAAGGCTTGGAGGACAAGAAAGTGAGCTCCTGTCCATATAATCTCTAATTGAAATTTTCTGTTTTCCTTTCCATTGTGCAAGAGAAATGGAGATTTATTTCCTCATCAATTTCTGCTTGGAATACTTGATTTGTGTTGGACAGGAGCCACTCCGAAGTCGGTTCTTCAGCAAATGAATGTGAAGGGACTTAGCATTAACCATGTCAAGAGTCACTTGCAGGTCTGTAGCTTAGTATTTGATGAACAACTTTCCTCCATTCAAACCTTATAATTATTCTTCATCACATTTCGTCATGTTGCACATGCAATTTGGATGCAGATGTATCGAAGCAAGAAGCTTGATGAGGCTGGGCAAGGTGAAATATCACACTATGTAATAACATCATAGTACTGTATTGTTGGATTAGAATTGCAGCCGTTAAAAGTTGAACTTCATCATTCTAAAATGAATAATTTTCCCAAGATCTTCTACTAAAACATCCATAATTTAACATTTTTCTTTTTGCAGTATTGCGTGGTTATGGATTGACGCGACTAAGAGACCACAACATCATTAGAAAGATTCATCAAATGACTGGTCCTCGCCAACACTTCAGGATGGAGAATGGAAGAATTGCTCTAGCTAGAAACTATTGTGGTGACGGCAATTATTCGGAGTCGGGCCTCTCAAGGTAAGGTATCTGTACTCAAAAGCTATTATTACTGCAGCACAACAAAACACATTACGCATGGTCTCACTCTGATCATGGGTACATGATCTTAGTGCCAATTTTGTAACAAGAAATCTCAATGGTTAGACTCGACAATAAGTCTCTCCGATCAGGAAGGACCATAGCGTAGTTCCTCACTGCCACTATGTATGTTGTTCCTGTGACTGTTTCTCTCGTCTAAGAGCCAAAAGTTTGAGAATATTTATTCTCATTTGAAGGTCAAATATGGTGATTTGAATCAGTCTTCCTATGAATTGAAACATTATTGATTTGAGGAGCACCATCTAATATCTCTCTCTCTCTCTCTCTCTCTCTAGGCGGTTACCATTGGCTTTTGACAAGCATGCCTTTAAAGCGCAAACTCTATTTCAACGCTGGAAAAATTTGATGGCTATGAACCAAGTCTGTGCAATTGATAAGTATACGAAATTTGGCCCGACTAGGCCTGCTCGGTTTCTCGAGGAAAAGAGGTGGCCTCCGGAAAGAGCAATTACAAATCAATGGAGAAATGAAAAGATTTCAAGCAGCATTTGGGCTAACAGCCACCCGCAACCGCATCATCACACTCATTTTAATGTACAAGGCATCGAGCGAAAGTTGTGTGGAGTTGATGCTGGGGTTTACAACTCCGACATGCTTGATCCAATTCTCAAGTCCAACAAACTCGAGCTGAAGTCAGAGCCTTCATTTCAGATCGAGGTAATACCCACTTGATATATTCTGAGTACATCATCATGCTATTATTAGTTATCTAGCTCTTTTAATTTTGTTATTTGTTTTAGTAAATCTTTGCTAAACTGTATTATCTACTCTTAATTCAGCTAACCCAGCAGAGTGTGTCAAGGGGCAGGGAATGGTTGATTGATTTACAGCTGAGGCTAAGCCAAGGAATTGAAGATCTTGATGAGCAGACTAAATACAGAAGCCACCAAGAGATTTGCACAAAGCTGTGTCTTTCTTGATTCCTTTTGTTCAAAGAGCTCTCAAATTTAGAAGTGATATAAAGTATTGCCAGGAGAAAATAATTCTACTCAAGCACAACTTATAATTAAAGTGAAAGATATGATGAGTACTTAAATTGGATCTCATCTAGTTAAGGTGAATCTTTAAGGGTGAGAGCTCTTTAAGTGCCTAATTTGTTTGGTCTCAACAGTTATATGATATTGCTCCATCACGGATTGTCTAGTTGTTTCTAAATTTTTATTTGTCATTCAATCCTAAAATTTTTAATTGTGCAAATTTTTTCAATTGAGTTCTAAATCTTTTGACAATTTGCCAAAATAGTCTATTCGATTAATTTTGACTAGAAATCGCTGACATGGACGCTAACTGTTTTATATGGCATGGTCGGCACTGACATGGACATTTTTTTAATTTTTTATTACTTTTTTGTTTTGTTTTGTTTTGTTTTGTTTTCTTTCCTTTCTTTTTTTTCCCACCTGTGGGCCGACAAGGGTGTCAGGCCCTTGCCCAGATCCAGGAGATGGTCGCGACCCTTGCTTGTTGGTTGGCGAGGGTCATGACGCCCTCACTTGGTCTGGGTGAGGGCCACGATGCCCTCACCATGTTAGGATGCACGTGTGAGGGAGTTGTGTTAGAGAAATTATACATCGGAGAATTAGTATGATGGAGAATAGTTTATATATCCTAATTGATCCATAACTCATTAGCTTAAGCTTTTGAGCGAATGTGGGTCCAATTTGATATATTGATGAGAGGCTCCCTCTTGATGATCTCCCTAAGTGAAAGTATTAGGTTTCTGCTATGCACTCCTCAACACGCCGACCTTAGGCGAGGGCCACAAGCTCTTCACTTGTGGCCAATGAGGGTGTCAAGACCCTTAGTTGGATCTGGATGAGGGCTTGACGCCCTTGCCTGGATCTTGGCAAGGGCACAGAGGCCCTTGCCGATTAACAGGCGAGGGTGTCAAAAACAAAGAAAGAAAATAAAAGAGAAAATAAAAAAAAATTCAGAAAAACTTAAAATTTGTCCTCTTTAGCGCACACTATGCCACGTAGGACGGTTGGCATCCATATTAATGGTTTCCGACCAAAATTAGTGAGATGGATTACGTTGGCAAATTGTCAAAAGGTTTAAGACTCAATTGGTACAATTAAAAAGTATATGACTGAATTGACACAATTGCAATAAGTTCATAACTTTTTTTGTACTTTTCCCTTATATAGAGGATAGAGATGGCACATATTTCAACCAATCACTTTTAGATTACTTTTCATTTATCATCTTATGTTAATTTTAATTCTGAAAAAGGTCAAATAAAATGAAAAGTATTCTCATTTTGTATGTGTGTGAAAGTTATAAGTTCTATAGATCAAATGAAGTACATCAGTTTAATGGCATTACTCAGCATTACAAATAGAGCTAATAATTCCAAAAGATAGAGGTATGAAGTCTCTATAAAGTAGTCAATACAGCATTAGTTTGGCAAAGTATGATATTTTGGTAGAGCAAAACTTGACTTCTCACATTTTTATACACCTTAGCCAAAATAATATGGAAGTCAATTGACATGTTTTGAAACCGTCGCATGTTGCACTTCATCCAAATGCAATATATGGTTACTAGGAAGGATAACTTGAGAAGTCTAATTGCCCAGTCTTTGTCCTTTGTTGCCCTAATCATTCATTATAGTTTCTCATTCATCCTCCTACAGGGTACCTAATCCCATGTTGGGCAAAGATACGATGCCATATGCTGCTTGTCCACTTGCACTGGAATAACAAATGTGTTCTGTCTTTTATACCATTTTCACAGAAATTACACTACGTATCAACTAAAGGTAACCAATGTGTTATAATCTAGGCTGTTGGTAGTCTATCTCTGCAGACTAGCCAACCAAAAAATTATGCTTGCTAATGTCGCCGATCCAAATTAATACCATTCCATAGGTGTTCCCACTCGTCTAAGATCGTCATATGTATCCTAGCAACAATACCTTGAGTTCGGGGTAGCTAGTGGTGGAACAGGTCGTAATTTAAGTAGACAACGACAACTCCAAGCCATACTGCTTCTGATGTTGAGTTGCATAATTGCGGTTCCTTTGCATTTGGTGTTATGAACCCACATACTCTAAAAGTAAGAGGATGGACTGTTGATGAGGTTCCACAACATGCAGCCTAACAGAATTTTGTTCCATATGTTCAAATCAGGTAGTCCTAATGCTCCTTCCCTCTTAGGTGAGCAAACTACATGCCATACAATCTTGTGCAAGCCACAATTTTCTATATTACTAGCCCATAAGAATTGTCTAATCCTCTTCTCGACCTTGTAAATAGTGTACTTTGGGAGTAGGAACACTTGCATCCAATATGTGCAAATGGAGATGAGGACTGCTTTTGCTAGTTGTAGACGCTCTGCATAATTGATATGCTTCATGCCCAAACTTTCAATTTTCTTAAAGATCTTGTTAGTTAGACTCTTGCAATATAAGTGGGTGAGTCTTCTGATAATAAGGGGAATACCCAAGTATCTGACAGAGAGGGTACCTATGGGAAAGGGTGTATGGTCTAGTATAAGGTACTTCTCGTCCTTATTTAACTTTTAGAAAAATATTTGACACTTAACAGGGTTAAATCGCAGTCCTGTGAGAGCTGCAAATTTGTCCAGGGCATCCACAAGGCAAAGAACGGATCTACATCCCCATGAGCAATAAGAACAAATCGTCTGCAAAACATAAATAAGTAATCCTTCGTATTTTGCAGCACCAGTGATACTTGAAAGAAGAAGCATCAACTTTCACATTAACAACTCTGTTGAGAATTTTCGTAACAAGCACGAAAAGGTATGGCGAAAGAAGATCACCCTGTAGCAGCCTGTTGGTACTCTTAAAATAGCCCACTTGTTTGCCATTGAAGTTCACTAAAAACCTCAAAGTAGTGATGCACTCAATTATCAGATCAACCAAATTCTGGGGTGTATTTATAGCTTTGAGAACGCCTAGGACTGCATCCCATTTTATCATGTCATAAGCTTTCATGAGATCAATCTTTATTGCCACCTATCTACCCTTATCTTCGTTATGATAGCTGTGCAGTAGATCTTGGCACAACAATATATTCTCTAAGATCAATCGTCCCATGATGAAAGCAGTTTGGTTGTGGCTGACAATCGCTGGAAGCATGTAGCTTATTCGTTCTGCAAGAAACTTAGATATGATCTTGTATATGACATTGCAGCATGATATGGGTCTGTACTCCTTAACGTATAATGGATTTTGAACCTTTGGTACAAGAGAAATCAATGTGGAATTTATAGATTTCAACATTCTTTTTTACGAAAAGAAGTCTATGTGTGATATCCGGGAAATTCCTACATTTATTAATATGTAGGAATTTAGTTGCCATCAATGTCACACGTGGAAACTCTAGTCGAACGATTAATGTAGTGATAACAGAAGTCTTAAACTAAATTGTCATATCCGTAATGTTCGGTAAATGGACTCATTAGATTTGAATTATCAAGAACTTGTGCACGGATTGACTTTTTACAGTGACGGTGATACGCGCATCGCCACGTTAGTTGTAATGGAGATTGTTACGCTTCTAAATCATTTACCATTTGAGTGTAAGTTGGAAATTTACTAAATTGAGTACTTTGTTACGTTTGATAAGTAACGTTTTGATGGATTCCAAATAATTTTCTGAATTATTAATGTTTAAAACAGACATTGGTTTCCTCGTTTGTATACTAATTTAGTTGATATCTTAGCAAATTACAAATATCTACTTTGAAACCATTTGATTTAGCCATTTGTCTCTTTTTGGAGCTTGCCACCTCTTCTTATTTTCCACCAATTGTTTTAACCCACATGCCTTTATGACATTATGCTTAGCCTCAGCAAATGACATATAGCCTATTACATCATCAATGTTAATATTGCCTCATTAAATGCAATTGGTGACTCATTTATTTTTGTGGCCAACAAAGTCTCCTTCTTCTCCAAGGCAATTAGCTCATAATGGCTATTCTCTTAGGGGCCACTTGAAGAATTCTTATTGGAACAACTTACCTCTCTACCTTTAGGCTTAATGATTTTACCTTATGAGCATTTAATACTTTAATCACGGTTAATTTATCTCATTCCTTCATTCCTTGTCACGGTAGCCCTCAAAGATAAAAATAACCCCATTCATGTACTTCACCCACCAACTTCCACTTCCCTTCACCTCTTACTTTCAACTTCCAAGAGTAAAAGCGAAGGTCCCACATTCGTATTATTAAAGTTTTGATCTCGTTTTCGAGTTTAGACGAGGTGAATCATTAATTTCCTCTATTTTTCATAAATGGGTTTGTCCTTTTCAAGAAAAAAATCGTTGATTTCGTATTTTGTTTTGTTTTGCTTTGAAAGAAACTAAAAGCTTTGCTTTTGCTCAAATCATTTTCAAGGTAAGTAAAAATTCTAAGTGCTAAATTATACTTATTACTCTTGACTTGATTGTTTGGTGATTGTTATTTTTAGTTTAAGTTTTGATGATAAGTGTAAAAAAGTTTTAATGAATGGTGGTTGAAAAGTTATGCTCGATTGACTTGAATTAATGATTTCTTACCTGTACGTGTGATGTATAATTAAATTTTGATGATTGGTAGTGTTCTTGATTGAGGAGCATAAAAAGAATAAGAATTTAACTTAATTGTTTGTGTAAAAGGCTAGATGTGCGGGTTGGTAAGTTGACAAAAATTAGTGGGAGCCATCGATTAATATTGAAATCATCGATTATCTTTTCTTGATCTTCTTCTCTTTCTTGAAAGGGTCGTCGATTTCAAGGCAACATTTACAGAAAGTTGCCAGTAGACTATGAGAGTATATTTATTAGTTTATTGAACCTATTTTTGTTGGTGTGGTCCTTGAAGTTGTAGAATTTGATGCATTCATTAAAATATCATTGGTTACATGAGGATGGAAAGAGAAGTAAGTGGATCATTCCTTTACTCCTGAAAATGATGCATGAAAGAGCTTTGGTATGATGCATGAAAAGGTCATGGTATTTCAGAATTCAGTGATGGTTGAATGAAATAATATTGTGGAAATGTTTGAGGTTGATGTTATGATGTATCATTTGCTTGCAATATATAATGAACATGTTATTATGTGTATGGATGCTACGTCATTATGTATGGAAGAATTATGAAAATATTCTGTCTTCCACTTGATGGTAGCGACGATGCCTCATGTTTCGGGATACCCCGGGAGTATTCGAGAAGGTGGAGAAGAAATGAATATGATAATTGATTTCATAAAACATGACTATGATGCATGTCTCTTAGTGACGTAAGTGATGATATTAATGCATATCATGTCGACTGCATGCATTGGTGAATAAGATGACTCGATATTGCTATTGAATTGTCATCGATGGGAAGAGCTAATGTATTTTTCATGTACTTGTCATGTGTGGAATCTTGTGGTGTTTAATTTGATGTTGTATGATGCCAGGTTGAGTGGTGAGTAGATTTCTTACCTTAGTATTAGATATTTCATTTACTAGGTCTCGGTTCATTCATTTATTTTTCAAGTGTAGGATGATCCCTAGCTAATGAGATGAAGGGGACGAGGTAATGATGGAGACCATCAACCCGTGAGTCGAATGGTAATTTTGTATATGCAAGCTTTTAGAGATGTAGGAGTATAGTGTGAAAAAATGGGTGACCTTGACCCTTTTCCCAGGACTATGTATTTTATGTTTTTCTTGAGATGTTGATGTAAAGTTTGTAATATGGATTATGAGAAAGATACATATGTATTTTTTATAAGCTTGTGCGATTTCGTGTACAGGATAATTGTTAAAAATTTTAAGCTTTCGCATGTAATATAATAATTATTAAATATAATCGGTAAGGACACGTATTGCACATGATGTTCTAGGGCGTCACACCATGACATCTTCCTCAATGTCTTTCCTTATGATGGCTCAAGCGCATTTGTAGAAAAAACAGTTAAAACCATCTAGTCCCAGAGTTTTGAAGTCGTTGAAGCCCTTTACAACTTTCAGGATTTTTTTTATCTCTGAAATACAGGAAAGGTAATAAGAGTATTTACATCTTCTTAAAATAAATAAGCATATCTCTCATATGGAATGCTAGCAAGACTAGAGTTTCCAAGCGGGTGCTGGTAATATGATATGGTTGCACCCTTAAGGGCACCCTCCTTGGTAATAATAGAGCCATCCTCAAGTATGATTAGATTAATTATGTTTTGGGCACTCTTCCACATCATGGAGGCGAAAAGGATCTTGCTATTGTTGTCGCCCTCTTTTAGCCATAGATTTCTAGATTTTTATTTGGACAAAATCTCTTCATGTCTGCTGAGAGTAAGTAACTCCTGTAATTGTGCATTTTCTTTGCCCCACAGTTTCTTGATGATTCATCTAACTGGGTAAAAAGACATTTGTGGTGAGGAAGTATCCCACAATGTAGTATTGAAAATGAGCTTTACTCTCTAGTAAAACCTCTGAGAGGAGGAACAATGGTAAGTTAATTGCCATACTTGGTAGGTGGGTGGAATTCTAGCTTAGCAAACTGGCCAAAATTACCCATAGCAATGTTTTTCCAAGACACCCCTAGGGTGGCAGCAGTTGTGTTTTCTAGGAAGGGGCCATGGGTAGGATGGGTTTCTTTGGCCATATCACCTTTAGACAAACAGTTACTCAGCTCATCGTTAACACCAGTCATATTCCCATCTCCAAGCTCATTTCTTTACTTCTACTAATACAATCTTTGTGGCTAAAATAATTACATTTCTTGCATCTCAATGGCACCCAACTGTAGTCTACCGTAGCCTCAAAGATGTCGATATTACCCTTGTCAATATCGAATTTTTCTGGAAATGAGCTATCGACATACACAAGGATACATACCTTTGCGTAGGATAGCCTCTGTTTTTGTTCAGTGGCCAAGTCCATGTATAAAGGTCTTCTAGAAATGCTACAAACGTAACTTAAACCTGTTTTGGTCCATAGAACGTGAGGGACATTACATAGACCAGACCCAAACAGGCACGGAGGTAATCCTTGCTCTTTCTAGTCTAATAAGAGGGTGCCACTTCTGAAGAAATATGGGTTGTCCTGCAATATTCCATACCCCAACCTCCATATCTTGTTACTTGAATAAATATTTGACCCTAATTTACAAAATTAAACAAAATAGAAAATAGAAAATTTTATGTTGTTTGAAAGTTGTGGAAGTATCAAGCTAACTAAAAGTATATATTTGGAAGTATAGCGTAATCGGTGCTAGAGCAGGAGAGTCCTTGAGAGACATCAATAATCGATAATGATGTCTTGGGCAACAACCATCTCGCTGGTGAAGATATGAAGGTGCAGGCCATTTGACAGCAACAAGCTGTCTAATAGCGGTCGTGAAGGCTATCAGCTTCATCAGAAGTGGTATAATTAGCGAAGTATAAATTGAAAGGCAAATGGTAACCGTGGGATAAGATTAATTAAGGATCATTGGAAGGAAGGCAAGAAACCATCAGGAGTTTGTTGAAGATGCGAAAGCTGTTGAAGCGGTGGATCTTGCCGATGGGAATGTACTGCACAAAAAACCCTTCTCTTGAAAATTGGAAGTGTTTAAGGTGGCAAAAGAGCGTGTATAAATATATTGCTCCCTATGCAAGACCGATGGGAATGCAAAACTTCCAAAGAAGTTTGAGGATCGATAAACATATGTAAGCTTGTCCGTAACGTTCTTGAACACTTACCAAACAGTCATATTTCTGAATTTCCCGCTCGAAAGATTGCTCGTGAGCCTTGAATAGTACGGTCATCGCTCTATACTCTATAATGAGGTGAAATATGAATTAGCTGAAATAATTTCCAAGGAAGGATAATCGGTGTTAGCAGAGTTTGGTCATGGGCGCGTTATCGCGTCCTAGTGAAGTTCCCGCCATAAAAGAAGGGACGGCCAACATGTGAAAGTGATGCTGTGGAAACTACTAGTCAATTTAACGTAAACCTTCCTTCACTACCAGTGATTCAGTCATCTCTGCATTTCCTGCCCAAACCCTCTTTTCAGAGCCTCCTACTAACTTCCCTTACTCATCTCATGCTACGACTCCAATCATAGCCATTCATGCACCCTCCTCAAAGGCACCATCAAGATTCACCTTAATGACATTTTGGGGGAGGTGTTTGCCAGAACATAGCTACATCAGTAGCATTAGTTACAGCTGTCTTACTCACGCTAGGACAGCCCTTGAGTTTTGGTTTGATAGATACCTCAATCAACTGTGTGTAGGCTTGATACACCCTGGCTATTATTTTATCAGGGTCAGGCATTTCCCCCTTAAAGAGGCCTTCATTTCTGCTCTTCCAATTGTGCTAAGAGATGAAAGCACACTTAGACAGGTTCTCCTGGACTCGCCTTTAGCTAGGCCATTCGGTAGCAACTTTTCCTTCTGTGCTCTGTAACCAAGGCAACCAAACTAAACAGCTCTACTCTTTTCATATTAAAGAATCAGATTCTCTAACGTCTCAATATCTCCGCAAGAGGCACGTGCAGGGGAAGTATGAATATTTTCCAAATTTGGTTCCAAAGATTGCAATGCTCCCAAGTTGAGCTAGAAGCTTTAGCATGGACATTAGGGGAAGCAGCTTTTTTTTTGGTGAGAAAAAGATAGGCAGATTCGCTAGAGAGAGTCCCTCTTTCCCATGGCCACATCAATTGATCAGGACGTCTAACACTGTACAAAGGAATACTTAGTCCATGCCTGGTTTCCCCATCAGTCAGACAATCCTGTATTGCAGATAATTCCTAGCGTCCTATATCAGTATCAATGAGTTCCACAACCTTCATATCAGCCAGTTCAGGATTGATAGCTATAGGACGCAGTTTATGGTTCCAGGTAGATGGGTTTCATCTACCAGTCAAAACATAAGCTTGCTTACCATCACTAATCTGCCAGAGAGCACCATCCTTCAAGACCTTCTCTTTACATATACTTGCCCATGAAGATCCTCTTCCCTTTCTGGCCTCCAGGAAATCACTCCTGGGAAAGTAGAGTCCATTTAGAATGCGAACTCACAGCTTATTGGAATTGTGATAAATTCTCTAAACCAGTTTTGCTAGAAGAGCTGAGTTGAATAGCATTATGTCCCTAAAACCAAGCCCACCTGCTGCCTTGGCTGCTATAAGAGACTCCCAGTTCTTCCAATGGATCATTCTTTCACCATTCCTCCGTCCCCACAAAAACTAGCCACAGCTGCATCAAATTCTTGGCACCACTTCTTAGGAAACTCTAAACATCCCATGGAGTAAGTAGGGATTCAATAAGCTATTGCCTTAATCGGTATCTCCTTTCCATCCTTAGACAGAAGTATGGCCTCTCAACCGTTTGAGTTTCCTCAGAATCCTCTCTTTGACCGCCCCAATGCTTCATTCTCTGCTCTTCCCCACAAGGTAGGCAACCCAAGATAATTGCCAGGATTTTGTACTTGCTTGATGCCGAGAATTTCACTGAACCTGCCCCTCTCCAAGTCACTGACATTTGGGCTAAAAAAGACTAGACTTATCGAGATTGACTATGTCCTGAGATCGAGTTTTTTCCTATTGAGGGAGCACGAAGTGTACATGATTCTGAGTCTGAGTTATTCCCTATTGGAGAAGAACGACATGGTACTAGATTGTCGACATTGCTATTGAATTTAAGTTCCTTCTTTCTAGGATTTTAAATATTATTTCTGGGAATTCTATTTCTAGGTGATAGTTAAAAAAAAAAATGGTAATCCACTTAGATATGTAGCATTTAAAAATAATAGAATTCCTAGTTTCTATTTTTTCTTATGAGTAATTGAATCCTTCTATTGGAAAACTTCATAGCTGCCAAAACTATCTCATTACATACTCAAATCTCCTGGTACTTGCACGGCAAAGCACTCCAGGAAACAAACAGCTGTATCAAAAGTTAATCAAGATAAAGCAATTACAACCAGTTCTAGCCAAGAGCAACTTAAACATCATGAAGCCAAACAACAACTTATATCAGAATCCTCCAAATTGAGCAAAGTTGTCTGCGCAAATCAGAAAGCACTTTGGATTTCGTTCCTGCACTTCCTTGAAACTTGTCTTAACCTAGTTCTTCTTTAGAGTTTTGCAATTATACAAGTCTCTGGACAGTGTTCTTGTAAGAGAGCTTTTGCATTTGCCATCAATTAAATTTGAGAGAATTTTCTCTGTTTCTTGCACCATTGAGCATGTATTTGCAGAGCGTGTTACGCAAGTGTGTAATAGTGTGATCTATGTATTCGTGTAAAATCCTGTTTACACCGTGTGAGACATCAATGCAAGTGAGAATAAAATGCCAGAAAGCCCCGTTTTTGGTCTGACTTTGTGGACCCAAATGTTAAAATGTCTTCTGTACTTGTATGGCAGTATTTAGTTTTTCGTTCTGGTCAATTGACTGTGGAGAACCTAAGGTGGCCTAACTTTATAACGAATGACTAACATTCTATCACTGTTTCTTGAGCCAGCCCGGATAATCTTGCCCTAGCTCCTTCCATTGTAATATACTAACAGATAATGTATGTAAGTTGAGTTCAATGAAGAGTTCAAGATCTTGTCTGGCCAAGTTGCATTATAAGCAAAATAGAGCTTTGCCCTTTTGACATACATCTATCTCCCTTGACAAATAGAAACTGGTCTATCTAGAAGATCTACATAGGCTGATTATATGAGATCAAACAAATCATGTGTAAAGATATGCCTATATTTGGGAAATAATACAGCTCCATTTCGATACAGCGGTGACGAAGCCGACCCATCTTTGGAGTTCATATCTACTTCGAGAAAGTATATCGGAGACGCTCCACTAGTATTTAGTAAAATGAATCAATAAAAATCGGACGATGGATTGCATATTTTCTAACAGAGCTGCTGTATGTTTCAAACTTCAAGTATCTCAGAACCTCTGCACACTCCTTGATATACTCTTTCTTCTGAATGCATCTGCTCGTTGGCCATGCATAATGAATCGAAGATGAATCAATATGCTTTCGAGTACAACACTTACCATATTTCAACAATAATTCATTTGACTACTAACTTGTTAGAATCAAACTCCAGATTATGTTACAATATAGAGAATCTTATAGTTGCAGGGGCAATCAGTTCTATGCGTAAAACACAACTTTTTCTAAATATGCAATGGAACAAACACCGACAAATTCAAACAAATTCCAATCATCAAATTAATGGATTCCTCAAGTATCATGGACAACACTATCATCGCCACTCCAAAGAGGGCTCGCAATTGGAATATATCTAGTTGACCTACATATGAAATTTAACCAAAAGCAGAAAGAAAAGAGAGAGTGGCTGAGGCAGTTTGGTTTTGTTCAGAATTTCATCAGCTGCTGTTTCTCCAAGCTCAGCTCCATAACCTCTCTCTTATGAACAATAATTGTGTAACTCAGACTAAAAATGAGCACATGGAACATCGGACGTAGCAGAACAAAAGAACAGTCCCAAAAGAATTTTACCCAAAATAATCATGTGCCATTTTGACCTTATGCATGCACCGCAGATTCCAAAGCAGGCAACTTCTTCAATCATTGTACAGAGATTTTGCACATCTAGAACTTTGGTTGCTCCGAAATATGAGAAATTAGTTCCTGCCGTGGAATTCATCAGGTAATCAATTCATTCGTCACTCAGTGAGCTCATAATGAGGTGGAAGCAATATAGTTTCATATACTGATGTTACCTGAGAATACCGGACATGATCATGGTGAAGATTTGAAGTTTTTACAATGGTTTCCCACTTGGTATCGGTGCTGGACACTTTCGCATCCTGCTTCTTGGAATAAGTGGTTGTGGTCAAATGTGACAATGGATGTCGTGACGGAATTGAGGGCAGGGTACGCCTAAGCCAAGACTCGGAAGGAGATTTCAGCAAAGGCAAGGGAAGTGAAGCGACATCCATCTCCTCCTTATCAACCTTTTTCACCATCAGAGTGGTGTTGATGTTTGAATCTCCATCAGCCGATATGCACATGGTCTCCTCTTGGCCTGTGAGAATAGTGAAACAAGAAGAGGGATTAGTGTCTATTGGCATGGAGAGATCTTGTCCCGAGGCGGTTCTTGACTTCTGAAAATCCAAGCATTCTATATCTTGAAAGGAAGATTCTTCGGAAGGATTCTCCTCCGTTTTTCTTGTGTCAGAATGGCTTTCCACGTCTTCTGCAGCACGGTCCAAGAGCCCCTCCAAATTAGAGGAACTCGAATTGCAACATGATTTTGCCTCAATATTTACAGTATCTACATATAAAGTTTTCTCCGCAGCAGGGCTGACCAAACCATTGCTTTGATTTGCCTTATGCTTTGTCGAAACTTTTTGCATTTTGTCGACTTTCTTTATAAGCAAATTCAACATGCTTGGGTCGATGTTATTGGCTTCTTTTGATAGACTGAGAAATCCAAATCCTTCACGAGGAGGCAGAGCTGGTCCGTTTTGTTGTGGAGCAACACCGTCATTTCTAGAACGCCTGTAAGGAGATAATCCACCTCTCGCCCTCAGCTCACCAGAGAAATTAAACCGACCAGAGCTGCTGAGCATTTTATTCTCGACGCCTGGTAACTTAGGAGTGGGATTACCATGGTCCAACTTGTGCTCAGGACCAGCTTTCTGCAAATTTGACATCCAGAGCACTCTGAGCAATTGACTGATATTCTTTATTGCTAAGAAAAGGAAATTTTCTTTTACACCCAAATATAGTGGTGGTTCTTTTAAGCATAAATACATAAATTATTGGTGTGATTGTGAGTTTTGTGGTCATATGAAACCATAGGATGGTGACGTCCAGTGTTTTATTGTTTAGTTACCAAATGCAGGATCCCCCATAGTTCAAGTTATAAGGAACAACTATCCTGCGAGATAATTAACAAAACTTGTACTAGTGATGTCTGCAAAATCATGAGTTACAAGAGCATAAAGCAGAATACCGTAATACCTTAGGCTGGCTTTGTGATCGAGCATATCCATCCTTACTCGGTCCTTTTATTCGGGACATGAAAGACATGGGACTTACCGCCCTTGGTTTCATTCCTGGAATTGGATTTAAGAGGCATAGGCGAGGAAGTAATCCACAACCTTTACCTGATATACTCCCATAATCATTGTTCTCTTCACCTTTATCTTCGTCTTTGTCTACACTTTCCTCCTCCCATGTGTCTTGCTTATAGTACCGTACAATTTCCATACTGTATTGCTTCGGAGGAGGTCGACTTTCACTAACAATGAGCTTCTTAACATCTCTTGTTTGCTCAGTCGTAGCAGGTTGCTTTCTGGAAGAATATTGAGGAGGCTCCAAGGCCATTGCCCTTGCTGCGGGCAAGAAGCGACTCATCATGAAGTCTCGAGTCTGTGAATCTACTGAGAAGGTTCCCGAAGGCTTCACAACTGGCCCATCTGTTCCACTCAAACCACTTACGCTGTAATTGACAGAAAATGAGAGTGACTCTGTAGGAGACAATGTTTCAACTGCATCAGAATAAGCATCCTCATCATCCTCCTCCTCAAAATCACCTTCTTTTTTATCTGTTATTTCCTGTTTGAAGCTATCTAATTTAGAGGCGATATTACTTGAGCTAGGTCCTTCCAAGAGTCTTGCAACTGCAAATTCCCGAGACCTTCGTGGAGGAAGCCTCGGAGAAACACTAGGTCCTTCTAAAAGCAGGACCTCGGATTTCTCATGATTGTCCTTAGCTTTGCCAGGAATATGTTCCCATGTAAAAGGCACAGCAACTGGTTCAGTTACTTGATCCATGTTCGAGTCTGAATAGCTCGAGGGGAGTGTGTGCCGTCGATTGGATAAGGAATTCTGAATTTTCCTCTCTGACCATGAAGATGTGGGCATTGAATATCGCCGCACAGACAAGAGCGGACTGTTGAAATTTAGTTTTCTTTCCTCCATTCTGATGATTCTTCTGTTTCTTTGTCACGGCTAGCAGGTTCTGTCCCTCGCTTCGCTCAAATGGTCACCAGCTCATTCAAGTTACTTGGCACGTAAATTGGACCCAAGGAAGCTTGTAAATGACCTCTGAATGGTATTTTTCAAGAACATCTGAGCACAAAAAAGGGAATAAGGACAACA
The DNA here is from genome assembly GCA_001662345.2 of Metrosideros polymorpha var. glaberrima. Classification (NCBI taxonomy): domain Eukaryota; kingdom Viridiplantae; phylum Streptophyta; class Magnoliopsida; order Myrtales; family Myrtaceae; genus Metrosideros; species Metrosideros polymorpha. Next base: position 11,765,794 of record BCNH02000005.1, read on the forward strand.
ATACAAAAAGTAAAAGCCTAACTTCAACTTAACCCATACCTAGCCAAGTAGTAAACGAGAGATAAGCAACAAAGTGAAATGGAAACTCCTCAAATGGATTATGATGGAGCAACTAATGTAGAATTGTCGAAAAGAAGCTACTGAATGTTGAGACCAAGATCAGTTACTGATCTCTGCAGAAGCAATATATTGGAAACGATGAAATGAATTGTCGAATTTACTTCCTGAAAATTGCGAGACGGTCTCTTTTGCAGATCAAGTAACGTGAAAGAAGAAGAAGAAGAAGAAGAAATATCGATAAATCAGCCCTGACACTATGCAAGTAAACCCATCTTTCTGCTTCATTTCTCAGGATGAGAGTAAAAACAGGTAAGTTCTTACTTCAGAGAGAAAGCGATATGCAAATGGAGTTCAAGTTAAGAAGAAACAGTACAGAGTCGATACTATCTGCATACCCAATGGAGATTTACAAAGAATCAGCTGGTGAAGAAGTCAAGCCAGTCAACACTGTCGGCAATGCAGCAACGGAGCTTCAAAAAGACGAACTCGATCGACATCTGCACCAACACATCACAATTGAACTAAAGCTTGACGAAGAAATCAACACGCCAGACGATCTCTGAATCATAAAGGGTGCTGATCCGCGATCCAAGAAACAGAGACCAACCGACGGGAAGCATACAAGAAAGCCAGAAGAGCAAGAACCCGGCCACGAAAATCAGCATGAAATCACGGGGGCACGAGCTTGAGCAGATTGAATTTCGTCCAAACTCACTACCAACAGCAGCTAAATCAATTCAAGAAAATTCGGAGAGAGAGAGAGAGACCTTATCTTTCGGTGGGGAGGCAAAAGTTGGCGATACTTTTTCTCCTCTTGGGTCCAAGAATGATGGCGAGAATTCAGGGGATGAGTGAGAACAAAGAAAACATCGAAGAGCGGCAACAGCAAACAGCAAAGATGATAAAGAAAGGGAATTCAGCAAGGAAGATTCAAAGTCCCAAGCTTGCGCCTTTTTGCTTTGTGACGAGAGAGAGAGAGAGGATGAGACTCGAGTATGCTTTGTGCTGCTTCCTGGAGTGCAGGGTTGTCGCGTTTGAGGGATACGCGCCTCTGATTTTTTCCTCTCTCTCTCTTTTTTTTTTTTTCTTTTTGTCTCTCCTTCAAATCGTCTGAATTAATCTCCAAAAGTAATATGATTTTCATGCATCTCAATGCAACTATATTATGTAAGCACATAGGTTGAAATGGCCTTTGAAATTCGCAAATTAAAGGGTCAATACCATTAAAAATCTCAATTCAATAACCTCGTAACGCATCCAGTTCGAATTAATTTTCGCCTTTTAAAGAATCTCAAGTCGGTACCCTAAATTAGTTTTACCATCACAAAAAAAAAAAAAAAAATCAAAA
>BCNH02000005.1:11780530-11806279 GCA_001662345.2 Metrosideros polymorpha var. glaberrima
ATTAAATTAAATTAAATTTTCGAAAATATTAAAATAATATTTTGGCCGACATGCGTGCCACGTCATGTTAGCGCTGGTCGACCAAATAGACTGAATTGGTACAAATGCAAAAAGTTTAAGCGGTTTAGAAAAAAAGACAGAAATCATTCTTTCTCCAAAGAAGTAAAAAAAAATTACTTCTCTTTTTGCTTGCAAAACTCATTCTAGAGTAGAAAACTCATTCTGAAACAAAAAAAAAAGAAGTAATTTTAACAAACGCGTTTCTACTTCAGAAGTGAAAAAGTATTCTAGAGGTAGAAAAGTGAAAATGTGTTAACAAACGCATTTCTACTCCAGAATGGTTACCATGCACCCCCTTAGCCTCTTACGGTTACCACAGAGACCAAAAATTGTTTCATAGTTTGAATGGTATTTCCAGTAATTTGAGGACGATGATTGGGTCGTCATATCCTGCAAATCTTCCTGACAGAGATTAGCGAATTCACCTCAGTTATTCCTGCAACCGGACGTGGTTGGTCTTGTTTTGGCGTTCAAGTGATGCATTACTAGCTAGCAAAGAGAGAGAAATACAAATAGAACACTCATATTCTGAGCAATCCACATTAGCATCACATAGTACATAAGCGTACGGTGTATCGGGAAAAAAAGAAGAACAAATAATCGTCTGCCAAAACATCGAAACGAACAATCAGATTGCATCTCAAGCGTTCTGAGTATGAAAGTTTCAGGCTTGGAGCTAAACATAAGAACACTTGTTAGATTACCTCAAAGCAGTTTCCTGCGTACTGCCACCTTCATCGGTCGTCACAAAGTGGAAAATGATATGGGAAATATTGGAAATCTCAAGATACAACGATGCAATATGGTGTGTAGTAGTTCTTGATCAACACTGGACATTCACATAATCCATCGAAGCAGACAAGGCGCCCTAAGCATGCATCTCAAAATGATCTCAGGCAGTATAATCAGCATAATTTCGAGATGCATTTCTCGTGAAGGGTTATTCACTGAATCTACTGAGAGGTATTGCTTATTTTAGCTTACAATTCTAGTCAAAATCAATTCTTTGGGGGCAAATCGACAGTTTGACTTTGGTAAGTGGAAAAAAGTGGAACACGATGTCGACTATTAAAAAAAAAACAAAACAAAAACAAAAGGAACCTAATTACTTCACAAGGACAAAACTAACCAAGAATCTTTTGTTCCTTTCATATGGCAGAGTTTTCATCTTCTGGACCACATACCACAAGACCAGTGGATGAATGTCATTATCCACAACACCCAGCAACCAAATGTCATGAACAAAAAGCATGTGTTTCTAAGATACCTTTTCCCGTGGGTTAAAGACAAATAAATCTGTTGAAATTTTTCCTTCGACGAAAATCTCCTTGCAGTATTAGGCACCAAAAAGTCTCAACAGTATATACTGTCCACTAGTCACAGTGAGGCCCTCTTAATATTTGACCTGTAGACACAAACCTTAAGCAAGAAAGCAAGGAGAGTGAGATATTGAAGAGACTCATAGCACTTGACCTCCTCCAAGGAATCAAAATTTTCAACTCTCTCACACTAGCTAATGCCTCTGCAGTATTCCCCTTCAACCAGACCTCAAACTGCAGATCTTCCATGACATTCTTGAGCGAGCAATTATATCAATGGTTTCAAATGCAATTGATCTTTCACAGGACAGTATAACATATACACAAAACTAGATAGAGCGGCAAAACAAAAAGAAGCAAATCTTGATAGGAACTCAATATGAGGGAAAAAGAAGACTAAACATTCTATGGCAAGGTAAAAAAGGGTTAAACCAGCTGGCAATGTCAATTATGGTAAGTTAAACTTGAGATCGTATGCTTTAGGCTTTGTACACAATAGTAAATTGTAAGTAACACTCTATGACTACATGATCCATCACAGTTTGAGTTGAAGAAGGATTGTAGTTTAAGAGGAATTTGGAATGCAGGAATAGAATCAGCCTTACACAGTTCAAAACCTAAGATCAGTTAGGATATGACAAAGAGATATGTCAAAGACTAAACGATAGAAAAACTGAGAGTAAGAGTAGCCATCAACTACAAAAGGACAGAGAAAGGGAGCTGCAGTGGAGGGGGTTTCTGGGCTATAGAACATAACGAGAGAATACTAGCTGGGAAAAATTGGAATATCTTTTAATATAGAAATGAAGAAATGACTTTGACTCTATGGTGAATACCCCCACCCCAAGGCCATCAATTTGATAGGAAAATACCTACCATAAATCACTCGTCGACCTCCACTCACTCTGTGCGTGATTTACATCATTAGAAACCTCAAAACAATTCTCTACTGACCCAACATGGAGACATTTGACGCTAAAGAACAAAAGATCCGCAAACAACTCCAGCTTAGCTAAAATCAGAAAGATTCTGTATAAAGCCCTATAGAACCATCAAAACCTGATAAGCAATTACAGTTTTTCAGGAGCTAAAAAATGCATGTGTATACCACTGTACGTAAAACACCAATAATCATAGCTACCTAACCCATTCACATCTAAACCAAACTTGCGGCCCAACTAGATGTAACTTGTTTAACTTGATTTAGTTCACAGCTTCATTTGCATCACTTCATCACATGCTGCTAAAGTAAGCTCGACATCAAAACTTTGACCAACTCTCAGATACTGATACCATTTCACAGCTTGATTAAGAGAGAACTTTCTAGACTTCAATTACTTGGACCGTCTCAATAGTATTGTTCTTAGCTAGCACATGAAAGATTTCCACTAATAAGGCAGAAATGAACCTATGAAAAGCCACAGATATAGCTTTTGTTGCTCCGTGGTGGGAAAAAGTGACTGTGAATTTAAGTAAGAGCCAAAAGAATGTTGCACAACCAAACAAAAGAACTGGTAAACTGAAACTTGAGTTTACTCTCATCACGAGAAGAATAAACAGTTAAGGCATTCTTTTGTTAAACCTGACGAAAACTCCATGGAACAGACATTACTTTAATTATTTGGCCATTGCACTTTTATCCATATTAGAAGACTGTACCAATTAGTTTAAACACTGTAGTAAATGAAAACAGGACAACTGCTAATTACTGCTATACCATTTACAATGAACTCGATAAGCAGATAACTAACCATGATATGAAAGTTCAAACAAAGATTTTTCCTGTTTCCTCAATTTAAATATCCAATCTACTTGTTCATAAATTATTCTTATTAATCAAGATCAACAGCAAAACAAGCAACATAGGTACCCACATCACCGGACTGAAGAAGCCAAAGCACCATCATCGTATTACACTTTTGATGTCGACCATTCAAAATCCAACTTCCAAGTACTTAAACAACCACAGCAAAATCAGCTCAAAGAGGGTACACAAGAAAAAAGAAAAAAACCTAACTCTAGTTTAAGGTGCTCTAGGATCAGTCCCAATTTGCCAAACATAATCAAGTACATCCCAACCAGTACTCATAAAAAGCCCTTTGACAAGTGCACCCATATCAAGGCGAATTATGCCCTCCCCACAAGCAAATCCCTCACCATGTAATCCCATCAAAACACAGTCATATTGTAAAAGCAAGACAGGATCAAACTTTGACTTGCGCTCAGATCCCAATACCATTTCCCAGCTAGATAAGGCAAAACCCTTTACAACTAGAATTACCAGGAGCATCGAATGGTTATATTCTTTGCTAGCAATTGAAAGACCTGACCTCCTAGATGGAAACTAACTGATGAAAAGCTGTTCATACGTAAAAGCAAGAGATCGATTCGAAAATCAAGCTCCACAGTAAAGCAGCCACAATTACGACAATGCATCCTAACTATGAAGATTAGACAACAAGGAACTCATAAGAAGAAAAAATGCCTAGAAGCGTACTACCAATCCCGCAACACGACAGAAATTTTCACACAAAATATCACAAAAGATTAAGGAGGAGATTCCATTAAAGCCATTGTTCTGCCATAAAGAAACAAGTGACCCTCAACGTCATCCCAGACTTAGCAACTAAAATCAGAAAGAGAATCGCCTCACTTAAAGAGCAGCATTAGGCATACATGGGGATCACATTCCTTGTAAGGCTCTAATTTTCTAGCAGAATAAAAGGACCGAAGCTGGGGACAGAGCCCACCAAAAGCACTGACAGGCGTGTAGATAAGACATTACACCCCAAAAAGAAAGGCTAAAATTTGAAAAACACACAGTATTCTCAGAATCTTGCCTCTAGATCGCTTCAGCTTTAGAAGATAACTATGAGCAATTTCTATCTTCAAATATTTATGAAAGATCAGTTCAGAAAAACTATTGTTGCTAGATCTCCCACAGTTATCGACAACAAATTCACATTAATAGTTCCTATATATCAGTTTTTATCAATGACTGTCTTGGCAGAGTCACTGAGCTAAGCTATAACCAAACTCAATGACAACATGAACTTTCAGCCAATAGTTGCACTCAACGTAAGTAATCAATATCTGTAAAGGTGCCCGTTTTGTCCATAAGAAGATCAGAGAATAGCAAGTAACCCAACTAGACCCGTCAGAGAGAGGCATTAAAATGACAATTTAAAATCATTTGAAATGCTTGAAAAACACAAACAAGCACCAGAATTATTTTGTCAAAGAAGTTGGAACTCCCATGCCTGGAACAGGTGATACACAAGTTGGAAAGAGTGACCATAAAGTAAGAAGTATCAAAGAATGCTGCACTAACCAAACAAAGGAACTGATAATATTGAAAGTCAACCTCATCCTCACATTGCAAAGAAGAGGCAGCTACATGGTCTTTCCTTGATCAAACCAGGCAACATTGAAAATTCATAGTCGAGACATTAATTTCACTACAGCAACAGCAACTAGATCCTTATAATAAGACTAGAGAGCTGAGTTTAAACAATCACAGAAATTAACAAACACAGGAGAACCATCAACGATGCTATACCATACAAGGTGAACTTAACAAGCGCAAACTCATCATTCTGAAAATGCAAATAGAGAATTTTCCATGCTTTATTGAATCTAATATACAGTATATTAATTTGCGAGTCATTTACCAAGATCAATCGTAAAACGACAATTGAACTTCCAAATTTGGCCATCCAGAATTGTCATTCCAACTTGATAAATAAGTACAACAGAATCAGCTCAATGAGGGGACCTAAAAAAAAATCAAACTTTATCCCAAGTCAAGGAGCTCTAGGATCAGTCCCATGTTGCCAAACATAAACAAGCTCATCCCAACCTGTACTGGCGAGTAGCCCTTCCACGAGCACGCTCATGTCGACACCTACCGCGAATTCCGTGTGATGATCATACCTCCCCACGAGCGAATCCTCCACCATGTAATCCCACAAGCACACCGTCATGTCGTAGGAGCACGACGCTATCAAGCTCCCTCTGTGCGGAGAGAACTTCACCTTCCTCACTGCGTAGCCGTGCCCGTTGAGCACGGCCACAGGGACCCGGTAATTCCTCACGTCCCAAACTCTAATGCTCTTGTCGACCGAGGCGGTAGCGATCACGCAGTCGTCGTACTTGTTCCAGTCGAGGGAGAGGATCTCGTACTCATGGGCCGGGATGATCATGGTGGAGCCAGGTTCCCGGACGTCCCAGATGCGGGCAGTGCAGTCGCCGGAGGCGGAGGCGAAGACGTCGGCGTGGCGGGGGTTCCAGGCGGCGGAGTAGACGCAGTAGGAGTGCTCCTTGAAGGTGCGGACGCTGGCGGGGCGGTCGACGGTCCAGAGCTTGACGGTGTCGTCCCAGGCGGCGGAGAGGAAGGAGTCGCGGCGGGTGGGGTTGTAATCCACGCTCTGGACCTCGCGCGTGTGCTCGTGGAGGGAGCGGAGGGGGTTGTTGGCGGGGGGGAGGGCGGAGTCGTAGAGCTTGACGGAGCCATCGGCGACGGCGGCGACGAGGAGGGAGTCGTGCGATTCGGACCAGGCGAGGTCGTAGACGCCGTCGGCGGTGTCGAAGGAGGCGATTTCGGAGATGGGGGCGCCGGGGGAGGGGGGGAGGGAGAGGACATGGAGGCGGCCGTTGCCGAGGATGCCGAAGTTCTGGGCGGTGGCTACGGCGAGGCGGTTCTCGTAGAAGGGGCTGAACTTGACGGAGTAGCCATTGAAAGGGGATTTGAAGATGGGCATCGCGGCGGCGACGGTGGTGGTCGGTGGGCGGGGGTTTGCGCTGGGAGTTCAGCTGACTTTTGTGGATTGCTCGTCTGATCGGGGCGAGGCCGAGGAGCCATTTTCTTTTTTCTTTTTCATTTTTTATTTGTCTATTTTCCAAATAAAGATATTCAGTAGAAAGGGCTCCTTCGAAACCAGAGATAAGCTTTATCCTTTCTCTTTTAATTATTTGCGATAAAGGATTTTTTTTCTAAAACAAATAAATTGAAGATTGAAAATACATTCGTAATTATAGAAAAACAAATCCCTTTCGTTTATTTAAAATGTGTAAAATATTTATAAGATCCAAAGTTCCGTATACAACAAAAATGCATTTGAATACGACATCTTGAGAACGATGGATTAATCCAGTAATTAAAAGAAAAATTACCTAGAGTGCTTTCGAAGCATTTCCATCGGGAACTCTACGAACTTGAAGAACTTCTTCCGGTCTGCTCAATTCGAAGTGTAATTTGCGGGTGATTTTATAGTAAAAACTAGGGGTGTCAATTACCCGAATTGATCCGATTTGACCTTAATCGAACCAATAAGGTTACCTCATCTTTGTCCAATTCCCTTTTGCAGTACGTTGGCCTTTCTTGTTTTTCCTACCCCTCCCAAAATTTGACCTAGTCCTCTTGCGGTAATTCTTCCGAAATTACTGTTGGCAATCGCTCCCGAGGCTTGCCGTTAAATTTCCGACTTCTTCTGTGAAGAATTGGACAAGATACACTCTACTGTTATTCCTTAGTATAGTTAAAGTACAAGTTAGCTAATGATTTATAAAAAGACGTTAGCTAGAAAATCTGTAATCCAGTAACTTTCCCTGAGCTACGGCCTTTATATATAAAAAGATAAAATCCTCTATACAAAGAATAATAAAATGAATGGATAAGTACATTAGAAGTCCTAAAATTTGTTATGGAAACACAATTGAGACATAAAACTTTCAAAAAGTGCAATTAAGTTCTAACACTTATAATAAAAGTCCAACTGAGTATTAAAACTTTGAGTTAATACCACAAAAAAATCCTAAACATATATGTTGATAGATAAGGATACATGAACTAAATGGAACATATCTAACACTAAGCTCACATGTAAGGAAAAGATTATTGAGTTGTATGTGTGAGTTGTGTTAGAAATTCTCATATCTTAATAGTACCATAACTCATTGTTATAAATTTTTTAGCGAAAATGAATCCAACTAGATATACTGATGGGCTCAGACTTAGACTTCAACCTAACAATCTCCTCAAATGAAAGTATCGAATTTCTATTGCGCACTCCTAACAAGAAGGAGGAGTTGGGTATTCTATAAGGGTTAGTGGATGAGTTGTGAATAAGTCTTTCAAGTGATGCCGTTTTCTCAAAAGAGTCCCCGGAGTAGACATTGTCTCAAGTAACCCATGAAATGGGCAACTTTAGTCCGAAAGCATCCCTTAGCTCACCGGTCAGCACGTATGCGCAACTTTTCCATTGCAATGGCAAGGGCATTTTTATCCTAAATCTTCTGATTGTCAATCAAGTTTCCCAAAGGCGATGGTGGGCCAATGGCGGACCGCCGCCATCGTCAATGGAGCCAAGCCCCACCACCGCAACTATGGAGGTCACTGGCATCATGTGACCACACACCACAGATGTGAAGTCACACGAGGTGCACAACCTCCATCAGAGCGAATAGGGCCACGAGTCTCTCTCTGTTGCTCCAAAAAATTAATCGAACCAACTAAGTCGAGCCCCAACACTATGGCTAGCCTCAATCAACCACAGATATATGGCCGTGCAAGGCTATCGACCTCTATCGAAGTGAATCGCGGGAGGTTGCAATCCATGGATATAGGTCGTGAGCTATATGCGAAAAGAAAATGGGACAAAGGCGTAACAGGCGACTCAAATGGGTGAGGAGTTAACGTCACCGGAGGAGAAAACAAAGGTGAGGGCTAGCTACAATAAGTGGTGGTTCTGTCATCTTGTGTGGCTTGGTCGAGCATAGACTAGAGTAGAAGATTGAAAATGAAGAAAGAGAAAAGGGGAAAAAAAAAAAAGAAACATATGAAAATGTCCCCGCCATTATCAAGGAAATTCGCATGTGCTCGCCAACTGGCAAAGCATTTGGCCAGCCAGTGAATTGCGCATGATTTGAGACTAAATTGCTCATTTCAGGAATTTATTTGAGATAAGATCAACTTTATATACTTTTTTGGGAAAACGGCCCACTTCAAGGGTAATTTGAAATTGTCCATTCCTATTAACCAAACAATACTATGAATAAAGAGCAATCGACAAAGAGAAAGATCCCTTTACCCGTGAGCAACTCCACAACAACAACAATAACAAAAAAGCAAGATCATGCAACAAGATTTAGATTAAGAATAAAATCAAACAATGCTTGAGTATATCAAGAGGACACCTAGTAAATGACACTATCTTTCATACGATGTATATCATGGTCGACGAAACTTTTACTCGAACTCAAATCTATCAGCTCATGTATATCGTGGTCATTGATTTTGCAAAGCTCACATGTGAGATCCACAAAATCAACGACACTGGAACGACAATCAAGTGGTATGTACTTGAATCTTAATCCTTGGGTACATGGGTCAATGGTTCCATGTCAAAGTAAGGATCTAAGAGCTCACATTTCATTGTTTATTTGGTTAATATCACAAAAAACTTCAAATTAGTACATTTGTGATAAATTTATCCTAAATTAATTTTCAATCAAAAACTCCAAACTAATATACCTGTGACAAATTTATTCTCTATTAGTTTTCGATAAATAAGATTAACATCACAAAAAAAGTCCAAATTAGCACATATGTCAATTTAGCAATTTGACAATAAAATTTAACAGAAATTAATAAAGAATAAATTTATCATAAATATATTATTTTGGAATTTTCAATGGTATTAACCCTCATTTATTCTTGTTTCTTTGCTTGAGGAAGTTGGTAATTTCTTCATTAATTTGCCATCGCTTCTGGCCTACTCCCATATAGATTGGCCCCACCTTCTCACCTGCTCTCAATGTAGTACGGCGAGCGAATCGCTTTCGCTTCCTTTCCATGAATGACGACGACCCTTCGCCACCGGATCCTGCGTGATCCTGCCTCAAATACTGGACCAACAATGGCATCCTCACCGTCGGATGGGTCGCGTCCCATCGTCCATGTACGACGAAACAAATTTCATATAGAGATAATAATATAAATAATTTCTGAATTTTGACCAAATATATAATGTGATATTTGAACTTTTAATTTGACACAAATAATTCTTAAACTTTAACTTAATGTTCAATATGATCCGTGAATTTTCAATTTAACACAAATGATCTATAAACTTTTGATTCATATTCAAATTAGTCCTTAAACTATATGAAAATGTTCAATATGAATTAGACGATTAACGTAATCAAGTCCTCGTTCTTAGGAACTTTGGTTTGTGGAATTTGAAATGGTGCTAATTAAATGATTGACGTAACCAAGTCCCATTTCCTAGAATCTTTGGTTCGTGGAATGTGAAATGTCCTCCCACATTTCACTTGGCTCCTAACCAAAGTAGAATAGGTTAGTGGCAACTTAAAAAAAACATGCTAATCATAATGAAACAAGTCAAACAAGTGTCTCAGATTGGTAGGGCATGGGAAAACCTGCCTTGAGGGTTAGCACGGTCTCGTAAGAAGCTCTAGCTGCTCTCACTTGGCAAGCCATTGCCTTAACGAATGCCCGATCACCTCACACCTCGTGTGGGAAGGGTCGTGACACTCTACCACAAGCTCATCATTTTCTTTTTCTTTTTCTTTTTCTTTCTCATTTGGGTCGACATTTTAGATCGAGGTGAATATCGAATTTTCATTCAAGAAGTAGGTCAAGCTTTCCTCAATTGAGTTTTACAAAAAGGGAGTCTATTTCGAGTGCGACCCTAGACTGGGGCCTCGTTTGATAATATACTATGATCTTCACCCTAAAATAGAAATAAATTTATTAATTAAGGAAAAATAATGATAAAAATACACAATGCAAAGAAATTGTATCAATCTAGGAGGAAAGAAAAAAATATTTCGAAATTTGGCATTCTTTAATGTAAACAAATTTTGGTATTGAAATATGTGAGAGATGAAACAATTATGGGTTTACTCGTTTGGTCATGGGCATAATATTTGCATATAAGTAATTAAGGATATTTAGGGAGGAAAAGAACGAGTTTTATTCCTCAAAAGCAAGATGTCCTCTTTACATTATATAATAATATAGATCTATTTTTTTAATAAACATAACAATACCAATGTCAAGGAACCTTTACCTGTTGGGCAACACTATGAACATTGATTCACGAAATTGATCCGGCAACCTCGAATCATGCATTAAATATAACTAATCCGTTAAAAAGTTGACTTATAATCTGCCATACCATTTAAGGTACGTTTATTTTGCGAAAAATGAATTATTTGAATTCAATTCATTTTCCTAAAAACAATTGTTTGTATTATTTATAAAAATGAACGAATGAACGCATAATATTTTCACTGTCTATGAAAGTGATTAGACATAAACCGTTGTTGATAATGAAATTATTTCTTATTGTCAAATTATTTGCAGCGACACAAGTCGTCTTCATTTAGAAAAAAATGATTTTTAAACAATTCATTTTTTGAGAAACAAACGACCTTAATACGACGGTTTCCTCAACTATCTCAAATACTTGATATTATCAACTTATATTTGCAACGACACAATGAATGTTTTAACGACAAACGCATATTCTCCGAACGCGCCCCTATTCATAATGAACATGACTAGGCTCGCTAATTTGCGATCCTTTTCAACGGAGCGAAACAAATATATCAATATTTCGACGGAATTCACAAATTCTCTAATAAAAAATAAACACAAATTACACGCCCCAACAGTCTCACACAAGATTTTTTTAAAAGACAAAAAAAATCAGTAACATCCATACTATCTCATGTTATATATAAAATAAAAATAAAGGTAGTGGGCCCCAAAAGGCCCGTCCTTTATTTTATTTTATTTTATAATCTACTTGAGAAAAAGCCTAAACCCTCTTTATTCCTTCAAGCTCCTCCCTCCCGCCTCATTATCATCAGCAACAGACCNNNNAAAAAAAAAAAAAAAAGGAAATCCCGCGGACGAGACAGCATCGAACGACCGACCGACCCCAACAGCGATCGACGGTCAAAGTTCGATCCGGTCGCGACCGCAGCAAAGGTTTTGTGGGGGGAAAGATGCCGTTTCCAAAACGCAAGGCGAGCCGAGCCGACGACCGAAGCCGGCCCACGAAGGGAAGATCCGATTTGTCCTCACGCGCTCCCTCCCCGGCGACTCTCTCTCTCTCTCTCTATCCTCGCCTCTTTCCCGTATTGCCCCTCCACCATTTCGCACGCGTCTCGTATTTCGTCACCGGCAGGCCCAAACACCGACGCCCTCCCCCCCTCCCCCCCAAACCGTTCTCTCTCTCGCGATCGGGGACGAAAACCCTAGCTCCGCCGCCGCCGGGACCGCACCGATCTCCGCCGCTGCTCCGGTGAACCGCCGCTGCCGCCGCCGCCGTCCATGGGGGACCTGATCGAGTACGTCTCCCCGTCGCCCTCCCAGAGCAACCCCCGCCCCCTCCCCGTCCGCGAAGACTGCTGGAGCGAGGAGGCCACCGCCACCCTCATCGAGGCCTGGGGCCGCCGCTACGTTGAGCTCAACCGCGGCAACCTACGCCAGAAGGACTGGCAGGAGGTCGCCGACGCCGTCAACGCCCTCCACGGGCACTCCAAGAAGACCCACCGCACCGACGTCCAGTGCAAGAACCGGATCGACACCGTCAAGAAGAAGTACAAGATCGAGAAGGCCAGGATCTCGTCCTCCAGCGGCGGGCTCGCCTCCCCGTGGGTCTTCTACGACCGGCTCGAGGCGCTGATCGGGTCCAGCTCCTCCTCGTCGTCGGCGGCGAAGAAGGCCTCGCCCTCGCCGTCGGTGTCGCCGCCGGTGGCCCTGCCGCTGCCTTACAAGAAGACGCCGTCCCCGGTGTTGGCGGCCGTGGCGCTGCCGCAGAAGAGGCCGGCAGAGAGGGTGGACGAGGGCTACTTCAGGAGGAATTACTCCGAGGTCGCGGCTGCTGCGGCCGCGGCGGGAGTCGAGGATGAGGAGGAGGACGAGGAGGAGAGGGATGAGGATAGGGATAGTGAGGAAGATGAAGGGGAGGGGATGAGGAGACTGGCGAAGGCCATCGAGAGGTTCGGAGAGGTGTATCAGAGGGTGGAGGCTGAGAAGCTGAGGCAAATGGTGGACTTGGAGAAGCAGAGGATGCAGTTTGCTAAGGATTTGGAAGTGCAGAGGCTGAAGATGTTCATGGACACGCAGGTTCAGCTCGAGAGGATAAAGCACGCCAAGCGCTCAGGCTCTGATGGTGAGAAAAGAAAAAGAAAAAGAAAAAAATCTAATCTTGTGTGCGTGCGTCTGTGTTATTTAGATGTTGCTGAGAACAAAATCGTCAGATTAGTCATGGCTAGCCTATATATTTTTCTTATTGTTGTTTTTTCCCATGTTCATTTGCAGTATTAAGGTGACATCAATTGATGGGAAAAGGGAATATCTTCATTGTGGAACCCTTTGCACAATGAATAATGGATTTTTTTCGTTTTCATGGGTTTCCACATTCTTACTTTATTCTGGGGATTCAATAATTTTTGGCCTTTGAGGGTAGATGTCCTCCTTAATTGTTTGGTGTTCGTAAAGGGTTACAGCACATTGTCACTGAGGTCCTTAAACTACATAGCATGTACGTAGAATGTGAGATGCTTTGTTCGTGGTCAAGGCTCTGTTCATTTAGTTGTGCTAATTTCTTGGAAAATAATTTTGATGGTGGGCTCTTTAATCTTCTTTGGTTGCAAGATTTATTGGTGGAGAAAACGGATGCCATCCCCTGATCTTTTTGTACAGATGCTGGGCACTGAACTTGGCAAGTGGCATTTTGTTTGCCTTAGACATCTTTCGTGGATGGTTGGAGTGAGACTAGGGTGTTGGTTGATTTTAGAGGCATTTTCATGTGACGCTTGACCTCTTGTTGTGTTAGAGCTGCGACTGAGGATCATGGTTCTGGTTTGGAATTGTGTCTAAGGGAATGGAATAGGACAAGCAATGTTAGATTTCCATGTAGCCAAAAACATGGTCTTGCATTTATCTGTGGATCAGCAATTGCTGTTAACTTGTACAGACTTAAAAGCTGCGTTGAGTTCTTATTCACAGTTTCTTGAGACTGAGTTATTTGGTGGAAAATTGGAAGCACAGCCTACTAGTTTGGTAATTATTAGATTATGTCCAGGTGACAAGTGATAAGAAAGGCTCATAATTTCAGACTACAGATATTACCTCTATCTCCTGTTTGTGGATGGTTGCCGCATGCAGTTTACACTTTCTGAATTACAGTTTCTGCATTGTGGGAGGGAGGATCCAATTTGTTCTGGAGAATGGAGTGGGATTAGGTCGGATCTCCATTGTCAGAACATAGTTCTTTTAATGCTTTATTTGTATTCTTGCAGTACATTGAAATTTCTTTCTTTCAATCTCAGTTTCCTCTCCTTTGCATGTGACACTACTGATTCTTTACTGCTCTTTCTTCTTATCTGCAAAATTGAATCCATGTTTTGCTTAGGTAAATGACCATTAGATGTAGTAGGCTTCCATCATATATGTTTTGTTTAGTGAAATGACCATAAGATGGGATGTTCTTTTCTTTCTTACTTACTTTTGTGATGTGGTTTTCAAGTCTCGTGCTTTGGAGTTTCTGCTATCTGCAACAGAATGAGAATGGCAGCTTTTATGTGGATAGTCTATTAACAAAATTAAAACTTGCCGAGTTTTTATTTGGTCAGTGCTATATGACTACTTTTTTCCCCTTTCAATATCGAGCACATACTTCTGAAGGATGTCATTCAAGAAAGGTGAAATTTTTGGTCGGACAAGAAAGGTGAATTGACCAGTATAGAAGTGTTGTAAAACCAATTACTTTATTTTTTTTTTCTTCTATGAATCAAGTATCATGTTCCTTTATGACTAAGAGAGATATGAAGCCGAACGAGCTACACATTTCTCTTTCAAGTTGTTGACTCTGATGGAATTGGTGATATATCCTGTTGTTGAACTGGCAATGAAACTGTTAGGTCTTTAGATCAAAATCAAGTCTGATCTTTGACATGCCCAGTCAATGCTTGTCGTAGTGGTGGAAGGAATAATGACTTCAGACAATGAATATCGTCTCATATAGAGATAATTTCCTATTTCTGAAGTCGACATAGAATGAGGAGATGTTAGCTATGAGAATTCTGCCATCTTTTGATGTAGAGTTTAGGAAACTCTGGAGGATGTGGTAGGCTCTTACATGAACTCTGGCCACCAATTGGTTTCATAGATTGTCAGTAGCATTAGCTGCCAAATTTTGCTTGCTTGGATGTTGTACAGTGTTTAGTTTGCATGACTGAGCAACTTCTCAAAGAATTTATGATATTAGTAAGTGGAGAAATTTCCAAAGGTACTCCTAAATCTACATGTAATGGAGTGGTCAGCTCTAGGTTGATGCATGGAAGTGCTTCAAGTGTAATGATGGCTAGAGTCCTACAGCCAACAGTGTCAGCACATCCTAATGCTGATTTTGCCTTACTCTCTTTTAGCCGATAGGTAATTAGTGGCAAGTAGCTTTGACGACACACCTCAGCATTTGCTGAAACTGAAGAAGCAAAACCTATAAGGAGGAAAACCGAATGGGAAAGGGAAGAACCTGATAGAAGCAACAGCAGATAGAAGCTGAAGCACCGAATCTGGGTCGTGTGAAAGTCAATCGAACAACTGTTTGTCTTCATCTTCTTTCCATGCATGCTAGGCTTTATCACATTTAGGGCTCTTTCAGCGACGGTACTTGAAAGATAGATTTGTGTTGTCATGAAACTTTCGATTCTTGTTGACATTCATTATACCATTTGCACAGGGCTTGATGTAAAAGGTTGTCATTTTCTGAAGTTTGTGATGTTTTTCTTGTTATATTCAGTTGATGATTGCTTGTTCATAAAGTTATAGGATGATAAGTAATGGTAGTTTACTCTAGTAGATCAGAGGACTGAAAACCATCTATCTCCAATTGTTTCTTGCATGTTGTTAAGTTTGACAAGTATTATATCCCGCTAGTTAATTGATGTGTAGTAAGTATGTAGCTCAACAAGACAAGAAATTCTTGTGATACTTTATAGTGCGATGACCAACTCTTACTGGCCTATCTAGTGCTTAAATGGTAGAGGTAAAGTAGAAAGATGCTGAGTTGAGGTTTGAGCATTTTAATGGTTTCGAAACATGTTTTGCACTTCTGTTGATTAGCTTTGCAGATACGTGGTTTTGATGATGGTTCTTTTTTTCTTTTGTGACAGATATTTATAGCTAGCCTTATGGAAGTGATGCTGATCTCGCTGGGCTGTTGCGAGCATAGTTATCGATCCCTGCATTGTACTTCTAAGTGCACATGGAAGTCCAGCTGATGCCATCGTCACAAAACTATAGGCGGAGAAGATTGTCCGAGTAATTTAAAGTTAATTTTGCAAACCTAATTATGGTATAGTTTTTCTCGTGCAATTTCTGCCTGCCTGCCTGCCTGTCCTAGTAGTTGTACTACCATAACAATGTGAGTCCGTTCTTCTTCTTTTTCGTTTTCTTTTAATTTTTCCCTTTCTTCTTTACTCTTTTTTTTTTTTTGTTAGTATCGTCTTTAGGAATCGTTGTTAATGAATGATTTAGGCCAGTTCGACTCTTTAATTAATTGAAGCAGCTAGTGTTGTAGAAACTACTGTTTCCGTCTGTCATTTGTTGTACAAATCTGTCTTTGACCTGTGCGAAATGGCGCCGTGAAGCGAAACGAGAGAGGGGTAGCGGTCGCCTGGTCAGCTTTGTGTTGCTCGGATGAGTTCGGATTGCCGACTCGGACACCGCTCCTACATTAACTTGGATTCTCAGATGCTGTTGCAAGTGAATTGGGAAAAATGTGATCCTGGCTTGGGATCAAATCAACTGCCATGTTGTTTCTCGCGACAAGTCCTTCGTCGCAAAAAATGCAGAAGCGGCGTTGTTATAGAGTACATTCCCGTGAATTGGCGTTATTTCCATTTCCTGTCATCCATGTGGGCTTATGCTAGGGGTCGTGCCACTAAAAGCATCTGAACGTTTTTGTCAGTGTGCAATTTGGTCTTGGAACGTTTTCTCTTTTATCTGATTAAGGGACTAAAATTTTCAAACATGGTTTAGTGTAAGACTTCCGTTAAGTACATGAAGGATTTGTTGACGTGGACACTAACACCATTTAAGTAATCGTTTGACATGTCGATGGATACTTATGTGACAAGTGCTGACCCCGTTGGGTAATGATAAGTGGAGAGATGAAAAGATTGGTTTTCTTCATCATTTGTCGCAATCAAGTTTCAGAGCTCTTTAAGTAGAGAAATCGACTCTTCTACTTGAATACAATTAATCATAACGGTAAGGGTTAATATCAAGAAAAATCTTAAATTGGTGCATCTATGATAAATTTATCCAAAATTAATTTTTTGATCACGAAAAATACAAAACTGGTACATTTATGATAAATTTACCCCAAATTAATACATCTGTGATAAATTTACCCTTAATTATTTTTCGTCAAATTTTACCATCAAATTATTAAGTTTAACGATATGTGACAGTTGACAGGATATGCCGATTTGGGGTTTTACCCTCTATTTGTCACAGGTATGCAAATTTGGGATCTTTCATGATATTAATCCAATTTAACGGAAACTAACAAATGGTAAATTTATCACATGTGTATCAGTTTGGGATAAATTTGTCACAGATATACTAGTTTAGGGTAAAAAAAAAATTAGTTTGTGATAAATCTATCACAAGTGTATTAGTTTGAGGTTTTTTTGTGGTCATAAAATTAGTTTTGGATAAATTTATCATAAGTGCATCAGTTTAGGGTTTTTCATAGTATTAACCCTAACGATAATTGCCATCAACTCTCAAGGTGGTTCTCTCTCAGCAATCAACACATTGCGATATGCTTCTGGTATAGACAAACTGTTTATGTAAATTATGTTCGCGGTACATAGTTCATGAAGTTGGATCAAATGTAGGTCTCGATAGTGATTAAAGAAGACGATTCCATTGTTTATAGTCGAAAAGGGGAGTCGCCCCACCATGATCGAATGAGAATGAATAAGAGGCTCATGTGAGCTTATTATCCTAGGTTAGAACAAGTCAATAGGATCCCTTTTTTATGTCCTCATGCCTCTCCCGCATGGCGAAAGGGGGTGAAAAAGGGAAAGATGGGGATTGGAAGTGGTGTTTCTAGTGGTTGATGGGTGAGTGACACGTAAAAATCTGCTCTTGGGAGGGGAAGAATAGTTGGAAATGGCTGCAAATACCTCAGGCAGGAAAATTATTGAAAAATTTTTAAGTCTATTACAATTATGTTAATTTAGTCCTAATTCTTTTGCATTTGTGATAATTCAGTCCATTTGGCTGGCTGACGCTGATGAGGATAATTTTTAATGATATTTTAATATTCTTTCTAATTTTTTATTTTCTTTTATTTTCTTCTTCTTCTTCTTCTTCTTCTAGTCATTGTTGGGCTAGAGGCGAGGGCCATCGAGGTCAATCTTGCCAGACTAGAGCAAAGCTCATGCCCGCCGACCACTACCGAGGGCGAGGTCAGCCTCGCCAATGGTTGGGTGAGGCTCGATTGTCACCAGGAGCCCTCGTTGGATCTAGTGAGGGTCAAGCCTCACCAGGGGTGGGCAAGGCTCGCCCTCGCTAGTGACCGGTGGGGGTGAGTTTCGCTTGAGGCTACGAGGGGCCTCTCGCCTTTGGCTGATTGTTGAACCCGACGACTGGCTAGAGGAAGAAGAAGAAGGGAAGAAAAAATAAATTATAATATTAATAAAACTTGTTCATATTAGTGTAGGTCGTGTTACATCAACACTGGCTGGCCAAATATACTGAATTGGTACAAATGCAAAAGGTTTATGACTCAATTAACAAACAAAAGAACGATTTATGATTGAAATGGCACATTTGAAACAAGTTTAGGACTTTTTTTGGTAATTTCTCCCCCCTAGGCTGAGCAAAAGTAGGAATCCACCTGAGGAGGGGCTCACGTCTAGGTAACGAAGAACTTGCTATTCTTTAACTCTTGGGTCGATTTAGGGTTTCCGAAGTTCGAAAAACTACCATTTTAGACCATCAACCATTTTCATTTATGTTATCCAAATCACTCTTTTTGCAAAGAAGTCCCTTGATGTCCGGAGAGGGACATACTATATTTTTTCCTGTGGTCTCACCGTCTCAGCATGATTGTAGAGTTTCTGTGACACTCCAGATCGCATGAGAATTGGGACATAGATCGGGTCGGATTGGATCGCGATAATTCCAATGGGATGGTGATGGTATCTTCTTAGCGTTATGGTTTTGGTGGTACATTTGTATACGATTCGAAGCCAAAACATTGTTGTTAGATCAACCCGGATCCAATTGGAATAATCACTTTTTCGTTTATTCTTCTATATGATTAGTTGCAGCTTCATCATTGATCAATAATCCGCATGCAAACTACATACATAAAGCTTTGATCAAGGGGATGCTTGCCCACTTCAGCATAAACCAAAACCTAAATCAACTTGTTGGGCAAGCAAAACATTCATATTGGTACATACTAGGTACTTATGTTGGTTTACCTCTTGCATAAGGACAGGGATTAGGGACTTCACATTGTGAAATTGTAAAAAAGGAAAGCTAAAGTTTGAGGTTTAAGTTTAAGCGAGGCCAAATGAGGTCATCCCGAGCTCTTTGAGAACCTCGGCGCACTCGGGAATAGCTGCCTTCTTCATGTACCCGAGCGGATTGGCCTGGCGAACTGGGGTGGCCATGCCGTTGTTCTTGGTGAGGCTAATCCTGGCGGTCTTCCTCAGGAAAGCGTCGTTGCTGACTTCCTCGCACCCGGGCTGGCTGCTCTTGACGAGCACGATCTCGCAGATCTCCTCCTCATGCTCTCCGTCCACCGGAAGGCGGTAGGTGCCGGTGTTGTCGGTCACGCCCTCGACACTGTAGGTCAGGTCTCCGCCTTCGCGGGCTTTGCACTCCAAGCGCACCCTGGCACCTGCACGCCATATAGGAACCATTTCATGTGGACATATTTTTGGGATCTCTTCGCATTATTTGCGGAAGTCATTGAACAGATCGTGCGTGATGATTTTAACGTAGGGAACAAGTGAAACATTGAGGGATTTTGAAAACGGCATTGTGGTTTGATCAACTAACGAGAATTTTACAGAGCTTGAAATGAAAGCTATATGTACAAGTACTACAAAACAAGAACATTCGGATTGATCAAAATCTTTGTCGCGAAAAAAAGCCAAATTTCCGGAAATTATGAACTTTGAGAGAGCTATTTTGCATTACAATGTCGCTCTTTTTTTTATGCTCAGCCCTACCTAATGACTTGAGCCACGCCTGTAATGCATTTACACAATGGAAATTGTCTAGTTTGGTACCATATCCTTAGTATTGGAACTAAGATTAGATCGTGTCATTTTCGTAGGACAATGAAGGAAATGCGGACCTGGCATGTCTTGGCTGACTTTGGTTATGAACTGGGTGCGGCAGGTGTCGCAGTAAACCTTGCCCTCCACGAAGAAGCGGGAGTCGCCGTACGTGGCCCCGAGAAGGGACAAGAAGCAAAGGGCCGAGGCCAAGAAGACGATAGCCTTGAGAGACTTTGCCATTGCTCCTGTTGATGCGTTTCTGCTAGTTAGATTTTCTGGACTTACAAAGAGATCGTGTATGGAGAGGAGGGGTTGGTCCGAGGAAGAGTCTGAGGGCTTTCTCTTTTGTTATAAAGCCAAGTCAAGCAGTTTATTTTTGGCAAGGTCTTGTTATGTCCTAGTTGCAGTTATTTTTCTGAGGTGGTCATTGCCTTCTCCTCCTGGTGGTTTGGAAATCTCTTTGACCCGCTTCCTTCTCTCTCTCTCTCTCTCTCTCTCTAACCATTTCTTGTAAAGAGGGCACATAATGACCATTTGGTTGATCTTCGAGAGGATAGACTCTATGAAAAAATGGTTACAACTTACAAGCAAGAGGAGGTAGACACAAGACTTGGGGCGAACGGTATCCGTCATTCAAGATGGATGAGGCTTATGTTAACAGGTCCACCCTGGCCGAGGTGGGCTGCGCTCTATACAGATGGCTCAGAGCAGCAAGCGACCATTGCAGTTGGGACTGATGATCCAGCAAAACCCAACAAAGGAAATAGCACTGATGCAAGCACGAAAATTTGCCTGGTATCGTTCAGTTCAGAGACATGCGAGAGTCCTCTGATCATTCGAGGTTATAGAGAGCAGATTGTTAGAGGGTTCTCTCATTACATCTGCAAACTCCTACACCTAAGGAATTGCTTCAAGATGAAAGTTCGTTGGCTGAGTGAAGGAAGCAGATAATCATCATCTTCGAACAGAGATTTTGCGTCGATATAAACATTGTCAATCAGAAAATAGATTAGATTTGACTCTGGTTTCTACCCTTGAGGACTATGGGCAATCTGGGAAGCACATGGGACCACAGCCCCAAAGAGACCACAACATTAGAAAAGAAGACAAACATCCGATTGTGCAACCTTGAGATTTAGTAATCTAATAACGCTACATTCTCAATTAAACAGACTCAGATCATACAGCAGACTGTCCTTGACATAAAATCATCAGGTTTAATCAGCAGTCGTGACGATGGGAGCACAGAACAAGCACCAAACAATTAGCTAGTAGCAATATCCAAGCAAAAGAGGACGACGGAGCAAAACAAGTAATGGAAACAGAAAGAAAAAGTCTATCAATATGCCTCCAGACAAGGAAACACCACCCTCAAACCATTTGACTCCCTTTATGAGCTCCCAAACGACACTCTGTGTCACTGCAATGCACAAACCAGCGGTCAAAATAAGAGAGATTTATCCTATAAATTAAACACTATATGAATAAGCCAGTTAATCACCTCTGCATCTTCACCCCCAGCAGCTTTGGCAGCATTGTCAAGCTTCTGAGCATCTTCAGCTGTGTATCATTGAAGGCAACAATGTAAACAAAATTGCAAACTCATTACTCATTGAATTCCAAGTAACTTCAAATATGTAGAAAAGGGCATTAACCCTTTCAGAGATCGGAGGATGAGAATACTATCATCATAAAATCAGGGAGCAACTAAAAGTGCTCTATAAACCTCGAAACAATGGAAAATCCCAGGCAGGAGGGTGGTTGTAAGACAAACACACTATTCACCATGCAATATTTATTTGATGTTATCACTCCAAAACACAGCAATCAACACATTCCATGTATACCAGCAATCATGACAGCTTTTAAAATGGAACATAATGCGATGTAGTTTTGACAGCAGCGTATACTCAAATGGTCCTTTACTTGGTATACAACTTGCATTAAAGAAGCAACAGAAGCTGTGTTGAATATCAACATGTGTCATCTCCAACAACATTGTGAATCCGACATAATATATGACATGCATCTAACACAGCCTATGTAGACTTTTATTTTCTTACACAAGCTGTATGGCAAATATAAAATGCTACTCAAATTTTACTTTGTTTTGTCCAACCACCAATTGCAACTTTAAAACCTATATCAACAAAAGGAAGACTGTGCGGTAGGCATTTGGCCATCTTTTTTGCATTCATACCTCTGTATTCAAATTCTACTACTGGGATCAAGCTTTCACATCAAAGGACCATGCTTCACACTTTAATTAGACAAAAGAAAAAGAAAACCAAGTACCCCTACTACTACCCGGAAGTGTCATACTAACCCACTTTAATGAGAATACTAAACGGCCACACAAACAATACCAAGGACTTATCCCCCTCAATGAGGTCAAGATGAAATATCAATTTGATACTTCAACAATAAATACATGCATACAATTTCCGAATGCTTGTTGAGCATTACATATATAGTGGACAGATCATAATCATATGAAAGATTGGAGAAGGAGACATCCCGAGCAATGATTTGAAGCACATGAACACAGAAAGTTCATGCCGTAGAATGGGCTCCTTTCACTTACTTGTACATAGAAAGTTCATGCCGTAGAATGGACTCCCTTCACTTACTTGTACATGTTCTCTGCTATGTATTTAGAAGATTTAAGTAACTGACATAGAGAAGCTTGCAGGAAATTCAGAGAACTAAATAGTCCTCAAGTAACAGTCTCAGATGCTTATGGATAGTCTACCTTGCTGCCACACCATATCGAGGGATGGATAAAATTTAATCTAGTGGAATGTCAAATCTGAGCGATATAAAGTTCTTATCGACTTCAGTAATATTTAACCTTCTTAACTGAACGCTTAACAGTTAATGAGGTAAGAAACCTACTGGCAGCATGGACTTATAGAGACACTAATCCACAAGCTTAAATGAAGGGGGAAGAGGAGACTTCAAAGAGACATTTTAGATGGGATTTTTCAGGACAAACTGCGACACTAAAGCCCTAAATAAGGGAAGTCATTCATCAAACCAAAAATTTACCAGTCACCACACAAGTAAAGAAAGGGCAGCCCAGTACAAAGCTCTGCCAATGCAAAGGGTCCAGGGAAGTGTCAGACCACTTTGGGTCTAAGGTACAAAGTGTTAAAACTAGAAAAACATTTCTATCAAAAGATATATTAGGAAAAAAAATAATGATTTGGTTGCAAACAATAAATTTAATCTGCATAAAAGCTCTGACAAAAATATATCTGCATAAAAGCTATGAAAAACCAGAATCTAAAGACATTCTAGCATTGCAGATATTGCGAAAGGGCGTTAAGGAAGGGAATCGCAACCTCCATCCTCAGGGATGTCAGAAGTCCATAATGTAAGATTGTCCCTTAGAAGCTGCATAATTAATGTGCTGTCTTTGTAGGATTCCTCGCTCAAAGTATCCAACTCTGAGATTGCTTCATCAAAAGCCTGCTTTGCAAGGTTACAGGCCCTGGCGAACAAGTTGTCTCATTAGATGGGCTCATGTTGGTTGCTCAAAAGAAAAAGAAAATTGATGAGCAATGCAGAACATACCTTTCAGGAGAGTTCATGATCTCATAGTAGAAGACAGAAAAGTTCAATGCCAAACCCAATCTGATCGGATGTGTTGGGGATAGTTCAGCCTCTGCTGTGGTGGAAGCCATCTGTACAAAAAAAGGCATAATGGCAGCTCAGACTCATTAAACAAAGAAAGATGGAAATCAACCAATACTAGAAGTACAGACTCCCGATCAAAGAAAAACTAGAACATTAAGAGGAGTACAGACAGACAACATACAAACTCCAGAATCCAAAAGACCTGTTGGAAATGTACAAAGAACGTACTTCTATTTTTTTCAAGAAAAACATTAGCTTGCAAGCCTTCCTGAGGACTTCTTTCTTGCCATAATGATGTTTTCAGTTATTTAACACTTGGATATTCTGAAAAAAAGAAGAAGATAATATTAAGGCCTTTTTTTTTCCAAAAGATGCCTTTTCCTTACAAGATGTGGTCATTATTCTAAACTAAACAACATAAATATAGAATTATAACTTCTAATTGAAATCCTCACGTTTCTCTATTTTGACTTACACTTAATGAAACTTAATCAGAAACACGGTGACACAGGAAGCAAGCAAAGCGTTAGTCACAAATGACTCTAAGTGCAATAATTAATAAGTACATCCATCACTCATATGAAGTACATCAATTTCAAGGGGAGGACAACATCAGATTATACCTTTTCCAAATGCTAGAATTAGAATCTGCAAGAAGATTCAAAGCATTGTGAATCTACCTGCAGCGAATGGAATCGTAATCCCTTCTTTTATCAATAAAGCTGTGGCAACTAAACCACAGGAAGACGAATAAGGGGCCAAGCTCATGCAACTAGATGGTGCTTGAGGATCTTTTTCCTCTCATTTTAGATAGAGTTCGGTCATCTATACCCTCGTTTATGTACTCATTCAACTAAACCAAACACACATGATTATTACCGTTTCTAAAGCAATTGCTATGATAAGAAGAGCACCTCATATGCTTTCATAGACTGATCAGCTGCCTCCTTTCTGTCATCACCAGCCTTAAACTCGGCCAAGTACCGATAGTAATCTCCTTTCCTGCAAGATACAAGGCGCTCAAACTCCTCAAATACTCAACAATCGCAATAAACAACACAAAAATCTGAAACATCCAATCTAAAAAAAGCCACTCACATTTTATAAAAGAACACGGCCGATTCTCCGCCTGCACATGAAGGAATCAAATGCTCATCGATCACCTTCATTACGTCCCCACAAATGTCCGACAACTCAGCCTCGACCTTCTGCCTGTACTCCTTGATCTTCTTCACATTATGCTCGTTCCCTTTCGAGTCTTCCTTTTGCTCGATGGAAGAGAGAATCCTCCACGATGCCCTCCGTG
Organism: Metrosideros polymorpha var. glaberrima; assembly: GCA_001662345.2. Taxonomy (NCBI): domain Eukaryota; kingdom Viridiplantae; phylum Streptophyta; class Magnoliopsida; order Myrtales; family Myrtaceae; genus Metrosideros; species Metrosideros polymorpha. Next base: position 11,805,209 of record BCNH02000005.1, read on the forward strand.
CACCAATCACATTCTTGTAACCAACGGACAGCAGGTTCCTCTCTTCCACCGTCAGCTCGACATCGAGCTTCGCCACATTCTTCATTGCTTCAACCATCTCTGTCACATTTAAAAACGGCCCAAGATTTTCAATCAATCTCGCTCGCGACAACCCAAATGAAGCACCAAACCCCACATTTCCCAACTTAGAAATTTCCAACACAGCCGACCCCTACTTCACCCTCTTGAATCGAAACATCAGGAAAAAAAAAATAGCACCACCCAAGTCAACAACAACAGCACGAACGAGATCGAGAACGAGATACTGATGTCGGGGATGAGATGCGGAAAACCCCAAGCGTTAAAAAATCCAAATTTGACTAGCGTAGCGAAAACCCAGAAGGAGTCAAGCCGTCGAGAGCAGCAAGAGACAGAAACAGATCGATCTAGAGAGAGGAAACATGAGGGGGAGGAGGAGAGAAGAACCGTCGTAGCGCTCGGCTTGCTCCGCGAGCTTGGCGACGTAGACGTAGCCGTCTCTCTCCTTCGTCGACGCCATTTTCACTCTCTTCTCTCTCTCTCTCTGAAACCTCACTGAAGTAAGCAACGATGTCTCTCTCTCTCTCTCTCTCTCTCAAACTCAAATGGCTTCTGTGCTTTGTCGGGAGACGACTGGCTGGTGAGGAGAACGACGCGGGGACGAGCGTGGTGTGCGTATGGTCTCTTTCTGGGGGCGAAGGGGAATATTGTTCCTCCACGCGCACCGTTCGCGCGTGATGTCACGTCGGCCTCGCGCCCGACCGATCTCTTCTTGTTCTCCCAAGGTGATGGAGCGTGTGATTCACTCCGCAGGTTCTGCGCGTGGCTTGAGAGAGCCCAATTTCAAGGGGCTATTTCTTTTTTTTTTTTCTGCTCTTTTTTTTTTTTTTTTCTGGTTTCTGTTTTTTATTTTGTTAGATTTTCTGGTTCTGTTTAATGTCTTGATAGTTGCTCTTCGTTGTCTTGACACCAAGCTTTTCACTTTTTTTTTTTCTCTCTTTTTTTTTTTAATTGCTGTGAACAAATAAAAAAGTATGGAAAATGGGAGAAAAA
>BCNH02000005.1:11826530-11856756 GCA_001662345.2 Metrosideros polymorpha var. glaberrima
CCCCCCCCAAAAAAAATGGACATGTGGGAGACTTCAGCTATAATATTAGTCAATCAAGAATTCGAAATTTAACTAATAAAAGGACTCAGCCTATTGACCACCATATGGTTTTTTAAGCAAAATAAAAGAAGAAAAAAAGGGGACAGAGAAAATGTTGTCCTTCGAAATAATTGATGTTCGATCCCAAAATGTTCTATCCTCGTGTTCAATCACATGGCAATATTTAGAGTGTGCTGTGATTGAGTCCAGTGATTTTCCGCGAATTAGTTTCCGGGCTTTCATTTAATTGCTTTATTGAAAATAATTACTCAACGGAAAATCATTTTACGGTCAAAGAAAATATGCATGCTTCTAATTAAAAAAATGAATTCCCTAATTTGAAAAGGGGAAAACATTTTACTAGAAAATGGTTTCCACTGAAAGTATTATCCTTTATCATAAAATTTTCCCCAAAACAAATGCTTCCTTAAATGTAGATCAATATCATGGATCAACAATCACTTAAATGTTTCGTTATAAGTGAGGATAAGTCGCTAGCTCGGACGTATAATATTGTACAGTGAGTCACTATTGAGTATTTTTCTTTACTAAGATCACCGGACGTTGAGAATGCTCTTCGTGTGTGCATAATTGCATTTGATATAATTTATTTCTTACACTTTGAGTTCAAAGTTTGATCCAGAAACGAGATAAATACGAATAATCAATCTGCAACATCTGCATTGGTTTTTGGTGGCTTTTTCCAAACAAAAAAAAAACAGAAAGGAGTTTTTTCCTGAATTATTTTTTGGTAGTCGCTAAACTCAGGAAAAAGAAAACCTAAATTTGAAAGTAAGATTTTACAAATTGGCACGCGAGACAAAATAACTTTTGCATTATTAGTACTATAAATTTAAACAAATTAACAAAGTTATAATTACGATGATTAAAAAAAAAGTGTTAAATACGGACTTTTGGTAATGGTAAAACCATAGTATCGCTCATGTTTTATGAGCATCAATTCAGTCAAATTCCAAAAATCATCTCTCTAATATTGGACATCTCTTAAACTCTATTGAAAAGCATACACAGGAAATTGACCAATTGTTGATTAAATGGATTCATATACATCAATCAATTAAAACTCGATCACTTAATTTGCATTTTGGTTGTTTGTTTCTCTCGTTTAAAACCCAAATTCTTTATATCATAAGTTATTTTACCTAGTCACCCAAGAATTATGGGAAAATTCCAATTAAGGGCTCGGCGACTCTCGCCCCGATCTGGGCAGCGGCAGCAAGGTGTTGCCGCCCCTTCCTTCTTCCTTTTTTTTATAAATTTTTTTTATTTAATCAATAGAGTGAAAATACAAAATTACCCTTAGATGATGCTCTTATTTGAAATTTTTTTACCACTTCAGGTCCTTATTTGAAACTTTTTGGCCACTTTAGGTCTTTAATTGAAACACGGTTCACTTCAGGCTTTTATTTGAAAAAAAGAGTCCACTTCGAGCCCTAAATTGGAATTTTTCCAAGAATTATTATTAGGTCCATCGTCCTCCCTTTACCAATTTACTATTACTTTTTGAAGGATAAAGCATTCAAAAAATAGTGAGAAAGGTCCAAATAAAAATGCTGATATATAGTGCGAGTAAGGTCACACACCACCAAGTCAATTAAAAATATTTATGTCGTGTAACTTATGGCATTATTATTACCTGAAAATATTAAAAAGAAAAGGCATAAATTTAAAGTGGGTTATAAAAAAAATATAAGTAGAATTCCGACGAGGTCCAATATCACATGGGCTGTTTCATCATGCCTTCGCTCTGACCCACCAGGAAACGTATCAAGACTTGAGATATGCTTACGTTGATGACTTTAATTGTTTAGTCCCTGAAATATTGGGAAGCAACACCTTCTTAATAAATAATGACTATAGTGGCACCAAAAGAATTTTGGAGTATGACCAAACTATGCAAACATAGTCCAAATTTAACATCTATAATAGTGGACAGCATCACCCGATTCGCGTCTCATCCAAAATGCTTACACAGCGCTGGGGGTCGATTTGTTTTAGGCTAAGAACCGTCGTCTCCCGTACTTTCCTACACGGGTTTAAGAAACACGGGCCATGCCAAAATACATAGGGAATGGTCAATTTTATCCGTGCGATGTTCGATTCCGGAGTTTGTCATTTCCCACCTACCTGCTGAGTCGCTGATACCACAGAATGAGATTATGTACAGACCATCGAAGCGTTCTAGCGGAGAGATGGTTTGCATTACTCTATGCTTCAGATATGGCATTCGTCGATCCGGCTCTTGTGCAGTTGAAACGCTGGATTCACCCAAGCTCCGCAGTTGCACTGCATCCCCGCCCAGTTAAAGGAACCCAAGCGAGCGTTGCAGCCCTTGCATTGAAGCTTCTCTTCCACGTAACCGTCTTCCACTGGCCATAATCACAAAACTCAAGCTAAGCAAAGTCGACAAGTACTGCGTGAGAACTTGTCATCATGTGCATGAGGCATGTGCCGCCCTTGGATTAAGGGTACTTTTGATCCAATGGCGAGGACATTCCCAGTGCGCACGATTCCGAGTCGACCTACATTGCCTAAATTTCTTATAAAAGCCTCAAGAAAAGAAGAAAGAAGGCTTATGCTCATGAGTTGTGCCAAGTTCACCTGCTTGCATCCACTTCATGGGCTCTACGAATATGGATGAGCATTCAACTGGATCCTTTTCCCAATCGTTCGGGTCACCTGTTCTCTTCCTCCACTTAAAGCACTCTTCTCCCTTCCCGCGCTTGTGTGAAACTATGTTCTCCTGCGAAGCAACGATTCTGCGGCATTTTTTACAGCGGTATATTACTTGAGGTTTTGGGACAGAGCCAGTGTCGGCAGAATTGACTGCTTCCATTGGCACTTCGGCAGTCACCAGATTTGCTTCTGCATTTCCAGAAGAAATCCAGAACTCATGAAAAGATCAAGTCACTAATGCTCGGTAGTTATGAGAAAAATAATAATATGCGTAAGTGTCAAGAGAAAAACTCTCTGACCCTTATCTACCATTACACTAAAAATAGGAACTAAATTGAACCGAGCATGTATTGCCAGAAGTAATCTTTGAAAAAAGAAAATGCAGAACACTAGCATGCAAATAAGCCATAGAAGGACCCTTTACTAGCACAATGGTTCGACTTACAGTGCAAACCATAAGTAGCTACAAAGTGAAGAAAAGCATGGCTTAATACAAGCTGTGAAATCATCATGGGTTATACCAAAACAGAACCATATTGCATAATAATTAAAGCAACACAGATGCTGAAAGAGAAATGACAAGATGATAATCAGGAGAAACATAATATGCAGAACGTAGCTTTACATTGAATATATGTAATATATAAGACGCAATGGCAAACCCAAAGCTTGTACAGTAATGAGAAACTCCTAAGCTGCTCTGCATTAACTTTAGAGTTTATTACATTCCTATTTTCAAATTTAATCATCTTAAGATCCATCCCTCCTGCTTGTGCAGAGACAAACTAACAGTACAACCAACTTTACAATTAAAGTAGAGTACCAATTCTTCAACCTTCAAGTCAGATTGGCAGGTCTACTCATCCACTCTTCTTCTGCATCCAGGTAGAAAGAAGTTCATCAAGTAAAATAATTATAGTCCAATGAAAACCTCATTTCTAACAGAAAGTGACAACATTGAAAGAGAATAGCTGCTCATTATTCACCATGGAGAGAATCATTCAGAGAGGAAAATTTAAAAGGTGCCTTAGATTATAAAGTACATAGACAAAGAGCCGAATATTTGAAAAGGGACCACCATAAGAGACTGAAAGAAAATATATCTAGCACCGTGATTTAAAGATCAGCTATTATATTTTGGTCACCAAAGTTCATCAATTATATGTGATGGAGCACTTGAGCTAGGTCCTAAAGAGTTAGGCCAAGTTCACACTTTAGCCACAAATTTGAGTGCAGAGTATACCTCTGTTGCATAATTATCCGTTTTGTCCCATCACAGCACTAATAGATAAAATCCAAGTAAAGAATTCGTAATCATACCTCTCCAAACCAAGAAACATAATGGACCTTCTCACAGTGCAATTCCTCAGGTAGACCACTAATTAAGTCATTTTGTGTCGGACCGGAAATGTGGACAGGAGTACTCATTACATAACAAAAGTGAAACTTGCACGCAAAAGAACCAAAACAATCTATCTGATCAACTACCTTACAATTAGTATTAGTCCAAACCTCCAAAATAAACTCAACAACGGAGCACCATCGCGAGCTAGCAACGTTGAACCACAAGTCAAATTACAAGATCACTGTGCATCGAGGGACATCTCAGGGAACAACCCAAGTTCATTGCCTATTAGGAAGTTCACCCATCTAAGGCATGCAAACTCACTTCCTATATGGTCTTCCTATTAAAACATTCACACAAAAAAAAGAAAAAAGAAAAACACCATCTTCTGCTGCTTCAGTTTATTTCCTATCAAATCAGCGCGGGTTCACCACAAAAGAGAAATCCCACAAGCAGACCAACCTGGCCGGCCAGGTTTGTACACCATAGCAGATTATGGGTCATCATCAGTTCGACTTCTTTCGCAACATCGCAAGTTTCTCGATTCAGATTCGACATTTGGACTCGAGCACACTGTCAAAGAAGCGGCCAAAACTTGCCCACAACTTCAGTCAGACACTAACATCCCCATCAAGTACTATTCACATGATGAATTGCAGTACCTATTCCAAACACTGATTGAAACCAAACCAGAAAGGAGAAGCACTAAAACGGGTTGCCATCGCAGTACACAATCAAACACAATCTCGGCAAACCCAACTGAAATTGCGAAAGGCCAAAGAAGAAGAACTGTGGCAGAGCACGCACCTTCAGAAAAAGCAAGTTCGTCCTCGCAACCCTCCAGTGCAAAGAGAGCCTACAGAATGTAGGCAAAATTCTCCAAGGAGCGTCCGGACAGGGGTGTTCTTTAGCATTCGTGAGTGGGCCTTACTCTGCTCAAGATGCGAGCTTGGACCAATAGCTTTTCCTCTTTTCCTGTATATCCAGGCCCAATCACTTAGCTCGGTGAGAGAATTAATAATCAATGCAATTGAATCCTATGGCCTTTGGTCGCAGTTAGGAGTGATTGGTTCCCGGTCCGGTCTGATTTCACCTAGGAACCGGGAATCGGACCGCCTAGTCTTGAAACTAGACCGGACCAGATCGACCGTTCCGGTTTGCGAGCGATCTGATGGAATAGGTCCAATCTTAACCCTATCGTACATCATTATCTGTAGCTACGGTTTTGCCTTATGGCAGTGTGCGTTAGGTTCAACATTTCCGACATGTTGAACAAGCTCAGATTTGGCACGTGTGAGAATGGGAACGAGACCTTTAGCAAGTGTGAGACATGAGAGCTTCTAACAAAAACATGTTGAATGAGCGCAAATCTGACATCAGAATTGCCGTGAACACCATTGAAATGAAGGCATGATGCTTATTCATTAAAAATCCTAGATCTAGAACTAGATTGGATAGAGAATATTCATGGAGACGAATTTCTTCCCAAGATTCTATCATCCATTTTGTTGGGAGGGACAATGACATAAATAGTTCACGAACTTTAATCTAATGTATAATGTGGTTCATAAACTTTTAATTAATTTAATGTGATCCCTCAACTTTAACTCATATGCAATGTCGTTCATTAACTTTTAATTTCTTTGATATGGTCTATAGATTTGTGGTAAATGTTCAATTTACTCTATGAACATATATGTTCAATATTGTCCTTCCATTAATTCAAGTTTGGGGACAACAATACTCTAGGAACAAGATTGAACATATACCAAAAGTTCAAGGATTACATTGAATAAATTAAAATTTTAGGGACAATATTGCACATTACGTTAAAGTTCAAAAACTACATTGAACAAATTAAAAATTCAATGATCACATTACATGTTGGATCAAAATTCAAAGATAATTTATGTCGTTTTCCCTTGCGTTCTCCGATAAGTCCTCATGTAAACTTGGTTCTCCGACAAATCCTTCTTATGTAAACTTTACTTTATGTAACCTTTTTAAAAAAAAATAAAATTCGGCAATAACTTAAATATATTTCCTAAAATAAGTCAAATCATATTTTCTCCTCGTCTACAATTATTGTCGCACATTTTACACGCATTGGGGTGTGGCATTTTTCTAGTTCAGTTATAAAGTAATACTACTTATAATATTAAAGATAATAGGCTCATCGAAAAACATGATGCTAAAATAGACTATTGAAGTTTATAATCATATGATTTGATGTCACTCAACCATGACTAATAAATCGATGGATAAATGACTTACATAACTATAACGTGTGTATGTTTTACTTATTGACCAAATTCTTTTAAAAGACATCAATTTTAGGTAGGGTTTCTATTCTGGCAAGTTTTTTTTTCTTTCTCTCATAACAAATTACAAATTTTCACTCAGTTCCAAATTTGGTCCCGTTAATTGTCCGTCTTAAAGATCCAACGTGTCATGCATATGTACTTGACAACTTATCACCGTGTCATTTTCCTTTTCCACGTTAGCTTAGGTTGACGTTTTCTCTCTTCTTCTTCGTCCCTTTTTCTTCTTCTTCTTCTTCTTCTTCCTCCTTTCACTTTCCCATGGACAACAATCGAACTGCTACTTGTCTTACCATGGACACGGCCGAAGCCCAGGCGTCGTCCCATGCCGGTCACTATCGCAACAGCTCTCTTGCGCATCACTGCCTCTTCGTTGAAGTCTTACTCGTATGGCGAACTTGTCATCCGGATCCCTAAATCACATGAGATTGATCCGACGCCGTTTTGTCTTGTCGAAACCGAATTGTGGATTTTTAGAAGCGCCAACCATCAAACGCAAATTGGCTAAAATCTCAATTAAATAATTGCTAATGACAGCGATTTAAAACCTTTCACATTTGTTACTGAATAAACAACGAATAAATGATTGCCAACGAGTCGACAAGAGGCACTTAAGATTACGTAAGAGCGTGCATCATCTGATGGAGACGGACGAAATTTCTGATTTCTTGCTGCAAAATTGCCTCTGCATGTGCCTCCTGTTGACCACCACATTAAGTAGACTAATCTCTTCTTGAAGCATCCAATTGCCCTTAACATGATTTAACTATCGAATTATTTCGGCACATTTACATATATATGTGTATATAGACATAACCACCTACTTTAAACATTATTTATCGGAATATTCATAACTATAAAAAGATGTATTACCAAAATATAAATTGAAAATATTATGACCTGAATATTCATAAGAATCGATTCCAGATTTATTTGACGTGACGTGGCATTTCTAATATGATAATGCAGTTGTTGTGACTCACGATTCATGTCAATATTGTGCGCCAAATTTTCAATTTCAGTGTTTAGAGGAGGGTGTGATTTGGTTCAGCAGCTTTGGCAACAAGATTCTCCATTAACACTAGTCAGCTCAAACTTCTGAAAGTCAAGGAGTTGACATTTGCAAAAAAAAAAAAAAAAAGTTTGGAGAGATCCATTTCAACTCTCAACCCCAATGGAAAGATCACGACCAAATAAAATGCAGATTAATCACGTCCAATCAACTCAAATTAGTAGGAAAAAATTTCGGATTTTATGGGATTGATTGGGATCATTTCAATTACTTTATTCAGTTAATAAGCATTCGAGGTCTTTTATTTTATTTTATAATATGGTATTCAAATTTTCGGCTAAATTAATTTCATACGATTAAACAGGCTCGTCCACATGTAGATCGCTAAGCCATGCAAGTTCTCCATGATAATTATGACCCATCCCTTTAGTCAATGTAGCTTTTAATATAGGATCGTTTAAGTGAGGCTCTATTCACAGAATCATTGGTGTGACGTTTAAGGTTAATCTGACTAATAAAATTCAAAAGAAAAATGTACATGAAATCCACCTCAAACATTAAAAACATCATTCATCCTCGAAAGTTTGATATAAAATTTCAACATAATTCTAGTAGGTTAAACTAAAAAACAATAATTGTGACAACAACAACCACAACAACAACACTAGGTGCTTATACACATTGATAAAATTGTTGTTACATGCATACAATAACGATATGTAACTATATACACATTGCCAACATAACTCTCATATAAATTACTCGAACAACTTAAATTCAAATGCAATGTTTTTCATTAAACTACAATGTAAATAATAATTTTCCTAAAATTAAGTCAAAGCACACACTTTTTGAATTGTAAACACCTATAGGTGGTCCATATACCTATATGTGGTCCATATTTAGATAAATATTAATCTCTAATGTGAAAACAAGAACAAGCTCCACACTATAAAATTGTATATTTCCAACATTTATTTAGCTTTCAAGAAGAAGGAAGTGTCGTTGGTGGAAGTCTACCTATCTCGAACCCCCCAATTGCAAAAATGACGACAGATCCGAGGCCTAGAAGTGGCAAATTAGAAGAAAGTCTCCGATGAGATAATTGGTCACTTTTGCAACAAAAATTCAAATTGGGGTTTTCCTCTTTTATTAATAATAATTTAATTAGTGGGAGTTGGAATCTTGATGTCAATGACTCAACGGGATGTTGATAAACGAAACCGCTTGGCTTGTCTAAAGCGACAGGTCAGGTTCTTGCCTCCTGCATTAGTTTGTCCCTTGACCCTAATCAAGAAAGACGATTGTGATTATTAATTTGAAAAAGGAAAAAAATAATAATTTATATCGATGTGTAGGCTCTACCCAACGCCGAAATGATTTCGTGGTTTTACACAAAATAATATTGAAAATTTTCTTGAGTACTTAACGGGGGAAAGAATTTCATCCCTTTACGTTACAGTAAACATTGAATTTCAAACCCTAATTAATAACAAAACCAAAAGTCAAAAAGCATCTATTGTCATTGCATAGACCATACAAATAAGGGATTGTAAGTCTTGTTGGAGGATCGCGCAATCGTCCTTCGGTCGATACCGAAATGTCGAGTATTATGAATTTCCTTGATTTTATTTCACGAGATAACAGTTGTCAATATGTGATTAGCAGGGTAGAGGTATACATGATGCTCCATAAGCACTTAAAAAATAGTTAGAAAGTCCGATCTTAAAGTTTAAACTGATAGGTGGAGGAATGTTATATGTATAAAAAGATTATATAAATCACATAGACTAGCGATATGTGATGTTTTAACAAAAGTATTATGAGCTTGAATTGGTCACTCAACCAAATTGCGAGAGTTTTTTTTTTGGGAATTCATGCCACATGCAATCACACATCTTTTTGTCAAAGAATTTGAATTTTAGTCACAACTGAATCTTAGAGATCCTAGTGGTGAGATGGCGATTGGAACCTACCCTACGCAACAAACATAGAAGCATAGATTGTTTCACCTCCCTCTGATACAGGCTTCACCAGGTTATAAAATGGTAATGTGGGTTGGGTTGGACGCCTATTATGCAGCAACAAATCAGAAAATTGGCGCGTGAGGAAATAGATAAAATTGATATATATATTTTTTGGTCCAAAGATAAAATTGATATAGACAATAGGAAAAATTAGCGAATTGTGACAGCCGAATGCCGTAGCTAATGATTTTCTAGGGTGTTCGAAGAGATAGAAATTGAGAAGGTGTGCTCGAGAAAAGAAATCCCACTGTGAGCTTCAAAGTTGTAATCCTTAAGAAGCATTGAAAAGAACGATCGTGTGATATATCATCAGAGAAGTATCACTCGGTGTAACCTCTAATCAATTCATTAGTGGAATCAGTTAGTAGACTTTAGCGTGGAAGAGTGGACGTAGTCTTGATCTAAACCAAATTACTACAATTATTATGTGCAATTTTCTCTATCGCTTTACTTATGATATCGAGTATTGCAAATTTGCACCGTTCATCTCATAAGACGCAAAATTCAGACTTTGATTCGTCTTTCATAATTTTTATCTTGACAATTTTAATTTCGCAATATTTGTCAAGTTTATATATAATCATTTACTCACCCTCTTTAGGTGATAGTGCTAGCCATCTCGGTTCATTCTAGCACATCTGTTACTAATTTGAGAATAGTCACAAGGCTCGCGATATCAATCGACAAAGAGTTCCGATCGCGGGTTTCGCACCTCGCGATTTCTTAGCGAGTTCGGCTCGTGTTAATCAACGTTTCCGCCGCGTCATTGACAACACTAGAGAGATGCAGTGGCGTCGGTGTCTTGAACTCTCTCTCTCTTTTCTCTGTCTTTTCTTCTTGTCGAGCTTTGAATTCGGGATCGCGCATGAAGTGATGCTCAAAAGTCAACGTATCCAATGGCATCTCCACTAGAATCCGACTCCACGATTCAGCACGAGTCGGTAGTAGATCTTGGGATCCCTCTGGGTCTCTTTGCCCTTCCAGATACCGGAAGCAACGCCCTTGAACAGTTCTCTCTCTCTCTCTCTCTCTCGATCTCGACATGAACCCCCACTTCGTCGAATCCCCACTATTTTATTGCCTGGTTGGAGCCTATATATACGTGAACCCATTGCTCACAAGCCACAGCTTTTTGCCCCGTAAAAACACCTCTCTCTCTCTCTCTCTCTCTCTCTCTCTCTCTAAAGCCCCCAAGAATATTCATCCCGAAATTCCAAAAGTCCAAACCAAGCAAAGATCCGAAAAGGAATAGGAGAGAGTCAACTCAGCCTCGAAATGCTGGAGTTCAAGACCAGAAGGAAGAAAAATTGGAGCTGTTCGAGCTGACCTCCTTCTTGCTCTGCTTCTTTGCGAACGGCCTCGAGCGGTGTCCTCTTGCGTGACGGGAGTTATGTTCAAATTCAAAGCGAGCAACCGGCAGAATTTCCCTCTTGCAAAGCTCTCCTTCTGGTTCGCCCCTGCCACTCGTCCTCCTGGTCTCCTTCTATTCCTTTCCTGAACAGCACAAAGCCCGCAGAACAGAGTGAAACAGAGAGGACAAGAAGAAGAAGAAGGAGAAGGAGAAGAGGAGGAAAAAGATCGAAACTTCACATGGCTTTGTACGCCCCCAGCTCGAGTTTTCCACATGGGTCCGGTTATTTCAACATGTTCGATGCGTTCCCGCGCGATTTTGGTGGGATCAATGGCGTCCCGCGAGGCGGGTCTCTGGTGTTGGATAGCGAAAAGAGTGAGCTCGTGAAGGCTCCGGTTGGCGTGGCCAAGAAAGGGGCTTCGCAGGAAAAGGTCATGGCGGCCATGAAGAGCCACAGCGAGGCCGAGAGGAGGAGGAGGGAGAGGATCAATTCCCATCTCAACACTCTCCGTGGACTCGTCACCTGCGCCGAGAAGGTACTCCTTTTTTACGACCATTTTGCCCTTTTTGCAAGAAAAAGTTATCGCAGATTGCTGTCATCTACTGATAAGCAAGTTGATTTCTCTGTCTTCTTCTCGGTTTTCTGAATTTTGCCATCAGGGCCAGAGTGGAGACTGGTCGATTGGTTTAGATTGAGTGCTTCACGTTATAAGTTTGTCATTTGGATTACAACTTTGGTGTCTTTCATGGCAATTTCAGCAAACGAATTTGATCTTCCCATTCATGGCATACAACGGAAGCATTTGGTATAATTGGTGATGTGAAGCAGCGAGAAACTGATATTAACAAATAACTGATGACACTTACCAAGAAAAAACTATATAAACCGACTACTGTTCTTGGATTCGATCGATAGATAGCTTGTGTAGTCGTGGCGTCTGCTGGGCTTCCCCGATGTCCGATGGATCGCAAAATTTGTTTGTTTGGTCTTTTCGATTTTTATACAGCGCGGAGTTAGGCCTGACATTTTGCTGGAGTAGCAATAGATTTGCAACTGAATCAATAGATCATCATTTGCTTGAGAACAAGGGAATCTCATTGTTGACTTCTGTGTTGGGTTGGCATAAGTATATCCAGAAGCAATAGACAGCACTCTGAAATCATCTGCCTAATGCCCTAAATGCCTTGAGGAGCTGAAGCTTCCCGAATTCGCTTTTCCATTTTGCATGTCACCTAATCCTTTCCTTACAGTTTCTCATTATATTTCCTGAATCCTGCTAAAGCACAAGAGGAAAATTTGCTTAGCTTATAGAACTCAAACGAAGGTTCATGTACTGTCCTGTGTAGTACAGTTAGTTTAATGCGAATCGGCGTCTTTTTTCCGCGTAACTAGCCACAGTGCAGAGTTTGGTCTGACTTGGCCATCACTAAGGTCAACTTGGGGATCTTTATATGTTTAATCCCTCTCTGTTGCAATTATGTCCGGTATTGCATATTATTCAATGGAACTTCAGACGGTGCATGATTTATCCAATTTTTATATGTAATTTGGCAGGATAGTTTAACAATTGGTGGAGTGAAGTGGACGGCATAGTCTAATTTTCTTTGTTTTCAATTCCTGATGAGGTTCTTTTGTATCATGGAGTGAAGAAGACAAAAAACTAGGCTGCTCCTGATAAGACAGAAAATTAAGCAGGGGACAAGATTTAAGTAAAAGAAATGCATGCTGGCGATGTCTGTCTGCATATGAACATTTCCTATTATAGAGACGAATCGAAACAAAATGTCTGAGGTGGCTTGGAAGCTGTTCTGCCTAATGTTGTAATGGGATACAGTCAGAGGGTTATATAGAAATTGAAGCTCTAACTTCTTGGTAGGTCCAACGTCTATGTAAGTGGATGATAATCATTTGTTTGTTTAACAAGAAGTGGCCCTATAAAGACATTTGCAAGCTTAAACTAATTTTATCTATTGCTGTCGGCTTCTGATGTCGGCTGAAGGCCACATCTAATTATAGTTTAAGCAATAATTAGTGGGGCACCGGGCCGACTGGGGTGTGGATCACGTCGTCATCGAGTTTACCTTTTCCGGAATAATATTGTGAATCATTTACATGAATTCATCAATTGAATAGTAAACTTTATGTCGTCATCGATAAAAGATTCCGATGGCTGTCTGGAATATTCAATGTTAGACTTCCAGCCTTGAACTATATTTTATGTCCTTCAATGATATATATGTTTTTCTTTCGGCCAGATCCAACCCGTTCTTTGATACTTCCATCAGTATTTTGTGATCTTGTAAGACTAGAATGTATAATTATGTCTGACATATGATTTGTTTGGTCTTATGATTGGTTTGGGTCCTGACTTTGAGTTGCCATGGCGGTTGTGTGTTATAATTTAGCACAGTTGACTCTCCTCAACATTTATATTCTATAGATATGCAGATGCTTTGTTGGTTTACTTAACTTTTTCAGGGAAAGAAACTACAGAAAGTCAATGGATCTAAACTAGTTCTGCTATTCTAGTGCTGTATTTTCCATTAGTGAAGCTTCCATTCAAAATTTGTAAAGTCGAATATCCGTAACTAGAGGCGCCTTTCTTAAATAATTGTCGTCATTTTATCGATTGTATGCAACGGACTCTGTTAGGGACATCTAAATTTGACTGGACAATCACTGTGAATTTTGCCAATCTCAATTTCTATATGTTAACCAAACTTCAATCCTATTCTTAATAGATGGACAAAGCTACGCTACTCGCCGAGGTCGTGAACCAAGTGAAAGAACTGAAGAAAAACGCCATCGAAGCGAGTAAAGGCCTCCCTGTGCCGATGGATGCTGATGAGATAACAGTTGAACCGTGTGGCGACGGAGCAAGAGAAGACGTGTTTTCCTTCAGGGCATCCATCTGTTGTGAATACCGACCGGAGCTGCTGTCCGACATGAGGCAAGCTCTTGAGGCTCTTCCCCTGAAGATAGTGAAGGCCGAGATCTCAACCCTCGAAGGCCGGTTGAAGAACATGTTTGTCTTCAGTAGCATTACGGAAGAGCGCAAAAATAGCGATTCTGAGGCACGCCAAAGTTTAATGAGCTCGGTTTACCAGGCTCTGAGTTCTCTTCTCGAGAAAAGCTCTGTCTCGCCGGAGTACTCCCCAAGGACGACAATCCCGAGCAAGAGGCGTCGACTCTTGTCCTTCGATTCGTCGAGTTCTTCATCCTGAGAGACGAGGTCTCATTGTACACTGTGAACAAGTTCTCCTTTTTTCCCTGAAGAGAAAATTGTAAATCAATGAGATGGATAGGAAACCGGTCGAAGACTCGTGGGTGCCGTCATCGGTCGACGTTGTAGCTTGCTGCCGGCCATTTAATCTCGGTGGTGGCAAATGTTGTAGTGCTATACTTTCAGAGGTGCAATATCCTTAAGGCATGGACATGTCTTGTTTTTGGACTGTACGTGGTTGTGGTGCTATACGGTGTTGTACTCTTTCAGCTAAATTTGTGATGAGTTGATAGTACGGGCTTGTCTTCTCTCCGAGCAGAGCAGATTTTAAATGCAATCTCTTCTGTTCTTCACTAATTATAAAATGGAAGTACAGAAGTTGATTCACAAATTATGATGCATGATAAAATTCAGTCAATTGTCACAGTCCATTTGTTTAATTATCGAAAAACTATTGGGAAACTTGAGCAACGTAAAGATGATTGCATTTGATGCAAAGTTGCCCGGAGGCCAAGTTTAACTCTCCGGACAGAACTTTAAGGTTACTTTCCTATGCATTTTGACGAGGATTTCGTTCTCCAATCAAGTCTCACGATATATGTTGGAAGGGCCCTATGTGTCTAGCTCGAATAAATCAAGTTTCATGCAATTTTGGAGTCTTTTAGAGGAAGTTATTACCAAAAAATACTAGGAGGTGGTCAGGAAGTTTGAGATTTTAGTCTTTTAGATTTCCATGTGATTATTGAGTGATATGCATGGTATATAATCTATAGAGTCTTAAGTAGAAAATGTTTTCGTTTATGTTTTGTCCATGGATAGTTAGTCTTTGTCTTCGGAAGTAGGAGGATATTGTCTTTGGATTTCCTTGAGATTAGGGCGTTTTGATTAACGAATTGCTTGTTTAAACTCTCGGATTATAGTCTCACTTTAACTTTGTATTTCTTTAATGGATTCAATTGAATTGTAAGTTACATGGGGTGGATTTCTTAGATTGTGAGAATTTATCATGGGCTGTGTTTGGTTGTCCGAATTTCTGATCAGGATATAACTTGATAGGATATGATAAGAAATCTTGGGAATTTGTCATATTTTATTTACTATTTGATGAACGATGGATTTAAAGTTAGGTATACAACTAGACATTTTGGGAATGAACAATTTAAGGCTACTTTTTTAGTTTTCTTTTCCTTAGAATAGTTGTTAGTGAGGCTTTGGTGGCGGAGGTGGGCGGCAACGGCGAGTGGCGAGGAGGTTGGGGGGAGAATTTTGGTCAGAGGCGGGTGGTCGGCGGCGGCAGGTGGCTAGGAGGTTGGGGGTGCATTCTAGTTAGAGGTGAGCAGCTGCCGACGACGGGTGATTAATGGTGTCAGGCGACAGGGTAGAGGTTGGGGGAAGAATTCTGGTCAAATAAAGAGAAGTGAAATTCTATCCCACTTTATCCCATCCTCCTATGATTTATTTTATCCCCCTTATATCCCTCCTATGTCTACCTTTATCTTATTCTGAACACTTACCAAACACAAGATATGATATAACATATCATATTCTGTCCTTTATCTTGACGACCAAACGCAACCTATAGAGCCTTATATCATGAGATGAATTTCTTAGTTGGGGACATTTATCTTTTCACACTTGTATTACCTTTCAGATCTCCGGTAACTCAGAATTTTGAAAAGTTACATATTAATTACCCATGAACTTTGGCACCATTGCACAATAGCCTTTCGAACTTTAAAAAAAATAAAAATTATGCTCCTAAATTTTGATTTTGTTGTAATTGCTTTTTTTTTTTATGAAAAAATCACATAAATGATCCATAAACTTCAGCACAATGTGCAATGTGATTTCTAAACTTCTAATTTGTTCAATGTAATTTGTAAATTTTAGCCCAATATGTAATGTCATCCTTAAATATTTAAATTGTTCAATGTTGTTTCTAGATTTTTGGTACATGTTCATTTTAGTCATTGTTTAATTTTGTAAAATTACTAACAACTAATCTAAAAGTTTAAATTGTTAAATGAAAGCATGACTTGACTATTAAATATCTAACATAACCCAACTTCATCGATGCCTTCAGAAAGAGGAAGGAATTGCTCCGCCTTTTGTCATTCAGTTTAGCTACAAAAATTCTTACTTAGAAAAAAGAAAATAACAAAAAATTTAATTTTTTTTAAAAAAAAATTAGAAGACTATTTTAGATTAATACAGAGCAACTGGCCAAATGAGAAAGGTCATAGCACCTAATGGATTAAAGGAGAACGTGAATACAATGTTAATATCATCGTTGAGAAGCGAATCACATAATATACAATTGTTCTCCTTTATAAACATTTGAAAATCAATAGAAACTTTAGGTAAATGCTGGCGCTCACCGCTTTGGTGTCAAAAGAATCTCGCATTTGCCGTAGAAAAAATTGGACATCAGGGTTTCCGGAGGCGATTATAGCCAACATGAGTAGGAAGCTCTTTTACCTCAGACCGCTCAACATATCCCACAACATGCTTTGATGTCATAGGAAAAAGATCTTATACAAACATGACTCGGTCGAACAAGATTAAGCAGATTAGTCTTCTCCGTCAACATAAGCCATGTCGGCGTCGACATCCCCATAGTCATTGTCGTTGCCTTGGCCAGGTTCAACATCGCCACTGTTTCCATATACTGAAGCAATGTTATCCGTCTCATTTGCCATCTCTGTTTCATCTAACTGATGTTCATCCTTCTTCAGTCTCATGGTTTCCAGATTTTCATCCAACAAAAACGAGCCATAGGGCTTGGAAACCTACAACAAAAGAGTTCACTGATGAGATAAAGCGGAGTGCAGAGGAACTAAAAGGCCTTCCATAGTGTTCAAGATAAGAAGTAAACTATACATAAGAAACAATCTCCAAATATAGTTGTCATGGAGAGTATAGATTGATTTGTTATCGTTACAGAAAATTTGATTACCAAGCCCCAGGGAAAGTGCAGTAATATGAAGGGAACTCCACGTTTCCAGGCTAGTTAAATGTACAATGGTATACAATGAGAATGCATAAGCTTAGTGGAGAGAGAGACTGACCTTAAACAATCCACCACCTTCGGTAGCAGCTTCTACTAGGTTGCCCCAGTGTTCATCATTTTTCAATGTGGATGCAGAACCCACCACCTGAAGACAAAGTGAAAAGGTTCATCACTCCTGAAGCCAAAAGATCAATCTATATATGTTTAAGATGGGAAAAAAATATTCACTTGTACACATGCTTACCAGTACAGAAGACCTTGCTCTGGTGATTGCAACATTCATTCGTCTATAATCCGACAAAAATCCAATACTCTTGCTTTTACTTGCCCTAACACATGAAAAGATCACAACATCCTTCTCCCTTCCCTGGAAAGAACAACGGAGTTACCCTTTTAGTGATGAAATGGACACAAAGCCAAGGGTTTGGATTTTAGAACATTTCACAAGAAGATCTGAGTGAACAAAAGAGCCGGACAATATCATCAAGGAAAAAAAAAAAATAGCAAAGGAGCATTGCCAATCTGAATGGTTGGACTACAATATTAAGCTGCTAAGAGAAAGGAAAAGTATTTTGAGTGCTTTTGGCATTTCATCCTGTGTCATCAAAGAAACTGTACAATAGATTGAGATCTTACAGAGAGAAGTGATGGATGAAAATCCACAAGATTATCTAATCTGGCATGAAAGATTGTGAATGAAGAATAACTTAAAAAAACATATTTTGTTCTTTAGTTAGTAACATAATAAAAAATGGCTATAATTCTTTTTCTTTATTCACAATGAAGCATAGATATAACCCAGATAATTATCATGAATAAACACCAACAAGCACAAATTACAATAGTTTCCTAGGAAATGCAAACCTGACATCCATCAACAGTGATTATATCCACCACTTCCTTTGCCGCCTCCTTGAAAATTTGCTTGAAACGATCTTTTAGAAGCTTGACTTGATAATTGTAAGGGGATATGATTGCAATTCTTGAACTTGACTTGAGCTCGGGATATATAGTCACCAATTTGAGATACATAGCGACAATAAACTCAACTTCATCAATATTTACCCGCGACCCACTACCAGATGGCTGGGACTCTTTCCCCTCATGTATGTCGAAAAAGCAAAATGGCCCAAAGCACCGAAATTCATGCCAACCCCGTTGTGTCTGAATCTTGACATCTGGGCCGTCCTCCAGTTCCTCATTATAAAATTCACGTGAAGGAAAGCTTCTTATCTGTCAAAGAAAGAAGAGACGATTTAGGTAAAATATTAAATGATCCAATAAAGAACAAAAAAAAAAAAAAACACAAGTGGTTATGTCAGATCACTGCAAGATAGACAAGGCTGAGATAGCACCATGGTCATTGTTTGTTTGTTTGTTTTAAAGTTGTGCCACAGGGGAGGGGGGAGGTCAAAGGCCCTGAAAACAGAAGCTGACGGCAACAATGCCACCTGAAGAGGCTTTGAGATGAGAAGCCAGGGAGAAGATGCACAGAGTTTCTTTCACAAGTTTAAATCATAAACATCCTTACGGCTCACTAACTTTGTGACCCATTAATAAGTCTCACTGTTATGAAACACCATTATTATCTAACCTCAGGATGCATCCGGTACTGTTCCTTGAGCATAAGAACAGGATAACCAGCCTTCTGGAACCTCTGGAACAAACTCATGCCATATCTAAAATTTGGAAACCAAAAATGAGAAAAAAACAAAAAAGGAACGAATGATGAAAATTATATTTAAAGCAGAGGAATGTCCATTCTAAGATGTTAGCAAAGAGGCACAATAATGCCATCTCAGAATGAGGCAATCTACCCAAATTTGTTGGCTATTGGAGAAATCACTGTGGCTGGTAATTGTACCGGATCACCAACCTGAAAAGCAACAAGAGCATGTTACTTTATCAGCTTAAGCATATGCCTCTGCTAGAATCTGTACAAAAGCACGTGCTTCATTATATGGATGGTGTCCTTATTCGATGGGACACGAGAGGCAGATAGATGTCTAGAATTTCTAACTGGACCTAAGTTACATAAAAAAAAATCTCTTCTTTACAGGCAGAGCATCAGAAATGAGCAATTTACCAGGAAAACCTGCTTGCACCCATTAGCCAGTGGAACAAGGGTTGCTGGTTCAACCTAATTAGAAGTATGCAACGCCAAAGTAAGTTCTTCAGCCAAACACCATAAAAAGAGTCTTTAGAGTTTGAAAGTACATTCAACCCCTTAGTTGGACTAGATCTGTTTTTTCTCTTTATCTTATAGATACAAGGAAAAAGTAACAGGTACAAAATTGGCAAGAAGATGGTGCTTCAGGTATGACATCATATCCAGATTGTCCGAACAACGTAATTTTGATTCAGTAAACAACCAAAAGAGTACATGAATTGGCAATATTATGATAAAGCTACCTAAATTTGGCATTAATTTCTTATACTACCAAGCTGCTGCACATGAAGACTATCCTTTAGTTCTCATATCAAATGTGAACAACTTCCTCAGCACATGATTTTGTCAATCAGATTTAAAGGTAATCTGATCTTTTGAATGGTATTTATGAAAGAAGCAATTTCAATCTCACGCTTAAAGAATAAAAGCTCAACAGTATACGCTTTTGGAAGATCAATAGAACATTTTTACGTAATCATGAAGCATTATGAACTTGAAAGAAAGCACATTGAAAATGCATACTGAGTGCAGCACTATAGCTCAGATACTTACAGCTTGCGCAGCCTCATCGATGATAACAACATCAAAACCGTGGTTCAGTTTACTGAATATGGTTGACCCACTGAAGCTAAGGGTGGAAAAGACCTGCCATACACATAAGAAAAATGAAGAAAAATGACATGGAATTTTACTTTCTGATATAGGTCCAGTATACGTACAATCACAGCCTCATCCAAAAGTGCAGCCCTTATATTGTCTATATCCGTTCCAGCTACCCCATGACTATGTTTCAGTTGGACCTGCAAAAGCTCATCAAGAGTCAACAGTCACCCGAAAATATAGAATGGAAAAATTTAACAATTTGAAAGGTTAAATTATCCAAAAGTTCAACAGCAGAAGCAAAGCTTTACTAAGTCATCACAACTGCTCATAAGCTATTCAGGGTCAAGGGACCACCACCAGCTTTTCTAAACATAAGCTATTAATTGAAGGTTTCTTATAATAAAATATTCTTAACACTACCTCACACGTAAACTAAGATTTGACTAAGACTACGACATGGACATTGACTATAATTGAAAAGCTAAATAAGGGACCTGCAAGTTCGAACATGAGACTTCCTACTCCAGTACCATGTACAAATTGTGGAATGACTGCCAACTTGTGGAAGGACACAGAGGCTGCAGCTCCCTGCCATTTTAATACTGGAAGAGACTTGGATGCTCATAGTGCAGCTTGACCCAACAGAAGCTTGTCTCAACCAGTTAAAATGGAGCCAGAGAAGGATTAATGAGTTTCAGGCTTTTCACGGCATATACTGTGATAGCATATAGCACCATACTAGGACAACTTGATGATCAAAGTAGTCAAAGCCAACTTAGTTATGGGAGCAACCATTTGCAAGGCTGATCATTGATGTTTATATTTCTCTTTTAGGTTTTGGATGAGGCTGGCATTCCAAATACATGCTGAATATATGCAATAAGTCCTTTCTCTGGGGTAATGACTTATGACCATATGTATAGACTCTTCTATCATTGCTCGATGCAGAAGCCATATTCAACCTAGAAACTGACAAACTAGGAAAAATAAAGAAACCATTCCTTGATTAGCCAAGAAAATTATCAATAAAAGGAACCGATATAGTTGATTCCAATTTTACTACAACTAAAGAAGGAAAAAGTGTATACTGACTTCTATGCCCGTGCACATTATACAAAAATAAAACTTGATCAAGAAGACAAATTAAATAGTCAAGCAAAGAAAGAAAGTTAAATGAGAGACTAAAACGTGACTAAACATCGAGACTACAACGTGACTAAACATCTGACATACCAGGTGATCCATGGAAACGGACTGGATGGAGTGGTGTGCTTTAAGACCAATGCGCACTATTTTAGGATTATACACATGATCATCTTCATCTCGGATGCCTGAGAATTACATGATGAAAAGAATAAGCAAGGGCACACTGTAATTCTAAGTCAAAGAAAATAGTCATGCTAATAATTGATGAGAGGAATGACCAACAGAAAATTTGACCACATGCGTAGTTCTCGACTTTAACGTCATTGACCAATAGATAGTAGCGATTTAGTCCTCATTTTTTTTTTCAGAATGTTTGTCCATATTTTCGACATCATGATGCACAAGAATAAAGTTTATTCATGGCCTAATCTAACAACAAATAGAAGAAAATGATATGGCACTCAAACAAGGATATTCTAGTTTCCCTATATATATGAAAATCGATAGTAATAACGGCTCTCCCTCACATGGAACCTCTATTGACATCATTCTCCTCAATACACTTAACCAAAGATCACAATAACGTGTCCCAAAGAAATTGTGTGAGAACTATGCTTGTTAATTAATGTCAGGCAAAGGTGAAATAGACATGAAACTGAATAGCAGCTATGCGGAGATAGATTCTTTACCAGTATTTAAAATACGCAACACAATCTCGTCAAGAGCAGAGTTTGACGGGGCACATACCAACACGCGCACACGATATTTACGACAGGAGTTAACCACTTCTGGTTTCTGCACAATATGCAGATGTCAAAAGATTATATACACATGTCATATGGGAGCAACATGAATGCAAACTCTCTTACCAACTCATTTCCAGTGGTTGGGAAAAATCCATCATCACCATCAGTCGGAAGATTTTCATCTCTAGGGTTGATATTACTTAACCATGGAGATGCATGTTCCCAGTGAATGTACCTAAAGATTACATGTGTCACAGATCAAGATAGCCACAGAAGAAAATTCTTTTGATAGCTTCTCTAGCAGTGACAGGGCCACATTATACTTAATGGGTTACGCAAGTAACTCAACTGGTTGGAGAGGGGAGCAGTGCCAATTGCCCCACTCAATTTGTAGAAATTTCTGATACTACCTCTAGATTATTAATCACATTAATTTGACCCCACTATTTTTTGTATCTTGACCCCACTGAATTATGTAAATCATATTCAACCAGAAACAAAAATGATTACACATTGGACTTCAGATACCAAACTTTTAGTTTAGGAAACTGACATAAGTGGTCCCCATATATTTTTTTTTCAATCCAGGACCTGAATTTTAAAAGAACCACTCAGTGGAGTCCTTCCCTAAAATTTTTTAACACCATTAGCTAACTTGACCATAATCTTTCTTAACTTCACATTAAATTTATCGTGCCAGCGTCCATGTGGCTTCCACGTCATATCTCTCTCTCCCTCGTTATTTTGGCCCGAAAAGAAAGGAAAAAATAGTTGCTGAATTAGTAAAACAATGTGGCAGTCCACGTCATTTGTTTGACCCAATTAACACTGACGTGGCAGTCACACATCAAGTAAATGCCTGTAATGCGGCGATACACTTAATAAAAGACAACATTGAGTGAATTTTGGAAATTTTAAATATTCACTTAAAAAAATAAAGTTTGGGGACCGCATTAAAAATTGGAAAAAAGTTCAAGGACCACCCATGTCAGTAGCCCTTTAAGTTTTGTGCTACAATGGTCTCTGACCCCTATCTAAGTAGAAGTTTTATCTTGTCCATACCCAATTACTAAATTTCAAGGACATAGTTTTTACTTTTTTTTATTGTCTATGTCAATTTAGTTTAGGATTCAGTTTAGTCATATGCAAGAATTTTGATATGATATTTTGTGCAATTAGTTTTGTGAAACTTGTTTGGATAGAGATGTGATAATTCTTGCATATGATCTGAATCCAAAGTAATTTTTAGCCTAATTTTGGACCGATCGTGTGGTACTTAGCTATGATCTTATGCAGCTCAAACATGAGTAAAGATCACAATATATTAATTGATGTCAACAGGGAAATTAGACCAAAAACAAGAGTTAGTTTAGGGGCTAAGATCTCAACTTTCAAAGGTTAGGTTCCAAAGTCATTAAACCTCAGAATTTTGGATGAAGTCTTTCTATTAAGAGCATGTTATTATTTTTGTTGGTGCCCCCAACTGGCACAACAACCTAGCTCCGCCACTGTTCCCTAGCCTCGTGAACGAATGCATGGATATGTTTTCATGTGTGCATGTGTAGGCATATGTGGAATAGGTACATCTTTTCACTGAAGATAGCTTACACAAAAATGAATTTGATAATGTTTTGAGCATGCCAAATGATGCATTTCTGCAAAAACTCTATTCCGTATCATTTGGCCCACTATAGCACTATTTTCTATCTGGAGCTAGTGGGAGAATTTAAAATTACTGATGCAATTCAAGGGGCATTTTAATATTGCAAAGGGTTCAAAAGTACTCCAACGATTAAAATGAAGTTAACTGCTGATTCGAATTAGTAGAATAAATATAACTTTTGCAATTCGTCCTATCTAATCTAGTAAGGTTGCAATGGGTTAAAAGAGCTTAACTACGGCAATCTCGAGATGTTCTAGTCCTTTTGGAATGCAAAATCTTTCGACAAGCAGACGTGACAATCATTTTTGCAGAATATGAAGAGTGTTGCAGTCATTTTAGAGAATGCCAGGAATATCACTGCAGTTTAGCCAAAACTAGAGGGGCGACAAAATATTTTACTTTTATAGGTGTAAGAGTTTACACACTCCCATCAAAAGGTCTATTTGTCTCCCTCTGGACAAGTCAAAACATAGATGCACTTCCAATGTACATAATTCCACTCTGGTAGACCTGGAACTGCTCATGGAATAACCTAAAGACACAAACAACACACTATGCTTAAGAAAACACTTCCTGTCCAGCCATGAAGTTAACATCTGGAGTAGTTACCTGCTCTCCTTGCCATTTACATTCCAATCCCAAACACTAGTTTGCCAACCAAAATCTAGAGCCTTCAAATGACACATCTCTCCAACACTAGAAGAATCTATACTTAGATTATGCTATCGTGTGAGACATTAAGGGCGCGTTTGTTTTTCATTCTCTTCCAGAATTCAACTTCTAGCCAGAATTGATTTTGGCCAGAAGTGATTTTGGAAGAGAATGAGAAACAAATTTTTGGAGTGTTACCAAATGCGCCCTCATTCTACTTCTGCTTCTGCCAAGTTACTAAACGGTGGCCGGAGATCGGTGGCAGCGGCCGACTGGCGGCCAACGAGCGTGAGAAGGAAAGAAGGAAAATGAGAAGTGAAAAAGTGAAAGAAATGAAAATAGAAAAGAATCAATTCTGGAGAATTACTTCTGATCACTTCTTTTACCAAACACAATTCTCCTTCAGAAGTAGAAAATTGCTCTAGAAGTAATTATTTACCAAATGCATTTTTGCTCTAGAATTACTTCTGGAGCAAAATTAGAAATTCTGGATGGTTATCAAACGCACCCTAAGATTATATTTCCAACACATTGTGCCAACAAGCATATAATTTTAGCCCGCGATTAAAACAGCATATCATTCCATTTAACAGCTGCAGCATCTCCGCAGAAGAAAAGTTTAAATCCATGGTCAGAGAAGAATGCTAATTGTATATCATAACGATCATAGGTATTTGAACATTGATTAAGTGAAAAGCATCTCAAATATAGTTACTAGGATAACATGATGACAGAAATATATTGCTTGGGCAAATATATTCTCTAAAATATGTTTTTCTTTTTTTGGTCAGATATTCTCTAAAATATGTTATAGAACAGACAAATACATACTTTTCATTGATGGGTAATTCTGGTCCACGCTTTACTCCTTGGAGTCTACCCATGCAATATATGAGAAACGCCACATATAGCAATGTCAGTGGGACAAGATTTCCAGTAGTTTGAGTAAAAATATGTCTCAACACAAGAATAATGCTTACTTTGAGTGCACTCGAGCTGGAATGGCATGCAAAATGGCACTCAGAAGGCCAAGGATAGTCTGAGTTTTCCCTGTTCCAGGGGGACCCTTGAGAAATATATACAAGTGCTTCCATGAGAAGTGCTATAGAGAAAGTGTTTTTCTCACTAGCAGTAAAGTACAGTCACCATTAAACAACGATGTAAGGTATCTAGACTAGAGTCGGTCAGTTTATAGATTCTCCATGAGAAAGTCATTAGGATTCCATAGTTCATAGTTTTTGAAATATCCCTTCAAGGAAAGGATTGTCATATTAGGACTCTGGATGTAATAGTTTTGAGGAACATTTTAGATGCAGAGTGGGTCGGCTCTCTATCATATAGACGATCTTCATCTGAATATTGTATATTTGCAAAGGGAGATAGGAAGAGCCAGAAGTAGATTGTCATGTCGACGTCAAGTGTAGAAGCAGCATGTAAAGCTATGGTTTTAACTACGTCTGAGCCAAAGATGTAAATATCTATTCCTCGATGACATGACATCAAATAACATGTGTATCAAAAAAGAGATCTAAAGGTAGTTCAAAAACCTGTATAAGCACAAATGGTTTCCGTGACAAACCAACCTGCAAATGGCAGTGATAGATAATGAATGAGAAACTCTAAAGATGAAAAAAAAAATAAAAATTGAACAGACTGCCAGGGGAGAGGATATGAACAAAGAGTTCAAGCCCTAAGAAACATTTAAGCAAACTTTAAGGTGACTTAGTTGACAGAATTAACTCACTAAACATTGTCCTATGTAAGTCTGTCATCCCCTTCCCACCTATGTAACCAGAAGCAACAAAGCTCCGTCCAAACATCATTTGATAGGGAAAAAAAGAAAGAAAAGAGATACTCACATTTATAGCTTGCTGTTGAGATTCATTCAAATTACTTTTGATATAATCCCCCAGAGGTTTGGAAATTTTCCAGGCCTGGTGAGAAGGAGCAGGGTTCTTCTCCGCAGCAGCTAGTATTAAGTCTTTGAAAGGAAGGGAACCAATACTGTGTACAGCTACGTATTCACGAGAAATAGTTGATAAGCTGCAAAGCTGCACAAGACACCAAATTGATTGCCAAAGATTAGCACATGCATACTCAAAAAACAATCCAGCTGATGAAAAATTTAAAAATTTCTAGAAATATTTGAATAATTTTGCATTTATCATAGTGGTCCATCCTTCTTAATTACAACTTACGAAAATTATCACATTCAGTTGAACTTGCTCAAATGATCATTCCACTTGATGGCAAATGTCTAAATTACATTTTTGATGACTACATAACAGCTTAGCCAACAAGAGGTGCCAAGCCAAACATATTGACTATTTAATGATAAACTATTGTTATCACTAAACGTAGTCTAAATGTACTGCCGTACAAGCTGAAAAGGAAGACAGAAGACAACACAGTCTTTTAGCGATTTCATCTCTCTCAGAATCTCTTTTATTTCCTCCCTCCTAGCTAGCAAAAATAGGGTAAAGAGAGAAAATTAACCTCCTATTATTGTACCAAAACTAAAGACACATCCCAGCATGCAACTTACATCAGACATCTTACAGGTATCCAAATAAAAAGAGATGAATTTTGGTGTTTTCTAACTTAGTGGTAGATATTCTGTCAACTCCACTGCCATTTAGATACCAAAGCCATAAGAAATTTGAAAATCAAAACCCAAATTAATCTCCACTCAGTTACATAGAAAAACATTTGTCCAAGCCTCTAGCTCATACAACTCCAGGTGACCACTATCCGAATTAGGCAATGCAGAACCCATGCTTGTTTTCTTGCTAAACTATAACCAACTCCGTTGCCCTTTTCATATGAAAGGCACTAAGATCTGGAACACTGAAAGCCAATGTTTTGATTATATATTGAATAAAGAAGAATTGGATAGGAAATGTTCAGTTCTCCAAGGAGTAAGGGATATTGAGTAATGCTAACTGTCACTAAAAATTTCATCCCAAAGAAATGTGGATGATGGTTCATAAATGGCTTATCATCAAACAAACCACTGTTTACAACCCAATATCGACGATGAAAATTTTAAGGAGAAGCGCTTCTCCTGGGGAATTACTGTAACGCATTAGATAAAACCATTCCATAAAAGCGAATCAGAAATGACTCAGAAAAAGGTTATGAGAAAGTTACAAGATCATAGCTTTCAATATCTAGTGTCCGATATCATAATATGCGACTGAAGGGTTCAACACTCCTCACAATGAAAACAAAAGGTAGTTGCCTGTGAAAGCATGTTAAAATGCTTCTACTCTCATCTGTCTACTAGCTTCGAATATTCGACAAAGGCCTTGGAACTGGATCGATAAGAGTAAAACAGCATGTCCTTTTTAAAAAAAAGTAAAAAAGAAAAGAGGATTAAAATTACACGTAACACAAACAAGAAGACAAAACTTCAGGCGCAAACTTCCAATTATAAGAGAAACATTAAAAAAAAAAAAGAAGCAATTTTATCTCCTGTTATCAATTGAGAATCAAATTCCTCATATAACTTGATGGCTATCTAAAAGTTAGCAATGGCATAGAAACAGAAACTGAGAACTCTTCCTTGCTTACCTTCAGTATATAGATGGACTTCCCTCCTTCATTAATGAGCGAGCGCATATTCAGCAGCCGAGGACTAGACTCAACTTTATTAGTCTGCATAGGCATGAGTTGTCCAGTCAAATGCATTCGAAGTCTAAGTACAACCAGACAGCGACAGTCACTATTCTGCCCAGACCCTCCCGCCTCACGTGTCTGACGATGCTCCACCAATGCAAATGCAAAGGTTGTTGGGAGTTTCTTGCCTTCTTCGAACTGCATCAAGCAACATGCTGTGAGAATTAAGTCAAACAGGTATCACTGAAGATATTGTCAAAAGACCTTTAAAGTCAGTGCAAAACGAATAAAGAGGAAAGTGAGCAATGTAATGCTAAAAGTCAAAAGAGGAGTAAATGGATGAGATGACCTTTTCTTTAGATAGCAAAAGCAGATCATTCTGAGATATGGAGAAATCTTTATAAGAGGAGCCATAAGTGACCTCTGGCAAGTGAAACCCATCAGACTCGTTGCACTTGGTGACCACTCCATGTTTCCACTCAACAACTGCAAAGGTCCAACATCACAGTACTATTGACATCCTCATATGGATAGCAATCACCAGAAAGAAAATGGAGTCAATGAGAGGAAAGAGACCAGCATCTTCATCGTTGTCACTCTTCTGAACAATCTGAGCCTTAATCTCTTCAAACAAAAGAGGCTCGAAGGTAGAAATGTAATCATTGACATCTTTATATGTGTACTTTACTCGCTTTACGCTGAGAAGATTTCCTTCTTTATCTTGCTCTTCACTCCTACTACCTTGTTGCTATCAGAGTGAGAAGATCAATTTGTGCACAATCAAATGCTAGCACACAAGCAAGAGAGAGAGAGAGAGAGAGAGAGAGAGAGAGTACATTGACTTCTTTAAGGATTTGAAAATAGTCCCAACCAAGAATGATTTTGTACAAACGTGAAAGAGAAGCCTCTTCTTGAATCTTATCTCTGTCCACTGCCATCTTCACTTCTCTCTTTACCCAAGTGCTGCTCAGAAAGAGTGCAAAATTGTCAGAGGTTTCACACACACACACACACACAGGTCGACACGAGCAATTAGGAGATGACCGAGCCAAGTTGAACAGTTATATTGTCGAGCTTGTGCTCGACTCAAGTTCAATCAAGTACAATCTTTTGTGCTATAACTGAACTCGAAAAGATTATTAATACTAGAGCTCACTCAACTCTGCTCAATTACCATAGAGGAGCTCGAGCTCGAAACGCTCTTCTGTTCTTCATTCAGCAATACCAAAAAAAAAACGACAGGGCTCACTAAAATCCACATTTTCACGATGTTCGAGTTTTCCATTCAAATTCCTTTCTTGTAAAGAGCGAATTCTGTTTCCCTACTCAGTCTAGTAGCAAGCGGAAACAAACACAGAAAACTCTCTACCCTCCAGAAATTCCAACAGTGTTCTTGTTAGCCATTTCTACACTCCAAAATATTTCTACATTACAAAAACTACCACCATTGTAATTCTCAGCATCCGACCAGTGGAAGCCAAAGCGGAAAAGGACACTGAATTGGCAAAAAACCCAGATCAGATCGAGCTGTTTGGCCTTAAACACGAGTATGATACACAATCATTGACACAAAACACTGACGCTGTGTTCCGGGAATCCCGTCACACGGTGGCCGTGTTCTGGAACAGAGCGACGGTGGCCTTGATCTGCAGAACACAGGAAACCAAAAGATTTTGAAAGAAAAGGAAGAAGAAAAACACATTACCCTTGCTTTGCGAGAGAGAGAGAGGGGCGTCCGGAACAGCGGTCCAGCTGAGCAGGAGGTGCGATGTCCCGGCGATGGTGGCTTGCACAGAGAGAGAGAGAGAGAGAGAGAGAGGACTGGTGGTGGCGGATTGGAGGAATGGTGCTGGTGGACGGGTACTTGATGGTCGGAGGCGGCGGTCGACGGCGGTGGCGGGATAGACTGTGAGGGTTTTAGCGAGGGGTTCGCGCGCCACAACAGTAGGACGTCCCTCAATTCGTCACGAGTTGCTCTCCAGAACAAAATTCATCGCTAGAGACTTCTAAAAACATTTAGAAATCCTAATTTGAGCAAAATATCAGTAAAATGTAAAATGTTCACTCGATTTAGAGAGGAGAACGTCGAGCGCTTTTGGCAACGATTATAATATGTTTAGAATTGATTTTTTCTGATCTTATTCCATGAACAAGTTTTAGAGAATTATAACACGTTTGATAATTACATAAATTTTCTGTTCTCAGAACAAAAATGAACAAAAATGCCTTTAATAATTGCACAAAAATTTTATAATCCCAAGAACAAATTTTCTTCCCAGGTCATTTCCACCTTCCCAATTTTTTTCTATTTAGTTATAAAAATGTCAATGGAGGTGGTGACGAGCGGTGGCGTTGGTGGCCGGCAATTAGAGGTGGCAATATGGGTCACAAATCCATATTCAACCCATATTTAAAGGTAATGGGTCATAAATAGGTTGCTTTAAGGCTTAAGTGAGTCATAAATGGGTTAGTTAAAAATTTAATGGGTTCTAAATGGGTCATAAATGGGTGAGTCATAAATTGGCCAGTAGCCATTTTTTAAATTTTTTAATATTAATATTTTATTTTTATCTTCTTCTTTTTTTGTCTTCTTCTCTGCCGGT
>BCNH02000005.1:11874530-11902813 GCA_001662345.2 Metrosideros polymorpha var. glaberrima
ATCGACAACCAAGGCATCAGCTCCGAATCGGACTACCCGTACACTGGGTACGATGGCACCTGCGATGAGCAGGCCGCATCCGTCGCTGCTGCCCAAATATCGGCCTACAAGGACGTCCCCGCGAATGAGGACGACATGCTGAAGGCCGTGGCGATGCAGCCGGTTTCGGTAGCGCTTGACTCGAGTGGGAACGCATTCCAGAACTACGCGGGCGGGGTCTTCAGTGGCCCGTGTGGGAACAGCCTGAATCATGCGGTGACTGTCGTCGGGTACGGGACGGACGAGGACGGGACAAAGTACTGGTTGATAAGGAACTCCTGGGACGTTACGTGGGGCGAGGAGGGTTACATGAGAATTCAGAGGGATTCTGGGGATGAAGGTGGCCTCTGTGGAATTGCCTCCAAAGTTTCTTATCCCGTTGCATAAGTATAAAATGCGTCGATGTGAACCGAGTTTAGTCTAAGTCGAAATATTTCGGGTTAATTAATATCGTTAATCTCGTGTATTTAATGTTTGAATTTCAGTTTGAACCCATGCGACCTTTGCTGGGTTTCTTATGCTGGAAGTTTCTTGAGTGTTTAATGATAATGAGAATAAAGAGGATTTGAAGAGAGTTCTTGAATTATTATATTGTTAGCAAACACTTGGTATTATTTTTTGAGACTTGGGACCATGTATATGGGAGGTCCTCAATACTTATTGGACGATTATACTATTTCGTTAAAAAAAGAATTGTTTTATGTGATAGTAAATATTTAAAAGAGTAAAAGTAAATAAATAAAAAAGTGGACAAAAAAAGTTACCGCTTACCTGATTCTCCGATAACTAACTAACATTTTATGCTTCCAACTCTTTCTGACGGTATACAAAATACCATTTTCTTTCTTTTCTTTCATCAACTTTCAATTGTCTTCTCTACCAACGACTTAAATTTACTAAGTTTCATATGAATTTACCAATCTATTTTTGAGAGACTCATCACTTTTTTTAAATTAAACTACCAAGTAATTTTTTGCTCCGTTTGTTTCACGGAAAAAGTTTTTCTGAAAAATATTTTCCCCAAATTTGAATTTTAATGATAATGAGAATAAAGAGTTTGAATTTTATCTTGTTAGCAAACACTTGATATTATTGTTTGAGACTCGGGACCATGTGTATGGGAGGTCCTCAATACTTATTGGACGATTATACTATTTCGTTAATAAAAAAAAAAAGGTTTCTTCTTATGTGATAGTAAATATTTAAAAGAGTAAGTAAATACATAAAACGTTGATAAAAAAAAGTTACAGCTTACTTGATTCTCCGATTTTCTTTATTGGGAACTAACTAATATTTTATGATTCCAACTCTTTTTGACGGCATACAGAATACCATTTTTTTGTTTTGTTATCTTTTATCGACTTTCAATTGTCTTTTTTTTTATTTTACCAATGACTTAAATTTATTTAAGTTTCATATGAATTTACCAATCTATTTTTGAGTGACTCATCACTTTTTCAAATTAAACTACCAAGAAATTCTAGGCTATCAATTTTCATTTGAGTTACTTGACAAAGTTTACTTGGGTCTTTTAAATTCATCAACTTTTACTGTCGATGGACAATTATTTGTCTTTCTTATAAGCACATTAAATCTATCAATTGATATGAATTTATCAATATTTTTTCGTCTGAGTTATTAGCTTTTCTCCAATTGGTTTACCAACTTGTTTTTTTTACCAAATCTCATTTCATTGACTCACCATATATCTATCTGCTTTGCCAACTTTCTATTGATTTACTAACTTTTATTTGTCTTGCTTATCAATATATTACATTCACCAACTCCTCTTAGAAACTACCAACCCTAGTAAAAGTAATTATCGACTTTTTTCCGCGAAACAATTGTACCCTACTTTACTAACTAGTGTTTGCTTACCAATTCTTGTTTGAGCTATTTATAAAATCTTAATTTGTTTTTTTTTTAATTCTCCAACTATTCTATTAAGTTACTACTTTTATTTGCCTTGCTAGCAACGTCTTGACACATAAATTTTCACCTAGAGGTTTCATGCCCTGTCATTTGAAATTCGTGATAAAAACTCTGGAGGTTCGTTTCGTAGCCCAAAATATGTTTTGTAATTATCTTTATCTTTTTTTTTTTTGAAAAATTTCAAATAAGATCTTGAAGTATCATTATTTTCTCAATTAAGAGCCTAAAGTGGACATTATATCAAATAAGGGTATGAATTACCCTCATTTTCCTAATTAAGGGCCTAAAGTGGAACTTGTTCTAAATAAGGGCCCGACTCTAGGACATTTTCGTTATTTTGCTTTTTTTCTTTCCTTCTTTATTTCTTTTTGTTTTACGTTTCTTCATGGCCTATTGGCCATTGGCCCATTGCCAGTGGGGCGGCGACCATGGCCAACGAGGTCGCTAGTGCCTCAGCTAGGGCCGACAACCCTCGCTAGAACCGAGAGAGGGTTGCAGCCCTTTCCTAGATCTGGGCAAGGGTTGTCAGCCCTCTCCTTTTTTTTTTTTTTCTCCTTTTTTTGTTTTTTGTTTTTTGTTTTTTGTTTTTTGTTTTTTGTTTTTTGTTTTTTGTTTTTTGTTTTTTGTTTTTTTTTTCTGTTTTACGTTTGTTCATGGCCTGTTGGCTGTTGGGGTCATCGGTGACAAAAAAAAAAAGGAAAAAGAAAGGAAAAAGAATAAAAAAAAGAAAAAAGACAAAAATGCCCTTAAGTCAGATCTTTATTTGAGAAAATAAAGGTACTTTTGTCCTTTGTTTGAAACATGGTCTACTTCATGATCTTAATTAAGAAAATGATGGCACTTCAGGCCCATATTCGTAATTTCCCCCTTCTTTGAGTACGGTCTGGCAAACCAGGTCCAAACGGGCCTCGTTCAGCTGAAGCCAAGACAAATGGGCCTGGTCTAAGTAACTCAGGCCCAAAACTGGCCTGATGCTTTTAATGAGGCTTAGTCGAGCCTGGAGCAGAAGATTGAGCCCTAACGGGTTCAATTCTTCTTCAAAAGTTGCCGAGATATCCCCTTTAGTTATACCAAAATATGTAAGAATGAGTCTTCATCCTTCAGGTGCAAAATCAGACCTGATTTCCCCAAATCGACCGAAGTAAAATCAATTTGTTAATTGTTAGAATAATAAAGTGGTTAGAGAGATTTATGGTGTGTTTGATAACCTACCAAAACTTTTAATTCTGCTCCAGAAGTGATTCTGGAGCAGAAATGCGTTTGGTAAAAAATGACTTCTTGAACAATTTTTTACTTCTAAATAAAATTTGTGTTTGGTAAAGAAGTGATTCTTTAGGCTAGAATCAATTCTTGCCAGAAGTAATTCTTTTCTATTTTCACTTTTCACTTTCCTTCTCACGCTCGTAGGCCACTGCCCGCCGTCGCTGACTGCCACCCGCCCCCGGTTGTTGGACGCCGATCACCGAGCCCGATCGCCAGATGCCGGATGCTGATCATCGGCTGCTGGACGCTGGCTGCCGAACTCCGATTGCCGGACGCCTATCACCGAACGCCGATCACCGAAAGCCCGTCACCGGACGCTGTCACCGGACACCGATCGTGGCCCGCTGAATGCATAGCCGTCAGACGCCGGTCACCGGATGCTGGCCTCCAGCCACCGATTGCCCGTCGCTAACGGGCGACCGGCGACGGTCGTCGGCCGCTAGACACCGGATGCTGATCTCCGGATGCCATTTGGTAAACTTGCCAAAAGCAGAAGTAGAATGAGAGTGCGTTTGGTAAATATAATTTCTCATTCTCTGCTAGAATTGATTCTGGCAAGAATGATTTTCATGTGAGCCCTTACAGGTTATTCATATGGTTCTTTGGGGTGAAATTCATATTAAACAACCGAAAGAGAACAAGAAGACGGACGAGAAATGTTGCCAAGAGAAAAAAATTGAGAGAATAGTATAGTGAATTGAGATGGTTGCCGTCGGGTTGGTGGCTTGCCATGTCGCCTCAAATTTTCGTTGTCGCCTGACCAAGCTTGGAGTCGTCGTCTTCATCCTTGCACAACATTCTGTTTGAGGTAAGTGGTTCGAGTTTGAAAGATTCATATTAAACATTTCGTGATTCTTTTTTTGTGTGAAAGTTGTAAGTATTATAGATCAGATGAAGTACAGCAGCTTAGGAGCATTCCCCAGCATTACAAATAGAGCGAATGGAGGTAAAAAGTCTCCATAAAGTAGCCAATACAACATTTGTTTGGGAATGTCTAATATTTTGATAGAGCGAAGCTCGACCTCTTACATTCTTACACACCTTACCCAAAATAATATAGGAGTCAGTTGACTCATTTTGAAAATGTTGCATATTGCACTCAATCCAAAGGCAATATATGATTGTTAGGAATGATAACTTGAGGAGCCTGGCTACCAAGTTTTTACCCTTGGTTGCCCTAATCATCCATTGGAGTTTCTCATTCCATCCATCTACAAGGCGTCTAATCCCATGTTGGGCCAAGATACTACGCTATATGCTGCTTATCCACTCACACTAAAAGAACAAATGTTTTCTGTCTTCTATACCAGCTTCGTAGAAATTACATTGTTTATCTACTAAAGGTAACCAATGTGCTATGATTTCCGCTGTCGGTAGTTTATCTATACATACTAACTAACCAATAAAATTGTGCTTGTTGATACCACTGGTCCAAATTAGGTTGAACCATTCCACAAGTGTTCCCATTTGTCTGAGGTCGTCATATGTATCCCGGCAACAATACCTAGGGGTGAGTGAAATGGACCGAACTGATTAGGGATCAGACCAACCCGGACTGGACCGGCCGGTTTGGTCTGGTCTTTAAGGGTATCGATCCGGTCCTCGGTTCCTATAAATGGAATTGGTGGCCGATTCGGTCTGGTCCCCAGTTTAGGGGGTTGGGATCGGATCGCCCAGACCGGACCGATCCAAATATATACATATATTCTTTAATCCAAATTTAATATACTTATGTGACTCTTCTCATTTCCAATGGCATGAATAATTTCTAATTCATCTTCATGGCAAGAAAGAGAGGAGTAATCCATGGAATTAATCAATCCCTCGATTTTATATAGGAAACCTCCTTATTAACCTTCTATTACAACTAATGTGGGACTCCTCATCTTTCACTCACTTCCAAAGTTTGTCCATTACTCATTTGAAGTGAGCTCTCTCTTGCTTGTTGTGCTTGCTCCAAGATTAAGAGTCCCATATCGAGTGGGAGGCAAAGATTGTGACAGAGTTTGTGTATAAGTTGAGCCATGCGCCTATACAAATCGTATCTCTCTTGGCCTCTTGGGTAAAATCCACGTTTTGTATTTGTTGAGTATGCAAATGCCCACAAATTTTGAAGAAGTTGGATTTTTGTCACATGTGTGAAATTATTCTTGTCGGTCCCAATCTCGGTCTGGTCCTCGGTCCCGAAAATACGGGGATCGAGATCACCGGTCTGGTCTCTGGTTCCATACGAGAACCGGACCAACCCCGACCATGCACACCCCTAACAATATTTTGAATTCGGTGTAGCTGATGGAAGAGCGAGTTGCAATTTAAGTAGACATCGCCAATTCCAAGCCATACTGCCCTTGATGTCGAATTGCATAATTGGGGTTCCTCTGCATTTGGTGTTGTGAACCCATATACTCCAAAGGGAAGAGGATGGACGGTTAATAAGGTTCCACAACATGCGGCCTATCAAGACTTTGTTCCATATGTTCAAATCGGGCAGTCCTAATCCTCATTCTCTCTTAGGTGAACAAACTACATGCCATGCTACCTTGTGCGCGCCACGGTTTTTGTGTTTCTTGTTGGGACCTTGCTATCGAGAATGTCTCCTGATTAAGTACACTCGATTAGACACTTTTCAACATGGTTTCCGACATACCATTTGCTTTTAGATTTGTGTTACTCATCCATGTATGGACAATAGGATTAATTCCATCTATTTTGCTTATTGG
This sequence comes from Metrosideros polymorpha var. glaberrima, assembly GCA_001662345.2. Taxonomy (NCBI): domain Eukaryota; kingdom Viridiplantae; phylum Streptophyta; class Magnoliopsida; order Myrtales; family Myrtaceae; genus Metrosideros; species Metrosideros polymorpha. Next base: position 11,880,485 of record BCNH02000005.1, read on the forward strand.
TATGTTTTAGTAGTTTAACCATTAGAAAATAAAAATAACATAAAATCATGTTAAAATAGGATTTTGCATGACAAAAAAATCATGTGGAAATTTAGAGCTTTCCATAAATAAATGCTCTGACACATTTATAACTTTTTTCACATTTGCACACATGCATGTCTTTTGTTTCTTCTTTTCTTTTGGCCATCTTTTTTCTTCTTTAGTTTTTGCTTTTTGGAAATTTGTTGATCTTTAACCAATTTATAATACCAACGAGACAAGAAAAGGAAAAAATTAACATCTCTCTCTCTTCATTTATTGATGAGTTTCAAATCATTCATTCAAGTTATTTATATTACTATTTTCACATTTGCATTGCATTAAAGAAATAAAAAAAAACATGTAAAAATTTAGAGTTTTCATGACTAAGTGCTTCTCCGCATTTAGGATCATTTAGGTTACTAGTTTTACAATAGTCAAGTCTGTATTTGCACGGCCTTTAGGAAAAAATAAAATAAAAATCATGTGCATGCTTGGTCATTTAGGCCACTCATGATAATCATTCTATTTCTCTATTTCTGTTTTAGAAACAATTTTGAAACGAAAATCCATTTGTTAATGTAATTTCATTTTTCTATTTTTGAAACAAACTTTTTTTCCAAAATTAGGTTTGGAACAAAAATGAGAAGTAAATTTTTATTGCTTTTCTATTTTTAGAACATAAGTAGAAATAAAAACTTTTTTTTCTCTCTCTCTCTCTCTCTCTTTCTTCACAACTCGCTCTCCTCTCACTCCCGACTCCCCATTGTCTTTGCTTGCTGCCGCTACTGTGGCTGCCCATCACCGTAGCCAACTACCCATCGCTGTTCGCCAACCTCCTTCCATCCTTTGCCCATTCGCCATCGCCCGTCATCCACTGCTTGATTGCCGCCGCCCGCCAGCCCGTCGATTGCCAGTGCCGCCACCGCATCCGTCATGGAAATGGATATTTTATACTGTTATTAAACGAATTTTTGTTCTGAGAATAGAATTTTTGTGTCATTATTAAACGGGTTTCTCTACTCAGAAACTCGTTCAGAAATCAGAAATAGAAAAATCTATTTCCGGCCAGAAGTTGATTTATGGAACAGAATGGTTATCATTTGCGCCCTTATAAAACATGTCCATAAATAAAAAAAGAATCTCTAGGATTGCATATAGATTATTTATGCATATTTTATCATTAAGAATAGATCTTTTTTTTATAAAATAAATGATATAAAAAAACCGCATCCGTTGCATTAGATTTAGGCTTGCCTTTACACAGAATATTTTTAGGTCACATTCTCTAAAATATTCATTATTTTCCTGGTACCTTGAAGCTGCATCTTTGGTATAATTTATTCTCCCTATAGCATTAGTTCATTTTAAGACACCTAATTAGACACTGCACCTGTTGCTTTGCTCATAGGGGTCTTCTCTTGGCGCATTGTAATGAAGTATTGTATTAATTTTGTCCAATACGGCTAGATTTTTTTTTTATATGTTTAAATAATCAATGCACTGACGTGGATACTGACCGGCCAGTGACATAATATTTTAATATTTTATTGATTTTTATTTTTCCTTTTTTCCCTTCCCTCCCCTTCTTCTTCCTCGTTGAGTTCGAGCTCCTTCTCTGTTGAAACGGAGCTTTCAGACACTGAGTTGAGCTGAAACCATTGCAAGAGTCGCTGGATTTTGGCGAGGCCTCAAGGAGTTCGGTGAATTTTGGGAAAGATGCGAAATTGGAGATGGGTTGGTGAGGTTGCAGAGGAGGTGTTCTGACTCTAGTGGGATTGAAGCTGAGACTAGCCATGGAAAGTTCTCTGTAACGCAAGTGATGATAAGAAGAAGCAATGGTGGTCTTTCTAGGTAGTTATTTCCACCACACGTGTCACTGGAGCAGCTCAATCGACTCTAGTGGATGGGCTTCGCCAAGCTCCCCACCAACGGCAAGGTCGAGCCTCGCTGTCCCTCAGCGACTGGCGGGAGGAAGAAGAAGGGGAGGGGAGGGAAAAAAGAAAAGAAAAAAGGAAAAATAAATAAATAATTCAAAATTTTAAAAAAATTAAAATATTCTGTCGCCAGCTGGCTGACATCCACATCAACATTGGCTGGCTAAAATTCGTCGAATGGACTGAATTGAAACAATTGTGAAAGATTTAGAACTGAATTGATATAAAAAGTTTAGGACTAAATTGACACAATTGCGATAGATTTAGAATGTTTTTGGTAATATTCCCCACATATAAACACAATGGTTATTATGCCAGAGTAATATCTATGGTACTATTTGTGGAGTTTTGGAGTTAGGCCGCCCTTAATGGGCTTGACCCAATCCTGACCCATATCTATCTGAAAGTTCCCTTGGAAAGAGCTAGCAAGAAAAATAAAGAAAGAAACAATGTGAGTTCTCTAGTACAGGTGTGTAAGACCGAGAGCACATAAGAATTGCAAGCAAAGTATGAGATCGAGGGACATGTTTAGTTGGGAACATATGGGTGTTAGTCCTAATGCGTGTTTACTCTTTCAACCAGCGCGGATACATGAGCATGACGTGGAGGAATTCTGGTTCTTAGGATTTGAGGTACGATTCCGCATTATCTAGATATGAGATCACAATAAGTTTACTTGTCTCCCGTTCTTCATTTGTATCTATTTTTTTTAGTACACACTCCATGTTTGCCACCTTGAAGAATAAAAAATGGCTTGTTCCCAAAGTGGTTTTACTTTTCATATATGTTGTGGCCAATATGTCTTCGAATAATTTCAGAAAGATTGAGTTATGTTGGTCAAATTCTCTATGAGAAAATCAGATCTGAAATCGAAGTTGCTCAAACTTTCGAGGGATATTTGTTAACATACAATTGTTTTCATGCTATGAATTCGATAACATTAAAAAGTGCATTACACAAGTGTTCCAACGGCACATTATTTGTATTTTTTGGAGAATTATAGAATATTTTATAAATTTTGGAAGTTTGCGTGACAAACCGGTCGAATGCAGATGCAGACGTGGCAGACGTCATGGTCACGTTACACAGAACTCTGACGCATGTCACACATGGCAGTCCGACTTGGAGTGCCAAGTCCGACGATGACAAGAGAAAATATTGGATGGTCCGGGGACACCAAGTCAGCGTGGTCCCCGGCCAATCATAGATAGACATGTGGTCATATGTTAGCCGAGTGGAGCCCACTGTTGTTCCGCACAGAAAATAGCCCATTTCTTTATTCATTTAAAAAAAAGTAATTTCTCCTAGGCCTGCAGACATTAATTAGTCCACAGAGTTACCTTTTCTCTCTCCTCCCTTATTTCCTTCCTAAAGAAAAAAGGAAGACCAGGCTCCCTCTGTGCTCCCGCTCGACTCTCTGTTCGTTCCTCTCTCCCCTCTCTTGAATTCAAAATTTCAGTTCCCTCGTCGTCTCTCTCGCTCGGCGCTCCTTGCTCCGACGCTCGCAAAGGTTTGGGCTCTTGTCCCTCGCTCAGCGCTCATTGGTCTCGCTCGGCGCTCCTTGCTCCGGCGCTCGCAAAGGTTTGGGCCCTTGTCCCTCACTCAGCGCTCGTTGGTCTCGCTCGACGCTCCTTGCTCCGGATGGGTCCCTCCTTGTTCTACGGTCTGCGTCGGCGCTCGTGAAGGCTAAGGAGGTCTCGACGCCGTTCGAGGGTGGCGGTGAGTTGGTGGCCGAGGTCAAGCTTGGGAATTACAGGGACATCACGAATAGGGTCTACCATGGATGGAAAACAAGTTCATTGACACTCTCGTGCAGCTGGATGGCTCAGACTCCTCCGTCTTTCTTGGGTCACTTTGCTTTCAGATGTTTTTTTTTTTATGATTTCTTTTTAAGAACAGATTGTATTGTCTGATTGAATGTGAGAAAAGGAGGGGGGAAAGAGGCAAGTGAAGCATATGCGTCATGTTGTTGTATCATAACCTTTGGAGATTTTGCCCGGTGGTTGATCACTCCTTTACTGTAACAAGTTCTGTTGAAAATGAAATACCAATTCTTTCCGCTGTACTGGTACATGAATTTTCCCGGATCTTCATTGCTCAAATTGCCAGTTTCACTGACCAGTATGTTTACGGTTAACTAACTTGAACATTTGCAAATGTAAGTCACTGGGATGTGTAACATGTACATTCTACGGTTTTCTCAGCCAAGTTAATTGGCAGGTTTTCGATGTGGACTTGTTTCGCGTATATGGATATAGGTGGATTTCTTTTTCCTCATCTGGCAGCAGACATAGTTTATGTGGTTGGCTATTGATTTTGTGAGAATTGGATAAGTCGTGGATAACCAACTTGCGGTTGTGTAAGATAAAAGTTCATTAGAATCACAACGGCTTGGAAGGTCTATTCTTCAGCCTATCTGCAGCAATTGTCGTGCTGAAGTAAAGAAAACAACATAGTTGGGGTATATTGAACGGAGACTTAGTACCTATAGACTCTCCGCAGGTCATATTATACCTGACGATATAATACTAGTTTGACTGAACCTGCACTCGCTTGCTTTATCACCAAAATATGGAACTACAATCACTGGAGGCAACCTCCACTATTCGAATAATACATGTTGAAAGGTACTTTTCGTTAAACAGCTTGAGTCAATGCATTTAAGACCAATCAACAAAGAAACTTTAGACTTCCACACCATTAGTTCAGTAAGTCCCTCCCAGTGTGGCTTAGGAAGTGCATCAATGCAAAATAGCACCAACAATTGCTGTCCTCAAGAATGAACTTCACCAGCACTTGCTGCGGGTTAGGATTAAACGAAGAAGGTACGTATCCCCAACTCGTTCTTAGCTCCAGGTCTTTTTCTGTGCCTTGCTGAAGAGTCATCCAATAATCCAGCAAGCTAAAAGGTCAGCCAGCACCTGAAAAGCTCGTTCAGCCCCTAGTAGCTCAGCTTTGCCGGAAGCAATATGACATGGTGCAAGCTAAGATGAGCTGCTATCAGTTCCCTTCGCAGCTACCTCTTCCTCAAGCTTCTTTTTCCAGTACTCATCAAGAGGAGGTTCAAATATTGCTTTGCCAGAGACAACTCCAATCCTGTAGAGCCATAGCATTTGCACAACAATAGCCGTGAAAAAATGACATTATTCATACTTGACATTGGGTAATATCACTTTGATAGCAGGAAGATAAAATTTTCAGCAATTGGGACAGTGGATGTTAAGGAAATATTTTCCACTTTTCCATATTTGTCAATGAGTGGGAATAGTCCATCATCAATTAGACAAAACTGATTCTCACCTGTGGATACATTTCTACTTGTAATTATACAAGATTTGAAGAATCTGTAGGACAAAATTGACTTCTAGTTAGTCGCCACATGAAGCCTTGCAGATGAGCATATAATCACTGGGACATTAGAATTGGGTCTACTTATTATCATCCAAGTGAAACATCTATGAGTCACCTCACTAACCCCTCATTTATCCATACTAACTTCCTGATGATGCTGGCCAAAGCAAAGGGGAAAAAAAAAAGAAACATACTAATGATGCACAATAAGCGCACGCCATTAAGAAAACCAAAGCAAAGAACCCCTCATTTTTTGGTCATTGTAGACAATCCTTTGAAAAGGAGAAGACTTGGTCCCATTCGACACCTTTCGATCATGAACCCGAACCGACCCTATTCGTGATGTCCCTGTAATTTCCCAGCTTGACCTTGGCCACCAACTCACCGCCACCCCCGAACGGCGTCGAGACCTCCTTAGCCTTCACGAGCACCGAAGCAGATCGTAGAGCGAGGAGGGACCCATCTGGAGCAAGGAGCGCCGAGCGAGACCAACGAGTGCTGAGCGAGGGACAAGGGCCCAAACCTTTGCGAGCGCTGGAGCAAGGAGCACCTAGCGAGAGAGACGACGAGGGAACTGAAATTTTGAATTCAAGAGAGGGGAGAGAGGAACGAGCAGAGAGTCGAGCGGGAGCACAGAGGGAGTCTGGTCTTCCTTTTTTCTTTAGGAAGGAAATAAGGGAGGAGAGAGAAAAGGTAACTCTGTGGACTAATTAATGTTTGCAAGCCTAGGAGAAATTGCTTTTTTTAAAAAATAAATAAAGAAATGGGCTATTTTCTGTGCGGAACAACAGTGGGCTCCACTCGGCTGACATTTGGCCACGTGTCTATCTATGATTGGCTGGGGATCACGCTGACTTGGTGTCCCCGGACCACCCAATATTTTCTCCGATGACAAAGCACTGGGACAAGTTCACCACGTCATTGAATCGTGGACCAATGAGAGATTGACACATGATAGGAGACACCGTGTCAATGGTGACTTAGACGTGCATGTCACTTTGTGAAGCGCAAGGCCCAATAGCGGCCTAGGACGCGTGTGGTGCGTCTCATATTTTTCCGCCTTGTTTTGGACCTCGAAAATTTCTACAAACTCATCATAATTTATGACAATTGTTCGGGTGGTTTATTTTTATGTTCAATGCTTATACAAATCCAATAAATTTTGTGTATGTTATGAAAAGCATTGTGAGTGCCTTTGATTATCCTACACTTACTACGATCTCATTTCCTAGGTTGTGATTGGTAAAATGAAACGAATACAATTGATAAGTGTAGTCTCTACTTTTGCTTGTGGCATGTATTGTAGAAATTGTTTTAAAATATTCGTTTATGTACATCCGAATATTGTGATTCTTGTTATGAAATTTCTCTAGTTTTGTATCAATCATAGATTTACCTATATACGATGGTACGAAGAAAACATAAGTTTTATCCTTTTTCCCACCTCCAGAATAATAAAGCATAGACATTTTCACTATTGTTAGAATTTTCTCAAAGGTAACTATCTTGGTTTCATAGAGAAATTGATATAGAATCTTCGAAAAAGTTAGGTGTGTTATTAGAGGAAAAATTGTCAAAAAGAAAAAGAAAAAGAAAAAGAAAAAGAAAAAGAAAAAGAAAAAGAAAAAGAAAGATGTCCAAAGAGTTGGGAATGATATAGATATATTCCCCGAATGATTGTGTTGTATCGCATGCTAACTATCTAAGGTATCTCTTAAAAAAATATGAGAAAAAATAAAAAAAATATGAGAAAAAATGGGGGCAGTATTTAACTTTAACAAGGAAGTAATCTTGTTTGATCCATTGCCTGATGCCCCAAGACTCTAATTGAGGAAAGTGTACGATAATTTCAAGGGAAAATTACTTATCGGTCCTAAACCTATTGTACAGATGTCAATTCAGTTCTAAATATTTAATTTTATCAATTTAGTCCTGGACCTTCACACGAAATTTCATTGTAGTCCTCCCGTTCAATTTTTTTTTTTTAATTCAATGGATCTTGATCTCTTTGGTTCCTCTTCTACATTTCGGGTTAACTTTAATATTTGTAATACCTGTCTAAAACTCTATCATGGTTCTTGTTATTATGGTTCTAGTTATTTTATGGATGGTCTTGTTGTATTTGATGTGGATCCTATTATATGGAACTCAAATGTTCATAGTCATTTTCCGTCAAATTCCTCTTCTACCTATGAGAATGATGATATAAATATGCAAAATGCTAGACTAAGGGGATAAAACAACCAGAAATGTCGGAATTTCGTACGACACTCACTTAAGTGTCATAACTTTATTTTCAATCATTTGTGTGCTCTATTTGTTCAAAGTTGTTTACTTAAGTGTCATCGGCAATTTGTCTTGTCAGTGATCTCCCCCGGCCATCAACGAGGCCTGACAATGGCCAGCGAAGGGAAAAGGGAAATAGAAAAAAGAAAAGACGAGAAAAGGAAAAACAATAAAAAAAAGGAAAAGAGAAGAAAAGAAAAATAAAGAAAAGGAAAAGAAATGAAAAAAGAAAAATATATTAAATATATAATTAAAAAGTGTCTACGTCAACACCAGCCGTGCCATGTAGGATGATCCGAGCCCATGTCAACAATTTCTAGTTAAAATTGATTGGATGGATTATATTGGCAAAACGTGAAAATGTTTATGACTCAATTGTTATAGTTAAAATATCTAAGATTGAATTGATAAAAATATAATAGGGTTAGGACATCTTTTGGTAATTTTCCTTATTAGGTGATATGCGACGCAGTATCACATGTCAAATAAATTGCCCTCATTCTCATATCTATGTTAAAAATCGCAGCATAAAGGAATTCGGTGGCGTGCTCAAAGCGGCACGACCTGCTTGACATGGATTATTCAAAACTCTCTCTCTCTCTCTCTCTCTCTCTCTCTCTCTCAGTGGTGACACAAAATGTGACAAAGCCTTGCAGTTGGTGGACTATGTGCAAGAATCACTCGTACCCTCCACGGTTGTCCCTAAAGTTTCGCATGCCCGGACATGCATGGTTTCGCCGCTTATAACTCCGAATAGAATACGGAATTGGGAACCAAATTTTCCACCTTAAAAATCGCAGCATAAAGGAATTCGGTGGCGTGCTCAAAGCGGCACGACCTGCTTGACATGGATTATTCAAAACTCTCTCTCTCTCTCTCACAGTGGTGACACAAAATGTGACAAAGCCTTGCAGTTGGTGGACTATGTGCAAGAATCACTCGTACCCTCCACGGTTGTCCCTAAAGTTTCGCATGCCCGGACATGCATGGTTTCGCCGCTTATAACTCCGAATAGAATACGGAATTGGGAATCAAATTTTCCACCTTAAAATTCACGCAAGAAACTTATTGGGTGGCCTGATTATAGAGCATCCTATATATATTCATCTCTAGCGGAGCTATTTCGTCACATCCACTTCAACATATCACTCTGAGAAGAAGAAAGCACATTCACACAAGAGAGTGTTCACGCAATGGCTTTTACGCTCAAGAGTGACCTCATCATTTCCCTTGCTCTAATTCTTGGCGCTTGGGCATGGCATGCAATGTCGGTCCGCACGTTGGCCGATCCCACCATTGCCGAGCAGCATGAGCAATGGATGGCCCGTTATGCCCGGACCTACAAGGACCCACAGGAGAAGGCAAAGCGCCGGGCGATTTTCGCGGAGAATTTGCAGTTCATTGAAGATTTCAACAAGTCCGGGAATCGGACATTCAAGTTAGGTTTCAACCATTTCTCGGACTTGACCAATGAGGAGTTTGTCCGAAGCCATACTGGATACTTGGCACCCAAGCAACCTGAGCCTGCCAAAACGATGCTGTTTAGCCCTCAAAATCTGACTGGAGATGTTCCTGATAACATCGACTGGGTAGAGAAAGGCGCCGTAAACCAGATTAAGTACCAAGGCCAATGTGGTAAGTGCAAATGTTATGTATGCATCCGACCATCTTTTTACTCGATAAACTAGTAGGTATTGGACTATATATACTTTTCAAGAATTTGAGCGCGTGTGCAAATTAGAGCCTGATTGGTAGAATTTTTTCTAGGCACCTACAATTGTGAAAAGGAGTGTTGCATCTTTTACAGTGGGTTTAATAAACTTTTGACAGCTGCAACAGTCTATAGCAGCTTTTGGGATGTTGCTTCATCCAGCTTTGAGGTGCTATAACTTTAAAATTGTGTAACAACACATCATAGCATAGCTACAATGCAACACTAACTACGACACAGCCACAACTGTACTAAACAAGTGCTTACCATACTAGAATGAAAACTCAGACATGCATGGGAACAAAGTTATGGAAATAGTGTAACTTCACATGGTTATAACGTGAACAACTCTTATGTAGGATCCTGCTGGGCATTCGCAGCCATTGCAGCAGTAGAAGGAATCGTTGCGATCACAAACGGCAAACTGCTGGTGCTATCTGAGCAACAACTAATAGATTGTGATACCACAAGCTACGGCTGTAGAGGCGGTTACCCGGACAATGCTTTCAAGTACATTATCCAAAACCAAGGAATCGCGTCCGAGGAGAGCTATCCATACCAAGAAATGGACGGGATTTGCGACGCAACGAAAGCAGCTGAACATGCGGCACAAATCAAGGATTTTGCGGATGTCCCGCTCGGTGAGGATGAGCTCATGAAGGCAGTTGCACAGCAGCCAGTCTCAGTCATAATCGCAGCGAACGGCCAGGAGTTCCAGAGCTATCGTAGCGGCGTGTTCAATGGGGATTGTGGGCAGCAGCTGGACCACGTAGTCGTCGTGGTCGGGTATGGGAAAAGCGAGGACGGAACTGAGTTCTGGAAGATCAGGAACTCGTGGGGCGAGACATGGGGTGAAGGTGGTTACATGAGGCTTCAAAGAGGCCGTGGTAGTTCTGAAGGAATGTGCGGACTCGCATCGAAAGCTTCTTATCCGGTTGCGTGAGAGTGTACTAATCACAACATTACATACACAGCACATGCTTCACGCGATTATGAGTTGCTGTTTGTGTAGCTACTTATATTTCATGTGCTTTTAGCTATCGTTGTGTGCTTGTAAGAGGGTACTGTCTAGCCACTGAGTTATAAGGCGGACTACGTATTAATGCCCGTAAAATATTAATCAATTTCTTGTTGGATGTTTGATTATCTTTGTCTCTAAAACCCATACCCCATATATAAATGCAATGGTTATTATGGTAGGGTAATATATAGGGCTAATACCACGAAAACCTAAAAATCGGCATACCTGTGACAAATTTATCTTAAACTAATTTTTTTTACTATCAAAAATCCTAAACTGGTACACTTGTGGCGAATATACCAAAAACTAATTTTTTTTATTATGAAAAACCCCAAATTGGTATACATGTGACAAATTCACTCTCCGTTAATTTTTCTTAAATTTGGTTAATACCACGAAAAATCCCAAACTAATACACATGTGGCAAACGGAAGGTAAAAATCCCAAATTGATATACCGGTCAATTGCCACGTGTCATTCAATTTAGTAATTTGACAGTAAAATTTAACGAAAACTAATAGATAGTAAATTTGTCACAAGTGTACCAGTTTGTGGTTTTTTGTCGTCAAAAAATCAGTTGAGGGCAAATTCGTCAGAAGTGTACCAATTTTAAGTTCTTCGTGGTATTAATCCTAATATATATGCAATTTATTGGGCTTTGGACATGGACCGGCCATAATGGGCTTGACCCGAGCCCAGTCCATTTCAATTTGAAAGTTCCCCGGGCTGGAACAAGCCAGAGAAGTGAAATAGCTCTTATGACGAGAAGGGACAACGAAGAACACGACACACATGCATGTAATGGTATTGGTGTGCAAGTCATAGAGACCAAGTACCTACCGGAACCGTTTGTGGGAAAATCATATAGGTCCTTGAATGATTTTGGAAAGTTTGAGGTTATTTTGGGCGAACAGCTTATGAGAATATTGGATCTGAACTAAAAAATACCAAAACTTTCGAGGCGAATATCTTTTTCATATGATAATGTTCGTGCAATGAATTCTATAACATTAGAAAGTGCATGACACAACATTTCTAAAGTTATATTATTTTTATTTTATGGAGATTTGTTCAACATTTTATGAATTTTGGGATTTTGCATGTCAAACTGTTAGGATTAGAATACTGATGTGGCAGTGCCATCGTCACGTCAGCGGTCGAGTCAGCAGAAATCAGTCGCATTTCACAAATGGTGGTCCGACTTGGAGTGCCGCGTGTTTGACATCGCACATGAGACAAGTTTGCCACATCATCGAAGTGGAACAATGAGACTTTGACATATGATAGGAGACACCGTGTCAGCGGACTCAGACACGCAGGCCCAATTGCGGCTTCGGGGGTGTGTGACTTGTGTGATCTTTGTCTAACGTCGTTTTGGATCTAAAATTTTTTTACAGAATAGTCTTGGTTTATAATTTTTTTAGATGTTATAGAATCAGAAAATCGGTAAAAAAACACACACACACACACAAATTGAATTGTGCGTGCTTTTGATTATTGTCCTACATTAGGGTGCATTTGTTTCGCAATATATGAATGATTTGAAAAACATTTTCTTTACTTGTATCTTTAAAAAAATGAATGAATGAAATTTTTTTTTTATCATCTGCGAAAATGTTTAAGCATAAGTTGTTGTTGATAATGAAAATCATTTTCTATTGACTAATCATTTCAAGCGACCATTTATAAGAAAGAAAATTCAAATAATTTATTTTTCACGAAATAAATGGAGCTTCTCATTAACTGTGGCCATGAATGGTGAGATGAGATGAAAATATTGATTAGTGCAATTCTCCTTTTGCTTGTGGCATGTATTTTAGATATTGCCTTCTGAAATATACGTGAACTGTTCTTTGTGTCTCGGAATACTGTGATTCTTGCTTTAAGATTTTTCTAACTTTGTAATCTATCATGTTGTATGGATAGACTACCAAGATAAGATGGTATGAAGAAAGCGTAAGAAGTATGTTGTTAGAGGAAAACTTGCCAAAGAATGACCAAATAGAGGAAAAGGATTATGGCTATATTCCAAGGTGGGATTGCAGAATTGTTCTGAATGATTGTGTTGTATTGTAACTAAATAATTTGCTTAGCATGCTGTTCGATACTGGATATAATTAATCAAGTGGAAGTTCCATTTTCGAACTTTGAATTTTACACAATGTAGTTGAGTAATGGTGATAAAATGTTTGGTTAAGAAATGGAGTGCTTAAAACGGCACTTCATGCCATTCATGGATTCCATAGAGGACCTCGCGGAGGTGATTAATGGAGGAGAATGGCATGTTGTGAGTTGATTGAGGCAACATGATAGCTCGTTCTCTCCACGGTTGTCCCTAGAGTTTCGCATGTTCGGACATGAATTGGGAACAGAATTTTCCACCTTAAAATTCACGTCAGAAGATTGTAGAGTACAGCTATCACAAGCAAACCTGTATATAAATATTCATGTCCAGTGCAGGTATTTCATCATCCACTTCTGAATATTACACTGAGGAACACACTACCCAACTTAATTTTGTGCAATGGCTTTTTCTCTCAAGAGCGAATTCATCATCTCCCTTGTTCTAATTGTTAGCACTTGGGCATGGCATGTGATGTCGGTCCGCACATTGCACAAATCCACCGTCGCCGGGCAGCACGAGCAATGGGTAGCCCTGTACGGTCGGACCTACAAGGACCCTGAGGAGAAGGAGAAACGCCAGACGATTTTCAAGGAGAACTTGCAATTCATTGAAGATTTCAATGTAAACTGTCGAAAAACGACACCCAAGATCTCCATATCAAGAATCTAGAACACATACGTTATGAGATAAAGGATTTACCCACCTGATTTGGAATTCATCGTTCTTGATGCGGAATGTCGATGATCCCACCTAAGTCCTTCTCCTCTATTGCCCCCTTGATCACTGGCTCAATGAGACTGCCTCTCTCACAGTTTTCTTGACGTGAGGAATTATGTGCGCGTTAGGGTTAGAGGAGAGACTTAAGCACTTTATAGAGTTTTAGAACCAAACCCTCTCATTACGGGCCGGGCTCAACTCGGCCCACACTAGCCAGTCCCATATTAGACTAATTAAGAATATTTATATCTAACTTTATTAGACCAATTAAATTACAATATTAATTAATATAACCCACAATTAGAAAAACTCTTACATTCAACGCATCTGGGAATCGGACTTTCAAGTTGGGCTTCAATCAATTCTCGGACTTGACCAATGAGGAGTTCATTCGGAGCCACACGGGATACTTGGCATCCAAGCAACCAAAGTCCCCCAAAATGGGGCCGTTGAGCCAGCGGCATCCGACTGGGGATGTTCCCGACAGCATCGACTGGGTAAAGAAAGGTGCTGTAAATTCGATCAAGGACCAAGGCCAATGTGGTAACTATCTTAATGGCTTGCATGCATCCAATTTTGGATCAATTTTTGACTTCCATTATGAAATAGTTTCCGGAGCCAACCTGTCTTGAAAAGTCAGACAGCAATGGCAAAACAATTGTGAAAAATAATGTGATTTTACATACTTATAATGTTAACAAAATTTATGAATGCAGGATCTTGTTGGGCATTCTCGGCAGTAGCAGCAGTAGAAGGAATAACGCAGATCGCAAGCGGTAAACTGCGGGTGCTCTCGGAGCAACAACTAATCGACTGCGACACCAAAAGCTATGGTTGTGATGGCGGTTTTCCTGACGATGCTTTCAAGTACATCATTAAAAACCAAGGAATTGCGTCTGAGGATACATACCCATACCAAGAGACAGACGGGACCTGCGACTCAAAAAAAGCGACCCAACATGCGGCGCAGATCAAGGATTTTGCAGATGTGCCGCCTGGCGAGGACGAGCTCCTAAAGGCAGTTGCGCAGCAGCCAATCGTGGTTGGAATCGCTGCAAGTGGGCAGGAGTTCCAGAGCTATAGCAGCGGTGTGTTCAATGGGGATTGCGGGGAGGAGCTGGACCACGCGGTCGTCGTGGTCGGGTATGGGACAAGCGAGGAGGGAACCAAGTTCTGGAAGATCCGGAACTCGTGGGGCAAGACATGGGGCGAAGGCGGTTACATGAGGATTCAAAGAGGCAGTGGAAGTTCTAAAGGAATATGCAGACTCGCATCGCAAGCTTCTTATCCAATTGCATGAGAATAAGCAAAACATATGTTTCCAAAGTACAAGCATCACGAGATTACGAGTTGCTCCTTTTTTCCTATTCATATATGCTTGTGTCTGGCCTAGTTGTTTACCTATATTGTGTAGCATCACTAAATTATGAGGAGGATTACGTATTAATTCCCCTAGGTGAATCGATTTCTTGTTTTACTTACGATTCTCTCTGTCTACAATGCATACCCTCATATCTATCTAACTATCTCTCTTTCATCTATCTATCAAAAATTGGTGTTGACATCTAAATTTTATGCTCCAATGTTTTCTTCTCATTTCATGATAATTCAGAGTAAATACGATGGTACCATCAGAATTTAACGCCCAAACAAAGACATATAATGTCTCACATTCTCATTCCTCGCTACATTCTTCTGTGTTTGGCAACGGTTTGCTCCTTTGGTTCAGAAACATCACAACACATCATGAGGTGATCAAATTCAGCCGCATATTCTTCCACGGACAGTTTGCTCCTTTGCTCCTTTGGTTCAGAAACATCACAACACAGTTTGTTCCTTTGCTCCTTTTGTTTGAAATGGTGAAACTAGAGGAAGGTATCTTGGCGGTAGTTCTCTAGTAAGAACTTCTTCTTCTTCGTCAATTCTTTCTTCATCTTTTCCCAAGTTGCAAAACGACTTCTTCCTTCGCAAGCTCTTTGCTTTTTCAAGTGCTCCCACCTCATAGACACATGTTTTTTTTTTAGCTTAATGGCATTTAGCTTCACCTTTCGATCATCTTGTATTTCTTTGTAGTCAAAAACTTCTTTTACGGTGTGTAGCCAATCCATAAATTCTTCCAGTTGCATCTTCCTTTCGAATTCAAGAATATCAACCTTCACATAATAATCTTGCTGACTTACATGGGGTCGTCGATATTGACGTTGAGGAAGTCCTTCTTCACTTGAAGCATGACTTCGAGCGAAGAAAGCATCTTTAGAGTCATGACACAAAACATCATGTTTCCAAAGTTCGAAGTGTTGAAAACGCTCTTACAGTTGCTGCACTTGTCTCCTTAAATTATCCAACTCCACGTCTTATAGGTCTCTTTCTCGAACTGTAGAAGACTCAACATTTGGTCCACGTTGACAATGACAAGCCATTTATCTAATTTCTCTTCTTCTTTTCGAATGAAACTATGAGATGAGATGGAAGATAGCTACTTGTAACTTTTATAGAATTTTGAGACACTTGCACTAAATAAAAGTTTAACTCAAAAGAGACCTTTATGTGTGTGTATTAATCTTATGGAAATTTTGGATGTAATTTTTTAACAATTTATTTTGTAATTTTTGTTTTCCAAACAGAAATAGTAGGGTTTGGATCCTCTATAGGTATCATATTGGGGTTGAGAATATAGTAAATCTTCAAGACAGTGAGTAGAAACATCATCTTGTCTCTCCATTGAGCAAAATTGTTGCCATGAAAATGGTTTAGTTTCACCATGTCTTGATTCATTCCTTTGATCGATCCCAACTCCATTGTTGCCAAAACAATTCTTTAATATTGTTGGGAAAAAATTAATCGAGAAAAATGGAATCAGACTTTGAGGCATGAATACACTGTTTTTAAAGAATTATTTGCCGCAAAACATTGCTAATGGTTACTAGAAAAAATCTGCCAAGAGATAACAAAGTCTCGAATGAGAATACCAGAAAACAATTTTGGTATATCTCCAAGAACTCTTAAAAGGAAACAATTGAAGAATAAATATTGTATTTTTAAGAAAGAAATGCAAATTGAAAAAGTGAAAAAGAAATATTGAACTAGGAATGTGAATGTGTAATAGCAAAACCCTTTTGTGAACATACATACCGTTTCAAAAGGACACACCTTTTCATGTTGTAAAAACCTATAAATTCGTTTTTTTATTGTAAAATAATAATGACGGAAAAAAATAACCGAAAAAGTCAACATACAACCTTTGAAAGGTTGTAAGTGCGCCTAATAACCGTTAATAAAAAATAACTGCCAATGAAAAAAATAACCGCAAATTGTGAAACAAGACACCTCTTTGTTTGTTTTACAAACAAACTAACAATAGCAATTACTTTAACAAAGAAATAATCTTCCTGGATACATTGCCTGATGCCCAGAGACACAGGTTGAGGAAGTGCACGATGATTTCCAACATTGACCATTTCAATGGTATAATGATGCAATCAGTGTTCATCCATGCATTTTATCAAGAGCTGAATTTGAAACGAAAGGGTTACGCTCTTCACCTACGACGATTGGCTTGAGCCTCCAAGAGAATCGAGGAATATTGAAAAATGCACGCTATTCTTTGGTGTAATAGAGTCCTGTGAAGAACTACAATTGAGGAATAGATCCCGGATATCTCCTTTGTTATATTTATTTAGTTAGTGTGAATATTACACATGTTTTTACTTTGTTAGAAACATAATGTTGTACATCATTTAATCACTTCCTGTGTGAATGGAAAGTTCACATAGAATTTTACAGGCATTATATTGTTATTAAATAATTGGTTTGGCATGCTGTTCTATTTTGGATATGCTTAATTAACTGGAAGTTCCATTTTCGAAGTATGAATTTTGCGAAATGTAGTTGAGTAATGGCGATTAAATGTTTGCTTAAGGATGATCGCTGGCAGTAACCTTTCGATTTCTTGCTTTAGATTTCATTACATTTGCTTTAGTGATAATGAGTACAAAATAATGTGTGTTGTGCCGAGGATTAACTGTTGCGTGATGTCTCTTTATGCAGTAACTGATCATGGCTGCAATGAAGAATATCATAGCTGATTCAAACAAGGATGAAAAATTGAATATCTCGTTCAGAAAATCCCAATTTGTGTTGAAAAATCCCAATTAAATAGCGGTTTTGAACCACAACGTTGCTCAAGCTTGAAGAGATCAAGAGATAAATGTAAAAAACCTCATTTTGATAACTATCTCAAAAATTCACAGAAAGAGAAAGGAGTCCTGAAAGCGGCACTTGATGCCATTTATGGATTCAACAGAGGACCTCGCGGAGGTGATTATTGGAGGAGAATGGCATTTTGTGAGTCAATTGAGGCAACTTGATAACGCGTGCCCTCCACGGTTGTCCCTAGAGTTTCGCATGTTCGGACATGCATGGCTTTGTCACTCATATCGAATTGGGAACCAAATTTTCCACCTTAAAACTCACGTAGGAAGACTTTTTCATGGCTAGAATGTAGAGTACAGCGATCACAAGCAAGCCTGTATATAAATATTCATGTCCAGTGCAGGTATTTCATCATCCACTTCTGAGTATTACACTGAGGAACACACTACCCAACTTAATTTTGTGCAATGGCAATTTCTCTCAAGAGCCAATCCATCATCTCCCTTGTTCTAATCGTTAGCGCTTGGGCATGGCATGGGATGTCGGTCCGCACATTGCACGAAATCACTGTTGCTGAGCAGCACGAGCAATGGATAGCCTAGTACGGTCGGACGTACAAGGGTAAGTGGAACTATTTTAGAAAAGAAATCATCTTAGAAAAGTCTACTTTGTCTATAGTAGCAGTAATTCTCATCATTTTCTAAGGACTTGATTCTTTTTTTTTCTTTTTTTTAAGTTTTAAGACTCAATCGCACTCTCGTGACAAGTTTTACGACTTTCAATGTTCTTATTTCTAGTTTTCTTTCCTATCTTTTGTTCCTAACTTCAAATACTAAAATCACATGCAATCTATAAGATCATTTTTTAGATCTACTAGCAATGCTCCTTAATAGTGACAATTACCAAGAAAGGTACCAAAAAAGTGTTAAATCTATTGCATTGGTAATAACTTAGTCTTAAACCTTTCAATCGGACTAATTTAGTCCCAAATCTTTTCACATTGATACGAATTTAGTTCATCCGGCCAATTTATGCCGAAAATTGGTGACATGGTGGTAACCATCCTACATGGCAAAACCGCCGCTGATTTTGGACTTTTTAAAAAATTTTAAGGAATTTTTAATTACTTTTTAAATTAATTTTTTCTCTTTCTTTTTCTTTTTTTCTTCTCTTTTCCTTCTTTCATTTTAAAGAAAATTGCTACGTGGTAGATCCAACAAGGGCCGGCCTCACTTGGGTGAGGTCCCTTGCTAGATTCGGCAGGGGGACCCTCGCCCAATCCTCTCTAGGTTGCGGCAAGCGAGGGCTGGGTGAGGGTCCTCGTAGCCATCACTAGGGGCCTCGCTGGCCTTTGGTGAGGGCTAGGCGAGGCTACCCCTTGCCCTCACCGGTGACAGGTGACCTCTGTCGGCTAGCGACTGGCATAGGGTAATAAGGAAAAAAGAAAAAAGAAAAAAGAGAAACGATAGAAAGAAAAGAAAAGAAAAGAAAAGAAAAAATTAATAAAAATTGGGAAAAATGTGTTTAAAAATTTTAAAAAATGTCCACGCCAACGTCGGTCAGGCCATGTAGGACGATTGACATCCATGTTAGCAATTTCCGACCTAAATTGGTCGGATGGACTGAAATGGTATAAATGTGAAAATGTTTAGGACTAAATTGGTCCAATTGAAATATTTAAGGTTGAATTAATATCAAGGCAATAGATTTATGACTTTTTTTTGTACTTTTCCCGACAATTACCATAACCACATAGTGGTACTTTTGTGACAAAAGGGGGCTCAACACGCTGACGACAAAAAAAAAATTAAACATAAGCCTTCCTAACATCAAAATGTCCTACCTTGTCTCCCAAAAGAACCGTGGTCAAACCAGGAGTTCGAAGAAAAAACAAAGGCAGCGTCTTGGAGAATCCAATAGTTGGCAACCCATTATATGCACACCTATTTGCTTCAGAAAAGCCTACTGTGCATACCTAGCTTTGCGTTGTGGTCATTAAGCAAACTAACAATAGACAAGAAATCCAATTTAATAATTAAAATGCGGATACCCGTTTGTTACACCGTTTTCAACCCATGCCAAAGAGTCCAAAATTCCACTTGTACCAAGGAACAAATATCATTCGCATGAGCAAAGCCAAGGAACCGGTCTCCCCATTAAGATATTGGGTTAATATCATGAAAAACCTTAAACTGATACACATGTGACAAATTTATCCCAAACTAATTTTTTTACCATAAAAAATCCTGAACTGGTATATTTGTAACAAATTTATCCAAAACTAATTTTTTTGACCATAGAAAACCTTAAACTGGTATACTTGTAACAAATTTACCCCAAGCTTAGTTGAGGTTACTTTAATTAGCTCATTTTCTCTCTTCTTTATAACACAAAAAGCCCCTAGTAACAGGACTTGGTTCATTTTCTCCAACATTCCCTCCAATAAATCCTAAATTTTGGGGCAAATTTGTACCAGTTTAAGGTTTTTCGTAATCAAAAAATTAATTTAGAGGTAAATTTGTCACATGTGTACCAATTTTGGGTTTTTCGTGGTAAAAAAAATACTTTAGGATGTACCAATTTGGGATTTTTCGTGGTATTAACCCCAAGATATTTGTAGTTGCATGGAAGAGTGAAATAGTAGCATTATCAAAATCATGCAAGAGTTAAATAGTAGCAACTTCAAAATCAACTCTTCGAAATTCATCATAAGAACGCAGCATATTTCTCACCGCATTATACGGTTCAGTAAAATTCATTTTGAAATAGAATCTTATTATACCATAACCAAATCAACCATACCGTGATACCAAAAATGACTTCCCGCTTTTTAGTCCGACGCTTATCCGGTTCTTTTCGTCATTTTATCTCATCGTGTTCCAACATATGAAATAATTGGTAGACTAGATTATAGATCTCCACATGCACATAGTATGTTCAACCGGAAGAAATGTTACATTTAGGCACTTAGGTGAGAAGACTTTGTTAATCCACTAGACTGATAATAAAAAAAAGGGTGGAAACCGCACTAGGCTTGCTAGAAAACATTTGCTTCTAGGATAAAGCAAGTCTCAAAAGATAGTGCATAATACATCATGATGGCCCTCATCTTCATGACTGTTGCGTTGCAAAAGGAGAAATGGAGGTTTTGGAGTGCTTAAAACGGCAGAAAATGGGCTCAAAACGGCAAATGATAGAATAAAAGTAGGGCCTTTCTTTTCCTTTTTGAATAACCCATTCCAGGAATTCCAATCTTGGTTTGATCTTATCTTACGGGCCAGGAAAGTTCTACTTGCTCGAATGTGTAGGATAGGTGGGAAGTGGCGACTTGCTGAACGAGATTTGGAGACTGAGCACGAACCTCCGGAGACCTCCTTTTTCTCTTCCCAGATTTTCCTAAAATTGGAGTGCTTAAAACGGCACGACTTGCCACGGATGGGATCCCACAGAAGACCTCAGGGAGATGCTTAATGGAGGAGAAAAATGGCATGTTGTGAGTTGATTGAGGCAATCTGATAAATCTAGTACAGCACTGGTTATTTAACGACAAAGCCTTGAATGTGATGGTGGATCTACAGGAAGCACTCGTGCCCTCCACGGCTGTCCCTAAAGTTTCACATGTTCAGACATGCATGGCTTTGTCGCTCATGTCTCCGCAGGGTGTGGAACCAAATTTCCCACCTTACAATCAACGTAAACTTTTTGCATGGCTTATAGAGTACGGCTATCACCAGCAAGACTCTATATAAATATTCATGTCCAGTGCAGGTACCTCATCATCCAATTCTCAGTATTCCACTGAGAAACACACTCACACTTGCAATTGTGCAATGGCTTTTTCTCTCAAGAGTGAATTCATCATCTCCCTTGTTCTAATTCTCAGCACTTGGGCATGGCATGCGATGTCGGTCCGCACATTGCACGTGTCCAACATTGCCGAGCAGCATGAGCAATGGATGGCCCAATTCAGTCGGACCTACAAGGACCTGGAAGAGAAGGAGAACTTGCAGTTCATTGAAGATTTCAATGCATACCGGAATCGAACTTTCAGGTTAGGCATCAATCAATTCTCGGACTTGACGGATGAAGAGTTTGTTTGGAGCCACATGGGATACTTGGCATCTAAGCAGCCAAAGTCCCCCAGAACTGCCTCGTTGAGCGACCAATATCCAACTGGGGATGTTCCTGATAGCATTGACTGGGTGGAGAAAGGCGCTGTAAATCAGATCAAGGACCAAGGCCAATGTGGTAAGTATCTTAACGTCTTGTATGCATCCAATTGTGGGATCGATTTTGACTTCAATTTAGAAATTAGTTTAGAAGCCTAGCTATCTTGAGAAGTCAGATACCAATAATAACTAAATTGTGAAAATAGTGTGATTCTACAAACTTACAATGTCGGCAAATTTCGTGAATGCAGGATCTTGTTGGCATTCTCAGCAGTTGCAGCAGTAGAAGGAATCACGCAGATCAAAAGTGGTAAACTAACATCGCTCTCCAAGCAACAACTCATCGACTGTGATACCGGAAACATGGCTGCAATGGTGGTCTTCCGGAAAATGCTTTCAAGTACATCATCCAAAACCAAGGAATTGCGTCCGAGGATACATACGAGTATCAAGAGATGGACAGGACCTGCGACTCAACAGAAGCAGCCCAACAGGCGGTGCAGATCGAGGATTTTGCTGACGTGCAGCCTGGCGAGGAGGAGCTCATGAAGGCAGTTGCGCAGCAGCCGGTCTTGGTCGGAATCGCGGCAGGTGGGCAGGAGTTCAGGAGCTACAGCAGCAGCGTGTTCAATGGTGATTGCAGCGAGGAGCTGGACCATGCAGTTGTCGTGGTCGGGTATGGGACGAGCGAGGATGGAGCCAAGTTCTGGAAGATCCGGAATTCGTGGGGTATGAGTTGGGGCGAAGAGGGTTACATGGGGATTCAAAGAGGTGGTGATAGCTCTGAAGGAATGTGCGGACTCGCATCGCAAGCTTCTTATCCAGTGCTCTGAGATAATCGA
>BCNH02000005.1:11910022-11920875 GCA_001662345.2 Metrosideros polymorpha var. glaberrima
GGTTGAAAGGAATGGTGCTAGGTGTCGGGTGATTTTTAGCTTAGCTAAGTGGAACTATTTTAGGAAAGAAATCATCTTAGAAAAGTCTACTTTGTCTATAATAGCAGTAATTCTGATCATTTTCTAAGTTTGCAGAAGCACCGACGAATGTTGAATATGCAAAATGAGGTGACTCATATCAATTTTTTTTATATCTGTGGACACCATTTAGATGACAAATCACTCACAGTTGAATCTCATGTGACTAAGTAATCTTTGTAGAAGGAAGAGCTGATACAAACTCTTATACTTTTGCTCAAATATCTCATTATCATATTCATTGAAAATCTTATAAATGGGAGGTTGCTTGCTTAACATTTATGCCTAATAGCATATCTCTTTTACAAGACGTACACGCAAAACTCTAAATCATTTATTCTGTGAACTTATCTGCATATTGAAATTATAATGTGGTTTTGTGATGCAATTGTGAGGGTGGGCAATTGTTGTTTTAAGTGACAGTGGATGATATTAGAGTGTATGGGGATGGATGTCGATGGATGAATGCATATGCAAGATAGATTACAATTGGAATCAAGGCATATAGGTCATGCCATCAGCAGAGGATTAAGATTGGGATTGATGACGCTCGCCACCAAGGCTTATAGGACAAACCACCTGCCAAAGATATTGGACTTGGGAATAGAAGAAGTTTAACTATTGGGCCTACTGTCGCGACCTGAAATTTCCCGTCCGGGGAAGAGATTAGGTTTAGGGGTATTGCCTAAAAAGAATAGGTCGATTTAGGCATGGGATCTCCCGAGCCCATACCCCATGTGACATTGGATTTCATTTTTTTGGGTTTTTTAACAACCTATATATTCATGGAGTCGCCACTAACCATTTTAGGATGGGTAGACTAGAAACCCAATTAAGATGAGGGAGGATCTACGGAACCAGAGATTCTAAGTCTGGAGACTTGCTTACACTAATATTTCTATTAATGCCCTTTCGATACCTAATTGGTCAGTTGGTTTTCTAATTGATCATGCAATCTTGACAATTTTTTTAATCCTGAGGTCAGGACCATTTGTAGGTGAGCATACAACATGTTTTTGTGATTTCCATTTTAAGTTCTAAACCAATTCTAACCCTAACCTAGAAAGAAAAACGAATAAACAAACAATGGAAAACGTAGTATTCACAAGATAATAAAAACAAATTGCTCTAAGTACGATAAGAAAAACCCACAAATTGTTGGGCAATTATACATGGCCTTGTTATAAGCCTCGAGACATGAATCCCTCGTAAGCTTGATGTGAATACATATATGAAACCTAAAAAAAAAAATCTAAGCAAACATGCATTTTTACGCCATATCAAGTTCGAGAGAGACCTAGGTTTGATAACCCAATAAACTAAACCCAACCAAGGCAAACCAAACATCATTACAAAGCTTAGAGCAAGAGGTTCAAAAGTCCAAAAATGAATTTTGGCCAATTTAATCTTAAAATACATGTGATTTTGACAAAACAGACCCGAAGGTCAAGAAACAAGTCCGGTTTTGACCTGGAACTTCGACGGCTTTGAAAAAATAGCAAATAGTATTCTGAAATTATAAGAATTCACAGACACTCAGATCAATATATTCTGAGAAACTTTCATATTTTGAGTTTTTTCAAAAGAGTTCTTTATCTTTGTGAAAATTTTCAATGTTACCTCAAAGGTCAGAAAAGGTTCGGAATTGAAACCGGGACTTTAACGATTTTAATAAAATAGCAAAAAAAAATACTAAAAATTGTGAAATTTCACAGACTACTAAATAAGATCCCAATGAACAACTTTCATGTTCTGGGTTCTTGCAAAAAATGGCTGCAACCATGTCATTTTAGTATTTTGAGACAGAAAAAAGTTTTGGTTCCAGAAACTGGAAAAATCAACAGGGGTGTCATTGGTTTGGCTATCGGTTTAGCCAACCTAAAGATCATATTTGGCCATGAAAAATTTTCACAGAATATATCTAGGCGTGTTCTTCAATGTTGATGAAGACCACTTTTCCAGATTCTGTGTACAAAAAATCACGAAAAATCGAGAGCACACGAAGGTCAGTCAGGAAATGGCAAGAAACAGCAAAGAACAGAGAGTTTTCTTGTTTTTTTTTAGATTCTGTGACCGACTTTCCAAGGACTTTTCATATAGTGGACAATACTCAAATGAGGCATGTGACCACTCAAATCGAAGCTTAAGACGTTGATATCGATTCTCTAGTTGAATATTTCATCAACGAAAGTCGTTTTTAGGGTCATATCAAGCATCGAGGCATGCCGGCCCATGAAACTTGGGTTTTGTGGAACATCCAAAACATGTGTCAATCGGTCCATGGCATAAGACAAGAAAACCAACCATCACATAGACCTATTCTAAGCATGTCAATGTAAGGCTAGACATACTTAACATGCATTCACATTCGAGCAAGGATTTTACTTGAAACAAAGGTAAAATGTTATACCTTTGCTTGGGTAGCTTCGAAGCTCAAATGAGCTCATTTTGGCCTCCCGTCTAACTTGGAAAAGGGTCAAGGTGAGCTCATGACCTAAGTGAGCGAATGTCACAAGCCGAGTTAGGACTTTCGAGAGTATTTGGATGAAAATGAAAAGAAATGAGAAAAAAATCAGTCCGTTGAAATGCTTGTCAGAATCCAGCACGAACACCAGTCGGAGATGAGGTGATTCCGGGAGCCACAGTGGTCTGTTGGGGCTGAAACCAATGCCAAAATGTCGGCAAGAGGCAGACTAAAATTTTTGGAGTGGAACAAAGGTAAACTGAGCTCGGACGTGGCCGGAATGGCCGTTGGCGGGTGGCAGACTGGTCACCAGCGTGGAGAACAATGATTCGCCAGAGAAGAAAATAGGTCGGAAAAGTCACCGGCCGACGGTTCCCAAGGGTGGATCATGGAAAGATCGGAAAGGGGGATGTATGGTGGTCATTGTGGTGGTGGTGGTTCGTCGAATGGCAGTCGGAGGTGGTTGGAGTGGTCTCAGGAAGTTTGGTCGCCAGATGAAGAGGAACCAGGGTTTGATTTTCTCCCTTGTTTTTCCCCCCTTTTGCAAGAAGACTTGAGATGTATCTATATGAGAGGGAGAGCTCAAAATTTTCTGAAGGTGGTTATCTCCCTCTTCCCCCTCTTTTCTTCTCTAATTTGTCCTCTCTTTTTTGTTTTCTTTTTCATCATTTCCCTTCTTTTTTCCTTCCCCATACTTCTCATCATTTCTCTTCTTTTTCCCTTCCCCATTTTTCTCATCATTCCCTTTCTTTTCAGGCATTGGACTCATGTGACTATAGTTTGTCTCTTGTGGGGTATTTTGGTCATCCTACACTTGGGTGAGGGTAGATTACCATACTACCCTTTCATTTGAATAGCCAAGCTTGTCTTTTGTGGGGCATTTTGGTCAATCTACACTTGGGTAAGGGTAAATTACCATACTAGCCTTTCGTTTGAATAGCCAAGCTTGTCCTTTGCAGGGCATTTTGGTCAATCCGCGCATGAGGGTAATTTAGTCATTTTGCACTCGGGGGCCATTTGGTAATTTCGCATTAAGGAGGAGGAAGTGGGGCGGCCCATGGGTTATTGGGCCAGCCGAACGAGCTGGCCCATGGCTGGCTTGTGCTGTGTGTTGTCACGGGCTCAGGTCGAAACAGTTCGCCTTTTTGACCTGTTTTCATTTCTCGTTTCTCAAATTCACTAATTTTGCACAATGCTACCTGTTCATGTTGGATTGAAAGCTTTATAATTCAGACGGCTTGATTAAATAAATAACGGTCAATGAATCAAATGTCATGAAAAGAATGACTCTGAAAGCGATTAAAAAGGAAATAAATATATATTTTTTGGCCAATTAAGGGTCGGCGTACCCATTTTAAGGAAAGCCGATGCTCAACTGATTTTTTGGGATTTTAATGATGCATAAGAAAAATAAATTGATTTTTTTGATGATTTTGAATTTTTTTGAATTTTTTTTGTATAAAATAATTGGCTAAAAATTCATGTGTCAACACCTACAAGGAAAACCATCAGTTGAGAATACAGTGCCTTTTTTACTCTACCACCAAGGAATAATCCAACTTCCTTGCTAGATATTTGCTAGCACAGAGGCAAATCTCATATATTCTTAATATTGAAAATCGACTGCGTTACATTTGAGATCTCACCTCTATTTATAGAGGAACTAAGATATAGGAAATAGACAAACATTGAAGACATGGGAACTACCCAAGCATTAAAGACGTGGGGTCTAGACAAATATTTAAGGACATGGAAACTAGAAGGCAATTAGAAACCTACGAACTAGAAAAGTACATTAATGATATAGAGACTTGAAATCTTAACTCTTCAGCTTTGCGGCTCATCTTGCAAAATTTGTCCACCAACCTTGACAAAAAATAACCACCTCAAGAGATCAACATATATCCAAGGAAATTGCTTAGAATAGCCTTACATCAATATGTTGTTGATTAGCTTTGAAAACGACAACTAGTTTGGTGAATCAGTAATTCAATACTTGATCAAAAAAGAATGAATCGGCAACTCCTTAATGGCCAACTTTTCCGCATAATTGACAATCATTCTTGCGTATCACATGAGTTGATCGATACAACCTGATGCTCTTGCATCAATCTCCCATTGTTGTTGAAGATTTGTCCTCAAATCTCGTCATTGCCTCATCTCTAGGATTCAAAGTGCCTAACCTCTTACCGAAAGAACTTGATTCCGACAAATTTCTCGAACGGCCTCTCCAACAAATTAGATAATGTATTTGCTTTACCCCTTTGAAATTCTTCAAAGTTGAAAACACTTCATCAAGCATATTCGTTAAACAATGCATTTCAAAGTGCATGGAGATCTCTTTCTCACCTGTTTTTCTTTCAACCATAAAGAAGGAAAAGACAATCTTTTGTTTATGAATGACACTCTCAACCCATGTTTCAATCAAGAAGATATTTTCCTTACTCGTGTTTCCCTTCCCAAGTTGATTTTTGTGGGTCATGGATGGATTCAAAGGGACAAGGGAAATATGTTTCCGATCCTTAATAAATGAGTAGGTATTTTTGTGGCCATCATGCATAGCTTCCTATCAAATTTCCAAGGTCATTCAAGAATCAAATGGCAAGCATCCACACCCCATACTTTATCATTATATTTTTTTTCCAATGGAGAAATGAACAAGACATCTTTTATCGACCCTTACCTCTCTCTCTTTGCGAAGCCAAGAAAGCTTGTAAGGTTGTGGGTGTTTCTCTGTCTTGAGGTGCAATTTATCCACCATTGTTGTAGCCACTATATTCTCTCAACTTCCCCTGTCAATGGTAACATTAGACACCCTTCATGAGAAGTACATCTAGTGTGAAAAATGTTGTTGGGAAGCCATGTGTCTTCTTCACTAGAAGTAGCATTCAAAATCCAACTATGGTTTAGAGACTCTCTGCATAGATGACTTCATATCTCTCCTTCGATCGTTCATTGGAGTTATGTGGGTCTTCATATTTCTCTTCTTCAAGCTCTTCTTCTAATAGAGAGACAATCTTATGATTTGGACAATCAGAGACAATATGTCCAAACCCTTGGCACTTGAAACACCCGCATAACCCGACAGGGTTAGGATGATTGGAACTTGATGTTCCATCATTCTTAGGAAGCGACTTTGAAGTGGTTACCCTAGTATTAGGACTAGAGGTTCTCTCATCTTTGGAATAGCTTTCTTTGTTCCAAAATCGGGAGCTACTTCCACGTGCTTTTTGAAGTTGCATTTCCACCTTAAGTGCAACTTGACAAACATCATTACAAGTCCAATAAGGTTGTAGTTGGACAATATTACCAATTTCAGATCGAAGTCTACCAAGGCAACTGGCAACAGTTTCCTCCTTTGGTTTAGAAACATCACAACACATCATGAGGTGATCAAATTCTGTTGTATATTCTTCCATAGACAGTTTGCGTCTTTGGTTCAGAAACATCACAACACATCATGAGGTGATCAAATTCTGCCATATATTCTTCCACAAACAATTTGCTCCTTTTGTTTGAAATGGTGAAACTTGAGGAAGGTATCTTGGCGATAGTTCTCTGGTAAGAACTTCTTCTTCTTCAATTCTTTCTTCATATTTTCCCAAGTTGTGATACGACTTCTTCCTTTGCAAGCTCTTTGCTTTTTCAAGTGCTCCCGCCACATAGACACATGTTTTTTGAGCTTAATGGCATATAGCTTCACCTTTCGATCATTTTGTATTTCTTTGTACTCAAAGACTTCTTTTACGGTGTGTAGCCAATCCCTAAATTCTTCCGGTTGCATCTTCTTTCGAATTCAAGAATATCAACCTTCACATAAGAATCTTGCTGACTTACATGGGGTGGTCGATATTGACGTCAAGGAAGTCCTTCTTCACTTGAAGCATGACTTCGAGTACCAGCAAAGGGGTTGACATCCTCTTCATCAGAGAAAGCATCTTTAGAGTCATGACACAAAACATCATGTTTCCAAAGTTCGAAGCGTTGAAAATGCTCTTATAGTTGCTGCACTTGTCTCTTTAAATCATCCAACTCCACATCTTATAGGTCTCTTTCTTGAACTATAGAACACTCAACATTTGGTCCACGTTGACGATGACCAGCCATTTATCTCATTTCTCTTCTTCTTCTTCAATGAAAGTATGAGAGGAGATGGAAGATAGCTACTTGTAACTTTAATAGAATTTTGAGATACTTGCACTAAATAAAAGTTTAACTCAAAAGAGACCTTTATGTATGTGTATTAATCTTATGGAAATTTTGGATGTGATTTTTTAACAATTTATTTTGTAATTCTTGTTTTCCAAACAAAATAGTAGGGTATGGATCCTCTATAGGCATCATATTGGGGTCGAGAATATAATAAATCTTCAAGGCAGTGAGTAGAAACATCATCTTGTCTCTCCATTAAGCAAAATTGTTGCCATCAAAATGGTTTAGTTTCACCATGTCTTGATTCATTACTTCGATTGATTCCAACTCCATTGTTGCTAAAATAATTCTTTACTATTGTTGGGAAAAAATTAATCGAGAAAAATGAAATTAGACTTTGAGGCGTGAATACACTGTTTTTAAAGAATTATTTGCCACAAAATATTGCTAATGGTTATTGGAAAAAATCTGCTAAGATATAACAAAGTCTCGAATGAGAATACCAAATAACAATTTTGGTATATCTCCAAGAACTCTCAAAAGGACACACCTTTTCATGTTGTAAAAACCTATAAATTTGTTTTTTATTATAAAATAATAATAATGGAACTAAACACCATGATTGAGGAACTTGTACTGATTGAACCCCCGTCTACAGGCCCTTTCTTCACATGGACAAACAAAAGCCCAAGGGTTAATCTTAAAGTGAGCAAAATTGATAGTCTTGATCAATGCTGAATGGCAAGATAAATATAGCCACTATTCAGTTGAATTCTTGCTTCCAGGGGTTTCGAATCACTCTCCGTGTTTGGCGCGACTTGACACCACATATAGGAGAAGGAAATCTTCTTTCAAATTCTTTAATTTCTAGACTACTAGCCCTAATTTCTTGCCTATGGTCTCCACTTGTTGGCAACAGAAAGTTCAAGGATCAAGAATGTTCATTGTGGTGAAGAAGCTCAAAACATTGAAACAACAACTCAAAAGCCTGAATAGATCTCAGTTTTACACTTAAAGGTAAAGCAAGCTAAGGAAAGCCTACATCTACTTCAACAAAAGCTTGTCTATGACCCTTATAATTCCATTACTCGAGCTGCAGAAAAGGCTCAACTGGAGGAGTTTCTTGCTCTTAGTAAACATGAAGAAGTTTTCCTCAAATTGAAATCAAGAAATCTATGGCTCAAGGAGGGTGACAATAATAATAAGATTTTCTTTGCCTCCATGATGAGGAGGAGTGCCCTGAACAGGATCAATCATCTCAAACTCGACGATGGCTCTATTATTACCGAGCAAGGTGCTCTTAAGAATATAATTATATCATATTACCTTCTTGGTAACTCCAGGCATACAAGTATTCCATATGAGAGCTATACTTCTTTTTTCTATGAGGATGTTAATGCTCTTGTTGCCTTTCCTACACTTCAGAGATTATATATCTTTAGAGTTTTAAAGGGTTTCAACAACTTCAAAGCTCCAGGTCCAGATGGTTTTAATAGTCTACTCTACAAACGCGCATGGCCCAACATAGGGCGCGACATTGAGGAAGCTATCATGGACTTCTTCTTGTCAAAAAGAATGTTGAAATCCATAAATTCCACATTGATCTCCCTTGTACTGAAGGTCCCAAACCCATCCTACCTCAAGGAGTTCAGACCTATTGCATATTGTAATCTCCTATACAAGATCATATCTAAGCTTCTTGTAGAGCGAATAAGTTGTGTGCTTTCGTCAATCGTTGACTTCAACCAAATTGCTTTCATCACTGGGCGACGGATTTCAGAGAATATTCTATTATGCCAAGATCTTTTACACAACTACAATAAGGGAGACAAAAGTAAACGTGTGGCAATAAAGATTAATCTAATGAAAGCTTATGACATGGTAAAATGGGAAGCAGTTCTTAGGGTTC
Organism: Metrosideros polymorpha var. glaberrima; assembly: GCA_001662345.2. NCBI lineage: Eukaryota > Viridiplantae > Streptophyta > Magnoliopsida > Myrtales > Myrtaceae > Metrosideros > Metrosideros polymorpha. The sequence continues at coordinate 11,918,626 of BCNH02000005.1, forward strand.
TCAAAGCTATAAATACACCTTAGTATTTGGTTGATTTGATATCTGAATGAACCACTACACCGAGGTTTTCAGTAAACTTCAATGGCGAACATGTTGGCTATATTAATAGTACTAATGGGCTATGACAAGGTGATCCTCTTTCTCCATACCTCTTTGTCCTAGTTATGGAGCTTCTTAATAGAATTGTTAGTGCGAAAGTTGCTACTTCTACTTTCAAGTATCACTGGCGTTGCAAAACGCAATGGATTACTCATTTATGTTTTGCAGACGATTTGTTCCTATTTGCTCTTGGAGATGTAGACTCTGTCATGTGCCTTGTGGATGCCCTTAACAAATTTACAGTTCTCACAAGACTGAGGTTTAACCTTGACAAATACCAAATCTTCTTCTTTGGGGTTAAATGAGGATGAAAAGCTCCTTATACTGGACCACACGCCTTTTTCCATAGGTATCCTCCCTATCAAATACCTTGGAGTCCCACTTGTTACTAGAAGATGCACTCACATGGATTGTAAGAGTCTTACTGACAAGATCTTTAAGAAAATTGAAAGCTGGGGCATGACGCATATGAGTTGTGTAGGGCGTCTACAGTTAACCAAATCAATCCTCATCTCCAAATGCACCTATTGGATGCCAATGTTCTTACTTCCAAAGCAAACCATATATGAGGTTGAGAAGAGGATCCGTCAATTTTTGTGAGCAAGTAATACAATTAATCACGAATCGCACAAAGTGGCATGGCAAGTAGTTTGCTCTCCTAAAAAGGAAGGAGGATTAGGATTGCTCGATCAGAACTTATGGAACAAAGTATTGTTAAGTCACATGCTATGGAACCTCATCAATCGCCCATCCTCTTCTCTTTGGAGTACATGGGTTCACAACACCAAATGCAAAGGTACTCCAATTATGCAAATCAATATTAGGGGTAGTATGGCTTAGAGTTGGCGATGTTTCCTTAAACTGCGACCTATTCTAACCTCGGTTATCCATAGCTCAGGGTACTGTTGCTGAGAAATTTATGATGAACTTAGACATGTGGGATCGGTTGTGGAGTGGTATAACCTAATTTGGACCGGCGACATTAGCAAACACAATTTTATTGGCTGGCTCGTTTGCAGAAATAGACTACCGACAACAGAGATCGTCGGCCAATGGATGAGTTCAGTTGATATCCAATGTAACTTCTGCAGGGCCAGTATAGAAGATAGAACACACTTATTCTTCCAGTGTGGGTAGGCAGCATATGGCGTAGTATTCTTGCACAACATGGAATTAGGCGTCCTTTAGGAGGATGGAATGACGAACTTCAATGGATGATTAGGACAACAAAAGGCAAGGACATGGTGGCAAGACTCCTCAAGGTATCATTTCTAGCAACCATATATGGCATTTGGATAGAGCGCAATTGTAAGCGATTTCAAAACAAGTCAACTGACATCCATATTATTTTGACTAATGTGCGTAAACATGTAAGAGATAGAGCCTCGCTCTACCAAAAAATTAATCCTTTCTAGACAAATGTTGTTTTAGCTACTTTGTGGAGACTTTCTGGCTCCATTTTTTTGGATTATTAGCAATATTTGTAATGCCGGGGGATGCCCCTAAGCTGATGTACTTCATCTTCTTGAAAATACTTACATTTCACACCAAATAATAATGGAAAAAAATAACCGAAAAAGTCAACATACAACCTTTGAAAGGTTGTAAGCACGCCTAATAACCATTAATAAAAAATAACCACCAATAAAAAAAAAAATAACCGCAAATTGTGAAACAAGGCACCTCCTTGTTTGTTTTACAAATAAACTAACAATAGCAATTACTTTAACAAAGAAATAATCTTCTTGGATACATTGCCTGATGCCCAGAGACACTGGTTGAGGAAGTGCACGATGATGATTTCCAACATTGACCAATTCAATGGTATAATGATGCAATCAGTGCTCATCCATGCATTTTATCAAAAGCTGAGTTTAAAACGAAAGGGTTACGCTCTTCACCGACGACGATTCGCTCGAGCCTCCAAGAGAATCGAGGAATATTGAAAGATGCTCGCTATTCTTTGGTGTCATAGAGTCCTGTGAAGAACTCCAATTGAGGAATAGATCCCGGATATCTCGTTTGTTATATATATTTGGTTAGTGTGAATATTACACATGTTTTTACCTTGTTAGAAACATAATGTTGTACATCATTTAAGCACTACCTGTGTGAATAGAAGGTTCACATAGAATTTTACAGCCATTATAT
>BCNH02000005.1:11941121-11953638 GCA_001662345.2 Metrosideros polymorpha var. glaberrima
AAGTAAAAAAAAGTTACTTCTCTTTTTGGCTTCAAAACTCATTCTGGAGTAGAAAACTCATTCTGGAACAAAAAAAAAGAAGTGGTTTTAACAAACGCGTTTCTACTCCAGAAGTGAAAAAGTATTCCAGAAGTAAAAAAGTGAAAATGCGTTAACAAACGCATTTCTACTCCAGAATGGTTACCATGCACCCCCTAAGCAAACTAACAATAGACAAGAAATCCAATTTAATAATTAAAATGCTGATACCCTTTCGTTACACCGTTTTCAACCCATGCCAAAGAGTCCAAAATTCCACTTGTACCAAGGAACAAATATCAATCGCATGAGCAAAGCCACGGAACCAGTCTCCCAATTAAGATATTGGGTTAATATCATGAAAAACCTCAAACTGATACATATGTGACAAATTTATCTCAAACTAATTTTTTTACCGTAAAAAACTCTAAACTAGTATACATGTAACAAATTTACCCAAAACTAATTTTTTTTACCACAGAAAACCCTAAACTGGTATACTTGTAACAAATTTATCTCAAACTTAGTTGAGGTTTCTTAATTAGCTCATTTTCTCTCTTCTTTATAACACAAAAAGCCCCTAGTAATAGGTCTTGGTTCATTTTTTCCAACATTCCCTCTGATAAATCCTAAATTTTGGGACAAATTTGTCATAAGTGCACTAGTTTGGAGTTTTTAGTGGTCAAAAAATTAATTTTGGGCAAATTTATCATATGTGTACCAGTTTGGGGTTTTTCGTTGTCAAAAAATTAGTTTATGGTGTACCAATTTAGGGTTTTCATGGTATTAACCCTAATATATTTGTAGTTGCATGGAAGAGTGAAATAGTAGCATTATCAAAATCACGCAAGAGTGAAATAGTAGCAACTTCAAAATCAACTCTTCGAAATTCATCATAAATACGCAGAATATTTCTCACCGCATTATACTGTTCAGTAAAATTTATTCTGAAATAGAATCTTATTATACCATAACCAAATCAACCATACCGTGATACCAAAAATGACTTCCCGCTTTTTAGTCCGACGCTTATCCGGTTCTTTTCTTCATTTTATCTCATCGTGTTCCAACATATGAAATAATTGGTAGACTAGATTATAGATCTCCACATGCATATAGTATGTTCAACCGGAAGAAATGTTACATTTAGGCACTTAGGTGAGAAGACTTTGTTAATCCACTAGACTGATAAAAAAAAAAATGGTGGAAACCGCACTAGGCTTGCTAGAAAACATTTGCTTCTAGGATAAAGCAAGTCTCAAAAGATAGTGCATAATACATCATGATGGCCCTCATCTTCATGACTGTTGCGTTGCAAAAGGAGAAATGGAGGTTTTGGAGTGCTTAAAACGGCAGAAAATGGGCTCAAAACGGCAAATGATAGAATAAAAGTAGGGCCTTTCTTTTCCTTTTTGAATAACCCATTCCAGGAATTCCAATCTTGGTTTGATCTTATCTTACGGGCCAGGAAAGTTCTACTTGCTCGAATGTGTAGGATAGGTGGGAAGTGGCGACTTGCTGAACGAGATTTGGAGACTGAGCACGAACCTCCGGAGACCTCCTTTTTCTCTTCCCAGATTTTCCTAAAATTGGAGTGCTTAAAACGGCACGACTTGCCACGGATGGGATCCCACAGAAGACCTCAGGGAGATGCTTAATGGAGGAGAAAAATGGCATGTTGTGAGCTGATTGAGGCAATCTGATAAATCTAGTACAGCACTGGTTATTTAACGACAAAGCCTTGAATGTGATGGTGGATCTACAGGAAGCACTCGTGCCCTCCACGGCTGTCCCTAAAGTTTCACATGTTCAGACATGCATGGCTTTGCCGCTCATGTCTCCGCAGGGTGTGGAACCAAATTTCCCACCTTACAATCAACGTAAACTTTTTGCATGGCTTATAGAGTACGGCTATCACCAGCAAGACTCTATATAAATATTCATGTCCAGTGCAGGTACCTCATCATCCACTTCTCAGTATTCCACTGAGAAACACACTCACACTTGCAATTGTGCAATGGCTTTTTCTCTCAAGAGTGAATTCATCATCTCCCTTGTTCTAATTCTCAGCACTTGGGCATGGCATGCGATGTCAGTCCGCACATTGCACGTGTCCAACATTGCCGAGCAGCACGAGCAATGGATGGCCCAATTCGGTCGGACCTACAAGGACCTGGAGGAGAAGGAGACACGCCAGGCGATTTTCAAGAAGAACTTGCAGTTCATTGAAGATTTCAATGCATCCCGGAATCGGACTTTCAAGTTAGGCATCAATCAATTCTCGGATTTGACTGACGAAGAGTTTGTTCGAAGCCACACGGGATACTTGGCATCTAAGCAACCAAAGTCCCCCAGAACTGCCACGTTGAGCGACCAATATCCAACTGGGGATGTTCCTGATAGCATTGACTGGGTGGAGAAAGGCGCTGTAAATCAGATCAAGGACCAAGGCCAATGTGGTAAGTATCTTAATGTCTTGTATGCATCCAATTGTGAGATCGATTTTGACTTCAATTTAGAAATTAGTTTAGAAGCCTAGCTATCTTGAGAACTCAGATACCAATAATAACAAATTTGTGAAAAATAATGTGATTCTACATACTTACAATGTCGACAAATTTCGTGAATGCAGGATCTTGTTGGGCATTCTCAGCAGTCGCAGCGGTAGAAGGAATCACGCAGATCAAAAGTGGTAACCTAACATCGCTCTCCGAGCAACAACTCATCGACTGTGATACTGGAAACAATGGCTGCAATGGCGGTCTTCCGGAAAATGCTTTCAAGTACATCATCCAAAACCAAGGAATTGCATCCGAGGATACATACGAGTATCAAGAGATGGACGGGACCTGCGACTCAACCCAAGCAGCCCAACAGGCGGCGCAGATCGAGGATTTTGCCGACGTGCAGCCTGGCGAGGAGGAGCTCATGAAGGCAGTTGCACAGCAGCCGGTCTCAGTCGGAATCGCGGCAGGTGGGCAGGAGTTCAGGAGCTACAGCGGCGGCGTGTTCAATGGCGATTGCGGCGAGGAGCTGGACCATGCAGTCGTCGTGGTCGGGTACGGGACGAGCGAGGAAGGAGCCAAGTTCTGGAAGATCCGGAACTCGTGGGGCATGAGTTGGGGCGAAGAGGGTTACATGAGGATTCAAAGAGGTGGTGATAGCTCTGAAGGAATGTGCGGACTCGCATCGCAAGCTTCTTATCCAGTGGTCTGAGATAATCAAAGCATATATACACAAAGTACAAGCAGTCATATGAGATTCTGAGTTGCTCCTTTTATCCTACCTACATGTCTGTCCTCGTTGTTTAGCTATGTAGTGCGGTACTTGTAAGGAGGCTACTGTGTAGCCACTAAGTTATGGGGAGGATTACGTATTAATTCCCCCATTTGAATCAATTTCTTTGTTTTACCTACAATTCCCTTTGTCTACGATGCATACCCCCATATTTATCCATCTCTCTTTGCATCTATCTATAGATGAAAGTGGCTAAAACTTGCATGATGATGCGGGTGCATCGGGCTCCATCCATCAACTTGAAACTCAAATCAGTCCTCATCGAATTAATCCAGCTCAATCCCTAATTTTGGAAGCAAAAGGACAATTTTGGCTACAAGCAGAATCGTTGGGTCCTAGCTTGAAGGTATTGATTCTACAACGGAGTCCCTGATTCAATGGAAAGTTGTTAATTTCATGGATGCCGATCACCTACAGGATATCCATTCTAGTTATTGATGCGCAAGTAATGTGGAAGCATCTGAACCATTGGAACAACCCTGAAGTTCCAAGATGATTCCATCAACAAACCAAGCACAATCATTGTTTTTTAATCCAAGGTTGATTTTGATCACAACTTACTTTGGTGGATCACAAATGAAGCTATCAACATGAAGATTATCAATCAGGTCATCGACGACTCTTTCCTTGTTGATTCGGTATCATTTCGCCAAGATTAGTTGCCTATTTCAAAGCAAATCAACAATATATCGATGTGAGTCTGTTCCGAACATTATCCTTTGATATTTGCTAAGCTTCAAAAATAGTTATTAGCTTATCGAGGTTGGAGCTCGAATTTTGGAAGATGGATCACAGGGCTTAAGAGTCAAGAGTGCAAGTCTCCATGTTATTAATGCATTTCTTATTTCCTAGGTCTTTATGAGTCTTAATTGCATATTGGTGTCAAGAGTCAAAGTCTAGTTCCTAGGACTTTAATTAGTTTTCTAGTTCCTAAATCTTTATTATGTTTTCTAGTTTCCATGTCTTTACTGTTTTGGTAGTTTCCGTGTCATTGGTGCATAGTATGTTTCCTATGTTCTAGTCCCTCTATATAAAGAGGCGAAATCTCTATTGTAATGCAAGACTTGTTGAATGAAAAGAATTCAATTTAGTAAGTTGAATCAATCCGATTCTTTATCTAATTTGTTGATGGTGAATCAAACCCGGTTTCTTCATCCTTAAAGATTAGATTACTCCTTGGTGGTGAGCTAAAAGCCCTTTAGTCTAAGGTTAGTGGATTTTCCTTTAGACCTTTGATGGTGAGCTTCCTATCAAATCCCGATCATGATCCTCAACTGGTGGCGCGTCCTTTATACCTTGGTTCTAATCGTATCTATCCTATATTTATCTCTATATCGACACCCATCCAGACACTTATTCAAAAATCCCCATTATCATTCCCCATACACTTTGACCTCAACCCCATTTCGGGAATCATTGGTTCCAATTGCATTTTTGCAATTCAATCCTAAACCTTTTAAGTTTGTCAATTGAGTCATAAACTTTTTGCATTTGTACTAATTCAATCATTTTGGCCGGCTGACACTAACATAGATAATTTTTAATAATATTTTATTATTTTTCGATTTATTATTTTATTATTTTTTCCTTCCTTCTTCCTCTAGGCGATCGTCGGACATCGACGACTAGCTAGAGGCGAGAGGTCGGCAAGGGCAAGGGCAAGGGCAAGCCTCATCGGATCCGGCAAGGGCAAGGCAACCACGCCCAGTCATGAATGGCAAGGCTCGACCTTGCCATCCATGGCTGGGTAAGGGTGAGCGGCCATGAATGGCAAGGTCAAGCCTTACCCAACGACAATGAGGGCTCGACCTCGCCCAACGACGATGAGGCTCGCCCTCGTCATCGCTGAGCGAGCTTCGCCTGAGGCCAGTCACCAAGGTGCAGTGACTCGGTGACTGGTTGGAGGAAAAGAAAGGAGGGAAGGAAAACAAAATAAAAATAAGGAAAAAATTCAAAATTCAAAAAAATAATAAAATATCATTAATAATTGTCTACGCCAATGCCAGTCGGCCAAAAGACTGAATCAGCACAAATGTAAAAGATTTAGAATTCAATTTGCAAACTTAAAATGTTTAAAACTGAATTGGCAAAAGTACAATAGGTTTAGGACTTTTTTTTATTATTTTTCTATTGTACCCATGTTTTTGTCCTTGTTTTGATATTGTTTTGTACTTGTAAGAGGGAAAATGGCTAGGCCCAAGTTGTTATAATTGGGGGCAAATTTTCTAAAAGTCTTAAACCTATTTTACAACGGCCAATTCAGTCATAAACCTTTCAATTGTGCCAATTTAGTTCTAAATCTTTTGACGATTTGCTAATTTAGTCCTAAACATTTCAATTGTGCCAATTTAGTCCTAAATCTTTTGACGATTTGTCAATTTGGTCCTAAACTTTTGTACGATTTGTCAATATAATCATTGTGACTAATTATCCAAATAATAGGTTTATGACTAAAATGGCAAAACTTCCAAAGATTTAGAACTAAATTGGCAAAACTTCAAAAGGTTTGGGATTACATTAACACGATAGAAAGGTTTATGACTAAATTGGCAAATCTTTAAAATGTTTAAAACTAAATTGACACAATTGAAAGGTTTATAACTGAATTGACACAATTAAATTAGAACTAAATTAACTATCGTACAATAAATTTACGACTTTTTCGGCAATTATCCCTAAGTGTTGTCTGTTTTCCAACTGCTATATTTGTGTCAACGATGTCGTTTATATGAGAGACATAAACATTTATAAAAGATAAAAAAAAAAATTACATTCTACAACCCTGAAAAACGATGGTAATTTCATATAATTGATAAAAACAAAAAAGGAAAAATCAAGTAATCCATAAATTCTTTTAGAATTCTACCATCACAAAAACAAGGGTTAATAACACGAAAAATCTCAAACTGATACATCTGTGATAAATTTATTCCAAACTAATTTTTTGACCAACAAAAATCCTAAATCGGTATGTCTATGACAAATTTACCATAAAATTATTTTATAACATGAAAAACTTCAAATGAGTACACTTGCGACAAATTTACCTCAAACTTCATTTTGTTTTGTTTTGAAAAATGATATAACTTAGTTGACGTTTCTTTAATTAGCTCATTTTCTAGTGATAGAGTCCAATTCATCTTTTTCGACAAACCCTAAAATTTGGGATAAGTTTGTTACAGATGCATCAGTTTGGGGTTGTCACGACCTATTTTTCCCGACCCACATTGGGAAAGGGATAGGTTTAGGGGTATTGCCTAAGAGGATGGACCATGAGCCTATCAGATCGGGCGCAAGCTCTCCCAAACTCATACCTCATGTGACGTTGGGTTCATTTTAGAGTTCTTAACACCCTAAGCATTTCTAGGAGTCGCCACTAGTCATTTGGGATCGACAAGAAACCAATCAAGACTCAGGAGTGGTCTCAATTCATACGCAATCAGAGATTTTAGGTTTGGGGACTTGCTTACGCTAATCATATAAATAGCACTCTTTTGTTATCTGACTAGTTCGTTGTTTAAGTCCTAACAATGATCAAACGGTCTTTGTTCAGCAACTCGTCGGGTATTATTACTATTATAAAGCCGAAATGGACATCAACATTCAAAATGAAAGACCGCTTTGCAATAGACCACCTTTGTTGAGAAAAAGGACGTCTCGCAATGCGCCTTTGTCGAGGAAAAGAACACCTCGCAATGGACTGCCTTTGTAGGAATGGGCTACCTCACAATGGATCGCCTCATTTGGGATACTAATTTTCAATTTACAACATTCATGCCTAACATTCATTTAATGCAAGCAATGTCATTCAATCAAGCAAATGATCATAAGATTTGGGAATTTGCCTATGAGGATTTGAGTGAATCCTATGTGGCCTCATTTCGAATCCGGAATGTACATTAACCGGAATTCCCAATTTTCACTTGTCCAAGATCAAGGCATCACTTCCGATCACCGGACACAGAGTGCATATGTAGTACTATCCCGTCACACCAAGACCAGTTTCTACTAAGACGTCCCTATACAAAAGGGTTATTGGATTTTACAATTGCAATCAATATCAAACCAAATGGCATCGGGTCAGGCTTTGCTTTTCATGCATTCGAGTCCTATTACCTATGACTTGGGTTGATTAATTGTGATTAATGATGATTAACTACCAATTGCCATAGCAATTGATGAACCAATATCAGTAATCCCGAATTAGAACTAGGTGGATTCTTGATCCTACCCATCAAGTCATGCACCGAGCTAACATTCATCTAGCAAAGACATGCACAAATATTGAGCTAAGTCATGCAATTAAACTAATTGAAATCATGATTAGCAATCAATCACACAAATGAATGCAATTCAATGAAAGAATAACCAAATCAATTTTCGGACTGCCACAGATTATGATCAGGGAAATTAATTTGAAAATCATGGCAAACGACCTTCAATTTTAATGATTCTGGTGTCTATGAAACGCCTGAGATGTGTGCTTCAACATTGAAGAAGACAACTTTTCACAATTTGGACTAAAAGAACCTGGTTTGGTCGATTTAGAAAATGTGAACAGATTCCGTTTCAGTTTTGACACATTTTGGAACATGATTCATGAAAAATTGGAAACGCGTCAAATTTTGTGTAAAGCTATACGACAGTTTGCTCAACAAACTTAATTTTTTGAGTTTTAGCAAAGAAGTCCTTTAAGTTTGTCAAAATTGCAGGTTTTTCTCCGGGACTTTTCTGAAAACAGTTTTTAGGCCTACACCGACCTTATCCTCTGTTTGATTTTTACAAAAATATCAGATCTCACATTTTGGCTCCGAAACTTTGCAGTATACCATTTAAGACCCTAACAAACAACTTTGTAGTTTTGAGATTTTGCAAAAAAGGCCACCTACTATGTGATTTTTACATTTCAATCCATAGCATTTTCTGGACCCAACACTGACTCAGTGAACAGTAAAATGACGTTGCACTTTAGGCCAGGTAAATCTACAAATTTTGATTTGAAAATTTCATATGTTGTACATCTAGATATTAGGAGAAACTTTCATGAAGGAATTTTTCTCAGAAAATGCACACAGAATTCAGTAAAAATCGTGATCCGGCCAGAGGTCAGTCGGGAAACAGAGAAATACAACAAAGAACAGAAACTGTTTTCAGATTTTCAGATTCTGAGACCAAATTTCGGGCCCCTTTTCACATAGCAGACAGCATTCCCACTAGGCGTGCGAGTACTCAAATCGAAGCTTAGGACATTGAGATCAATTGTCTAGTTAATGACTTTTCGAAAAAACGACACGAAAGGGTTCGAATCATCAGTTGAAGCATGCTGTGTCAGTGAGCTCGAAATTACTCACCTTGTTTGGACATCACTCCGGCGAATAACGGACGGTCCGGCTGTCGTCCGAAAAAGAAACACGCGGGGAATTCAGTAGAGAGTCTGTGCTAATTTTGACAAGACTTAGAAGAAAGAAGAGGGACACTTAGCTTCAGGGAAACTGTGGTTCTTCGAGAGTTCTCCATTGAAATCGTTTTTTCTTTGAGCGACGATCGGAAATGGGCCGGCACGGGGCTGTTTTGGCTCCTTTCTCAGCTCGGGGCGATGCGGCTTTGATCCAGGGACCTGGTCATCGGAGATGGTCGGAGCAGCGGCATATGTCGGTGAACAGCAAGTGCCAGTGATCAGCCCTTGTTTTGCTCCAGAAACAGGGTCACCTGTAGGCTGTCTTCAAAGACCCGGTTCGTTGCGCCGGGGACTCGCCTCGTGGGTCAGCTTGTACGGATACGAAGAGCTTCGCACGAGCTTTGTTTTGACTACTCGTGGACCTCAGGGGGTTCTGTCAGCTGGTCGAGAGTTGTCTTGGAAGTTGACCCGGCGAGCTGGCATTTGCCCAGAACTTCTGGGTTTCAAGCTCGCGAACGGACGACCAGGGAGTCTTCGTGTGGCTTTTTTTTCGCGTAGGAGGCTCTTCGTGGCGAGATCTTGGTACGGTTCCGAAGTAGGATGTACCAGCTTCGCAACGATTGGCGGAGCACGGCCAGAAACGCACCGGGGAGGGAGGGGCGGTGTTGACAAAGAGGCTCCGCGGATGGAACCGACCTCGCTCCCTCTCTCTTTGTTTCTTTTCCTTCTTATTCCCCCTTTTCTTTTTACCGATCCCCTTCTCTCTCTTTTCTCCTCTCTTCCTTTCATCCCTCTCTCTGCCTTGCTCTTCAATTGTGTGTGTGGGTGAGAGTTGTGCAGAGAGCGAGTGGATGAGAGAGAGAGTGCGTTGGGAGCAAGATGGAAGGAGGGGGCTGGGCCCTGGGCCGAAAGAAGGCCCATTGGGCCTCGCGGAAGGAGGCCCACCTGGGCCTCGCGCTGGCCGGTCCGTGGGCTTTTAAAAAAAATGTGAAAATTAGCTATTTATCCAATTTTGACCATTTTTTGGTGCCTATGCTAATTTGGCCTTTGTTCATAAGAAAATTAGATTAAATTAAAAATAAAAACCGGACCGCCAAAAATAGGTGTCAACAACGGTTTTTGATAGTCAAAAAATTAGTTTTAGGTAAATTTGTCACATGTGTATCGGTTTATAATTTTTCATGATAATAACAACAAAAAATCAATTTCTTTGAGAAATGAGTAGCACATCATAGAGAAATGTTATAATTGTTATATCACTTATCATTATGCACTCTTTGACATGTTAAAAGAGTGCCAAGTCCCGTATCCATTCCCATATTTCAATTTCTTTCAACTTCACATACAAGTTTTGACGATTCCATTGCCTGCAAACTTGCCAATTGAAATGATAGTAATTGAAAGTCATAATGCAAGGGATTCTCCGAATCGTTCGAACTCTCGGTGTAATGGGCATTCCTCATTCAAGAGCAAGAGACTGTTGTGAGCATGAGGGTCCCATTGCAATGAATTTACCTAGCAACATTCAAGAATGTGTGGACCACCATCCCAATCGACCCTCATATGTGATGCTTTTAAAAAACATTTTTTAGGAAGTCAAATCACAATATTTTTCGGTGTTTTACTAAAAATTAAAAATAAGCATTTGATTTTCCTCCATGCCTTCCTTTTAATAATTTTCTTTTCTTTTTTCTATTTTCTATTTTAAAAAATCAAAATTTTAATTATTTTTGTATTTTCTCTTTTCTTTACTTTTCATTTTCCTCCTTCCTCTATTGGGACTAAGGGTGATCAGGACTAAGGGTGATTAGTTCCCAGTCCAGTCCGATCCCACTCAAGAACCGTGAACCGAATTGGAGGGATCAATTTTCAATTTTCAGAATTGAGGAACGTCAGTCTACTCTAATTCCCGGGCCGTCCAATGAAACCAATCGAAACAAGGAATGACTAGAGTAGGGAAACACAGAGCCCCATTTGGTAGATCTGCAAAATGTAATACTCAAGTAAACTATCTAGAAAGCAGACGACCAAGCCAAGCTCATCCTAACCTAAATCAAGAAAACCAAATTCCACCGCCATCAAGACTTCCTAACGCCCAACAAATCACAAATTCTTCAAAGAAACCGTACCAGCAGAAGAACCCACGAGCAGAATCCTGCGAAGCGAGAGGTTGCCACAGGCCCACTTGCAGAAGGCGATCACGTCCGTAACCTCGGCGAACCCGGTGAGCGACGGCCTCCCGGTGGACTTGCCAGCCCCTCTCATGTCGAAGGTCACCACCGCGAGGCCTCTCCCCACGAGCTCGGATGCGATGCCTCTCACCAGGGCCTGACACCCGCCGAGCACCGTGTAGGGATGCACCAAGACGACGCCCAGGCCGTCGTGGGCCCTCTGAGCATCTTCCCTCGGCTTGAACAGCCTCGTGTGGAGGATGACTCCGTCGGTGGACTCTACCTTGCAGGACTCGACGGTGCAATTCGACATTTCGCGGGGTAAGAGAAATCGCGTTTTGGTTTGCGTTTGATCTGGAGGATCTAGATAAGAGAGAGTGCTTTGGACAGTGCCTTGAACCGGAATCGAGCGAGACCTTGGACATGGAGATGGAGATGGAGATGGAGTTGGAGGTTAATGCGGAGAAACAGGGGATTAGGGTTAATCGGCAATGATTTGGGTTGGGGAAGAAAGGTTTTTTATTTGAGCAACAACTAGGAATTTCAATCACTCTTCTGCACGTTCCCCTTTGTGCTGTGTTTGTGTTGTGTGTTTTTTTTTTGGTCAGGAAACAAAGAAACTTCTCATTACTCAGGTAATGATCGCAAGTACAAAAAGTCAAAGTCAGCACAAAGAAGAGCCCATAGGGCTTCAGGGGGTTTGAACAACCAATCACATGCTAGGTGTCCATCTCTATGAGCTTTCACTAAAAAATCAGCCACCTTGTTAGCATTTCTACAATGGGCCAAGGATAAATCATCAAAACCCATTAATTTCCTCTTAGCTGCACTTATTAGCGCCTCCCCATCCCAAGCAAAAGAATATGCCCCTGTCACTACTCTTATAAGGATTAAAGAGTCTGACTCCAGTTGGAGACTTTGACGACTTCTTGTGCTTAGAAAATCTAGAGTTTCTACTAGAGCTCTCGCTTCCGCTTAAGCTGCTGAAGCTACATGCACAGATTTCGTGAATCCGTTCACCAAAACACCATCGTAGTCTCGGCACACACAGCTAATCGCTAATTTCGTCGAGCCCTCTACAAAGGATCCGTCAATGTTTACCTTTGTGTTGTGTTGTCACGTGTTTCTTTTTTCTTTTTCTTTTTCTTTTTTAAATTTGGGGGTTCTTTTTTTTTTGTCAGACGGGAGTTTTCCATAAAAAAAAAGTAAGGGTAGGTGAAAATAATCGGACCGCTTGAACACTGGTTCCACTTTTAGGAATCAGGCCAGTTCGGTTCGGTTCGGTCCAATTGATTCCCGATTCGATCAATCTGTCTTGCTCACCCCTAGCCATGATTGGTCGGCGATGGCCACAGGCAAGCTCAAGCTCAAGGCTAGGCGGGCCGCGTCTGTGGCCTGCCGCTGGGCTGCCGGCCGTCACCAAGGCCCAACGAAATCCAGAGAAAGAAAAAGAAATTATTAAAATTATTATTTTTATTAAAATAAAGAATAAAAATATTAAAAATTTTGAAACATGCAGATAGAGAAAGAAGAGAGAGCTTGGTTTGCACGGAAAATGATTTTCTCTTTCCCACTTTGGAAGTTATTTTTTTCATTGATAGAAAATGTTTTCCTATTGACTAATTTATTTTCC
>BCNH02000005.1:11968893-12018180 GCA_001662345.2 Metrosideros polymorpha var. glaberrima
TCCATTTATTTATTTATTTATTTTTTATTATTATTAAATTTTAATTTTTTTCCATGAGATTTGTGACGAACCCTTTTCATCGTCTCTGATGAACCAGTGAATCCATAAGATAGCCATTGTCTTCTCTTTTTTCTACATTGCCCTTAAGCAAACTCATCCTGTCGATCCATTACTGCGGCTTTGGTACTTTTGGAGATGGCTTTGAGACTCAAAACACAAATCATTCCACTGCCGCATCCACGAATTCCACCGTGGGGCAGTTCACGAAGGGGATGGCTCGCCACGGACGCAACTACGAGGATGACGCCGAGATGGTGAAGCGTTACGAGATTTTTCTGGAGAGTCTGCGCTTCATCGAAGATTTTAATTGTAAAGCAGCTAATCGGAGCTGCAAAGTGGGATTAAACCCGTTTTCGGATTGGCCCACGGAAGAGTTAGTCGCAAAATTCACCAGGTTCCGAGTGACATGGAAGAGATCAAAATCATCTGCAACTACTAATTTCAAGTTCCAAGTCCCGGATAGCATAAATTGGGTTGATGAAGGAGTGGTCTAAAGCATCAGAGACCAGGGAATATGGGTAATAATCATGTATTAGATATGCCACCAATAAGTTTGCTTCATTTGTTGTTAGGGATCAGATTGGATTATGTTTTATGAAGAGACTAACAATGTAATTTTTGAGCTCTGCCCTTTACTTACCAAAAGAAAAGTTACCCACCAAACTATATAGCATACTCTAAAAAAAAAAATTATTTTCTAATGTTTTCATTTTCTTGTTTCAAATCACATTGAAACAATGATAGACATGCATTACTTCAACTGAACTACGCAACTTATTTGGAGTAGGTGTGTGATTTTTTTGGCAATGGAGAAACAAGTCACTTTTTCAGGATAACTTATTTTCCCTTCGAATCCGGTACAAGTAATTTGGTCATACATAAAAGAAATCATTAAAGCTTCGTCTGTGAAAAACTTGACATCACGTGGATCATGCACTTCTCCAATTTTGGTAAGATGAGATCCTCCCCTTTCGGGTTGATTAAACTAAATACCGATGGTGCTTCCAAAGGCAACTCGAGACTTGCTGGTGCAGTTTATTTAGAAACAAAGGGGGTGACTGATTGGGTGGTTTTGCCGCATTTGTAGGAATATGTTCGTCAACACAAGCATAACTTTGGGCCTTGTGGTTGGAACTCAACTAACCAAAACAACTTGATTTTCATAAGATCATCACTGAGATTGACTCTAAAGCCATGACTAATCTTTTAATCCAGAGCTTATGATTGATAATGCCAGCGCTGCTTTGCTTAAAGATGTTAGAAGACTGATGCGCTCTCACAGTGCAACATAACTTTCGAAAAAGAAATTGCTCTACTAAGTGGCTTGCTAATCTTGGAATTGATAACCACTTAGTACTAGTTTCTTTTCATTACCTTCTACAAAGTTACTTCATGTTTTATTATGTGATAAAATAGGGATAAATAAATTTACGACGTTAAATTTTTGTATTCAACTTTTCATATAAAAAAAAAAGAGAGAGGAGGAATCCATAAATAAATAAATGGAATGTTTACACCCAAAAAGTAATCGAGTCATCGACATGGATAAGCACATGCTTAACACATGAACATGAACGGTCACATGAATAATACGTGAAACTATCGCACACGTGACATCTTGTCAACAACCGTATAGATCGATGTTTCTTGAATGACATTGACCCGCATTGGTGGCATATATTCGGTTGTAGAGACACGACGATGAATAGCTAGTAACTATGGATATGGATACTGGCAATGGGTGAATAGCATAATGCCATCAAAGTTCTTTAGAAGCATGACATGCATAGATGTACAGTTACCAGTTTGAGACAAAGCACTTGGATAAAGGAGTAACTTTGGAATTCCATATTTTAAACTTTTATTTAAGCGAAACATAGTATTTGAAATATCCAAACCCTGACCTGAGAATTATATGTAATTTTGTGGTAGCATCGTGCTGGTCATTTCAACAGCTGCGGCGGTGGAATCAATCACTGCGATAACCACCGACGAACTACCCAACTTATCCGAGCAACGGCTTATAGACTGTGCCACAAATGGAGAAAACCACAGATTCGAAGGTACCAAGGCATATGCTCCGGAGACACTTAACCCTAAGTCGGAGTCGAGGATGCAACGATTTTTGTAGACGAAATATGCTATGCAGAGCAAATATCTTCTACAAATAGAAATGTAAAGAGCGTAACGGATAGAAGAGATTGCAAATCAATTTATCCGACTTTTCCAATCGGCTCACTTCAAGTTTTCCAACTCTAACAGACTAATAACAAGGCTGAATTTAACTAGTGCAATCCTTGAAGCCTTTAATAGCATTTTACAAATGAAGTTGCCTCTACACAGTGTCCCTCTACTAGTACTCACACTTTCCTCTATGCTCAAAGCACTCTTTTACAATGATTACATCAACACACTTTTAGAGAATACATTCAGATTTCACATGATTTTCTCAAAGAATAATCATAAGAAGTAAGAACAAGTTTTAGGGCGTTTTGATCCCTTCGGCCACCTTTAACTCTCTCTTTGGCAAATCTTTATTGCCCTCCAAGTTTCCTCAACACGTTGGAGACTTTAAATCGATCAATGTAGCTATTGCAAAGGCTGTTCTTAGCTCAGAATGTTTACCTACATATAATTAATTAATCTTATCCAAAATAGACTAAATTTCCTTTAAGAACTTGCTTTGACACTTCCTTTACTTAGCCAAAAATGGAAAACCCCCTCTGACTTTTCCAAAATATTTCTCGTGGATTCCAAGGCTTGAAATTGGCTCCAAAGCATCAATTATAGTTTGAATCAAATCAATTTAGAGTGGGGTCTTTATATCCAAATACATAGAGTATTGTCCACTCTGTCTATAGCGTGAACTTCCTCCACAACGTGGTCCAGCCAAATTTGACTATTTTTCTTATCAAATCTTTTGCACTTAGGTCATTTTATTCGCATTGATGTACTCGTTATGCAAGTTGTTCTTCTTCTATCTAGTCGGTCCAAGCAACACAACGATCCCGCTTTTGTCGCTTGTTCACTAGAATCTAAAAGTCCATCCAACTCTAACACTTTCGACCCAATATCTTCTTCTCCATTCGCAGAGTAATGGAGCTCTCCACTAGCAGAAAGGTCATGTTATTAACATCATATGCGTGTGAATTTGTGTATCTAGAGGATATTTCGTCCATAAACTCGAATACACATATTAGTTCATAAAGAATGAGGCAGTTATCAGAATGTGGAAGACACTTCCAAATGTGGGGCACTGCTATTAGGACACAGGAAGTGGGAGACACTTCAAAAATGTGGGGGACAGTTGTTAGATCTCGGAAAGTGGGATCCTAAAGGCTAGTGCCTATAAATGAACATCTTAGAAGAGAAGAAGAATAATACATCGAAACATTTTTATTTATATTGTGAAAAACTTTACGCTGAAGGAAAATGATTCATAACGAAATTATTTTCTTGGAAAGTCGTTGATTTGCTTGGTAATGTACTTGAAACTTAAAAAGAAATAATATTTACGTGTTTGAATCTTTAATCCGAAAATATTCTCCAAATTTCTTTAAATAATTTGAATTGTAATTAGAAAGGGAAGACGGAAAATTTAGGAAATGATAAATGAAAAAACGAGAAAAATATTATAGAGGGAAATATGAATCAAAATCTCTCTCTCTCTCTCTCTCTCTCTCTCTCTCTCTCATCCAACGTCAACGATCTCAGCCCACGTCAATCAATCTCCATTAGAGGTCAACAAATTTGCTCCACCACCAGAGAGGGGGTTGGGGTGGGCGTGGGTTGGTAATGGGGGTTGAGGCGGTAGCGGCCGCTAGCACCCAATGGAGCAGCGGCTACGATATGACAGATTGCGGCTGTCAAATCCGGGAATGGGCGAAATTAGGGCTTTTGTTGAAGCAGATCTTTTTGTTTATACAATTGTTGAAGCTCTCATGCACATGAATTAGGGCTAAATACTTAAACTATTTCGTATGAAATCTCGTCCGGATCTCAAAATTTCTTGGACGTAAAATGTCCTGTTGGGGACGAGACAGGAAAAAGATATTATAACAATTGAGGAAATTTGAGTGTGTAGACACCGACATGTTAAAATTAAAAACGTATCCGTGGAGCCCGCCTAGTTACAGAATAAGCCCATAGCATGTAATACTAAAACTTGAAATCGAGAAGACACTCAAGAGCTCATATGAAATTGTTTTCATCTCTTTAAATGAGAGAATTTGTTTTCCTCATGTTTGAAGGGTAAAGGTTATCTTTGACCTAAAATACTTTTCATTTGATTACTCAATTTAGGAGAAAATCGTTCAATCAATCCCAAATATATAGTATGGACATCAATTCAGTTTTTAACTTTTCAATTTTGCCAAATTAGTCCTAAACATTTGCGCGAAGTTTCAATGTAGTCCTTCTAGTCAATTGTCGCTAGATATCGCTGACATAGTGGTCCGATCATGGCTGTTTGTCCTACATGCCATGTAGGAAGGCCAGTGCTAACTAAACTGCCATGTCAGTTATTTCCGGCCAAAATTGGCTAAAATGACTAAATTGGCAAATCGTCTATAGGTTTATGACTTGACACAATTGAAATGTTTATAATCAAATTAGAAAATTGTCAAAAGGTTTATGACTGAATTGGTCAAATTGAAAGGATTATGATTGAATTTGCACAAATGCAATAAGTTTATAATTTTTTTAATAATTTTTCCTACTAATATCATCCGTATTACAACCTAGGGTGGCCCATTACTACGCCGGGATTCTTTAAAGAGGAACTAAAATGAGTATGACAATGACTAAAAGATTATGAAATGAATTTCTAACATTTCAATTCTGAGTTTGACAATATGGCGATGCCGTGAAGAGGAGACATGAACCCAATTTATGATAGGGAAAATATGTCAAGATAACAAAATCTTTCGATTTGCCGTGTTTTGGGCACTTTTCTCAGGAAAATGGATTAACTAGTAAAAGTATTATGTACGATTTTACATATCAACGTTTCTATATTTGAATATATTTTAAATGTTTTTTTTTTAGGTAAGGAGAATATATTTTAAATGTTTCACGCTAAAACAAATCAAAATCTACAAGCAGTGGACTTTACAGAAACTCATAAATCGAAAGTAGAAACCACTCCAAACAAAGAAGTGTTTACTCGAATTCTTGAATAGGATTTCCTTTTCCTAATGAGTGGAGCTTATAAGGCATCACCTCTCCTAATGTCCACGCCATTCTTTTTTTTTATGGAGAGGAGTTTTAGTATGGGGGCATCTAATGATGGTGATTATTAATGATCTTGAATTAGCAATTTATACCCTCTAAAACAAAAGGTGCTCATTCATTCCTTGCCCAAAGTATCTCGAGATTTACCAACTTTTGAGTGGTGTTTGTCCATTGGTAAGTTGCTTCTAAGGTTCCACAACTTAGCTTAAGATGGTAATGGGAGTGGAATCCATCCAAAAGGAAGAGAAAGGCGAATTCAAGAAGCTAAGACCCCACAAGCCGCATTGTCTTTCCATTATCAATCATGACATGAAGACCAATGCGTGAACTTAGCTTTATGATTGATGGAACCCAACGACGAGCAATGAGAATTGCCACGACATTGGTCCATTTTGGAGGGACCCCACTTGCCCTTTCTCGACGGCTGCTCGAAGATTACATAGTTCTAACGAATTTCGACCTACCAACTTTCGTTTTTCTCTTCTTTCCTTTACATCCATGCGTCACCATAGGGTCACCAAGCACTAGCTATAAAGCCTATGTGCAAAGACATTTGGCCTTCACTCGAGTAGGAGTTACGCAATGGCTTGAGTGAAGCCCTTGTTGGGGGATCCATTCATCATTGAATATCATAAGCGGGAATCGGCATATAGAAAATGCAATTGAGTACAAATTATCCACTTAAACGAGTGTTCCTAGTTACCCATTAGTGGAATTTGAAGAATAAAAGATTTCTTGTGAAAATGAGAGTTTGGCTTGGCAAAAGTTTCATGGGTTATCTATGTGGTATGGAAGGTAGAATCAAGCCTCACTTAGTTTATCACCTTCATTCGAATTTGTTAAAGTACAACCCACATTTTATCAGGAAAAATTACCAAAAAAGTCCTAAACATATTGTATGGTGATTAATTCAGTCATAGACTTTTTAATTGTGCCAATTTAGTTTTAGACATTTTGATGATTTACTAATGTAGTCTTTCTGGTCAATTTTGGCAAGATATTTCTGATGTTGACACATGCCGTCCTACATGGCATGGCCGGCGCTGATTAGGACAGTTTTTTTATTTTTTGTAATTTTTCTGATTTTTTTGTTTCTTTTTTACTTTTCTCTTTCTTCTTTTCTTTTCTTTTCTTATTTTTTTTTCCAACTCTAGGCTGGCGAGGTTGCCGGCTAAATTGGCACAATTAAAAAGTTCACAATTGAATTGGTTGCCACACAATAGATTTACAACTTCTTTGGTAACTTTCCCCATTTTCTCGTTACAAAGTGTATCTCATGTTACTTGTTAAACAAAGGATGCGATATAAGAGCCAGCGAATTTCCCTATTCTTCGTACCCCATCTAACATCTCAATTTGTTACGCGGTTCCTTCTTCAATTCGTTCTCAGCTTCTTTTATTTTGCAACTGCAGGAGAGTTGTCGCGTCATTCTTCATTTCGACCACAAGCACGCCCCATAAAATACTCGAGATTGCAATGGGACTTATGTCCCACGTCGTGTGGAGCAGAAAATCATGAAGAATAATTCACAAAGTTTCTTGAACGATCTTTTCTGTGAGGAATGTAAGTAGACAGTTTACCAACCACGAGGACAAAACAAAACCCTCCATAAAGAGGGAGGCCTCTGGTTCTTGTCCTGGGGACCATTTGGAGCTAGTGGCCAAGCAAAAGGAAGCCATTGTGGACTAAGCCCTCGCTCTTGGGACACTGTCTCGATCTCTGGTGCAATCATTCCATGAATGAAATCCATAAAAAACCAAGCCAAGCAACGTTATCGCTTCACTGGAGCAGAAAGAACGACAGGAGAGATTATCAGAGTCGTGGAAGTTGAATAAGGAAACAAGGAAAAATCAAAACCATGGAAGGAGGGGGGGCGTGATGAAGTGGTGTGGCAACCAAGTGAGGGGTGGTGGTGACGACGCGGCGGTGGATAGTGATGGTCGAAGGTCGAAGGTCGTCTATTGGACACTCGGGAGTAACGGAAGAAAAAGATAGGAAAAAAAATTTTGGCCATCACATCTCTTCTGTGCCACAATTTACGCCTTTATATATGAAGGTCATAGTTATGAGATAACCGAAGAAAATAGATATTATATTTCAAAGGGGAAATACCAAATATCTTCCCCACATTTTATCATATTGCCATTTCCTAGTGCAGTAAATGCGAAAATAAATGAAACCTAATCACACTAGATTCACATAACACGAGATTACAAGATGCTTAAAGCGCATTATAGAGAAAATTTTCTAAATTTATTAGTTCATCGAAGAGGGTAAGATGTCCAACAGAATTAAAAGTAACAAGTACATATGCTAAAAATCCTAGCTAAACCTAACAACTTTTCCAAAAAAACGACTGTATTCTACTGTCTTTTAATCAACGAAAATATATCTTTAGAATGGAAACAATAGATTAAAATATTGTATAGTAAAAAAAATATCCTAAATTTATTTAACTATAGAAGAAATATCAAATTCAAAAATATCAAAATCTATCAAATAAAGATGAAGATCAATCTTTATGTGCTCCACATCACTTACGCTCCTCCATTTTTAAAAGTATTAGTTTGCGCATTGAGTTTTGTCTTTGGACTTCATTTTGCACCTTCAACACCGGTTGTGTCACTTAAGATGGCTAGCGCTGACTGGACCTCTACATCAGCAAATTTCGACCAAAATTGGTTGGAAGGACTAAATTGGCAAATCGTTAAAAGGTTTAAGACTACATTGGCAAATAATCAAAAGGTTTAAGACTAAATTGGTAAATTGTCAAAAGGTTTAGGACAAAATTGACAAAATTGGAAAGCATAGGTTTTAATTGACCGCTGTACAATAGATTTAGAACTTTTTGGACAATTTCCCCATTCTCATCTCTTGTGAGATTTTAGAGTTACTAAAACATATTGTATGACTCTTTTTTTTTTTTTGATGACCCGAGAACCTCCCTTTCGCCCGATAGGCTAATCGGTACTAAACCCGGGGGAAGGCTAGCCCAGCAACCCACCGCCAGGACCCCCCACTTAAATCGCTGACAACGCAGAGTTTCGAACCGCTCACCTCCTGCGATGGCGGGAGAGCTCGAACCAATTGCGCCACCCACGGGTGGGTATTGTATGACTCTTAATATGAAGTAACTTTAAAAACGAAACAATGGTATTTAAGAAAATAAACTTTTCTTTGTACAAGTAAATCCAGTTAGCTAGATAGATGAAACTTGAACTTATGAACTACCTCAATAGCTTTATCGATCGGCTAAAGACACAAGTTAAAAGTCGGACCGGTGGTCCAAACATAAAGTTTGCTTGTGTTTGATGGCATGGGGAATCGAGTATATGTTGTGAACCTATTTCACATATATAAGTCCAATCCCTAATTATTAAGTCAATCACATGGAGTTATATCAAATAAATCTTTATGGAATGTGATTGAAAGTTCTGCTTCGAAGGAAATCATTAGTGTCACAATAGAGGACTCATGTCACCAGCTTAGTAATTAAGTAAACAAACATGAGAATAAAAATTCCCCCATGCGAATAATTTGGAGCCACAAATAGGGTAAAATCAAGTCAAGTTACTTGTGGTGACTGATGTTTGGTTGGATATATACTAGAAATCAACTCGTTTGGTTTCGAGTCAAGTTCTCGAACTCGCCAATACTCAATTTGACAAGCTTACGAACTTGATCGAAGCTACACAAACTTCTAACAATTTTCAATAAATATTTCATATTCATAAAAATAGATACAAAAATCCTCAAAATTACACAATATATCAATGGCACACCAACGTGTAAAAATTGAGCTCAAGCTTTCGAGCTTGAGTTTCTTTTTATGACTTGATTCTAATTGAATTGAGTTGAGTCAGCAAAAGTATCTTAATTTTCTATCCAATTCAAGGTTGATTGAAAATTTTAATACCCAATCAAGCTCGAATGGGGTTTCGAAAGCCGAGTATGCGAGTCCACTCAATACAATCGAGCTCGAGCTAAACACCGACTCAACTCCACTCCACTCCAAAAACACTAATTAGGTCATGACAAGAGAGACAAAAAGGGAATTGACCTCCCGTGGATTTATCCAAAACAGTTATTGCACGCGGTTATCCAGCCAGCCAATTAACTTGGTGCATAATTTTAATTATTGCCCGTGACCTGCAACCCAATGAAATGTCAGACCTTTCTCAAGAATTTTTATTCATGAAATCCAATCTAGCGCTCTCTTCTCTTTTCCCACTGAAATACAACTTGGAAAGCAAACATCCCCACCACACGCCTACACATTTCCCTCTCATACTCACGTCCTTCCAAGATTTCTAAACTCATTTATATCTTTATTTTGTTTTCTTTCTATTTTTATTATACTTTCCAAATACATAATCCATAATTTTCCGAAAATCAAATACTTTTCTTGCTTTAATATTGTGGAAAGGAAGTAACGAATAAGAAATACAAGCAGTAACGAGTTGCCAAGAATATTTGGCCCAAAAAAGCAAAGAACAATACTGCATCATTGAAACCATTTGCAATTTATCGAACGATAAAATAGATTTTTGGTCATATTACCATGTTGCACACGCTAACATTATCAAACCGATAAAAATAGATGCTGCACTTAATCGTAGCCAAAAGGCCTAGGGACATTTCTACAAATAATCTTCGGAGACCCGTGGCCGTTGAATTACCAAAAAGAAAATCTTGCCCATTCATTGAAATTTTTGAAGAGTTTGCGAGGTACGACATTTATATAGAAGGCATAAGAAAAATATACTAAAGTAAGACAATTTTAGGACAGTGAATTTATGTCTTGAGGGACCATAGAAACCCCAGAACGCCAAGTAAGGTATATAATCTAACATTATTTTTCCATGGAAAATATTCTCTGACATTATTAGGTTGCAGAAAAACAATACCACCTCAGAAAACCGTGTCCCTCTCTCTCTCTCTCTCTCTCTCGCAGAGGCTGACACCTGACAAGAAGAGCCTCCCTATAAATCGACGTGCACAGGAGGCCGCTCTCTCTCACCTCAGCAACAGGGACTCCGGCAACTATGGCCCTTCGGCGCCGACCCAATTCGTTCGCCATGACCATGCTCCACCTCATCATTTTCTTCTTCTTCTTCTTGCTCGTCAATCCACGACGAGCAAGCTCGGAGCAACAGCTCTCGAACACCACCGTCCCGAGAGGCCGGAAGCAATCGAGCGGGTGCAATCTGTTCCGGGGCCAATGGGTGGTGGACGCTTCCTACCCTTTCTACGAGTCCTCGTCGTGTCCCTTCATCGACCCGGAGTTCGACTGCCAGAAGTACGGCCGGCCCGATAAGCAGTACCTCAAGTACGCTTGGAGACCCGACTCCTGCAACATTCCCAGGTTTTCATCGCTGAATCTCTCTCTTGCTTCTCCTCTCTGCTGAGCGAAAGGGGAAAATCGAATTGGCGGAAACCCTTTCGTTCTATTTTCTAGGGAGATTGAACAGCACAGCCAGCTTAAATATATGTGTTCTTGAAGTTTGAAGCTTTTGGAGTTATTGCAGGTTTGATGGAGGGGAGTTGCTGAGGAGGTGGAGGGGGAAGAAGATAATGTTTGTGGGGGACTCGCTGAGCCTGAACATGTGGGAATCGCTGTCGTGTATGATCCATGCGTCGGTGCCCAATGCCAAGACCAGCTTCGTCAGGAAAGAATCTCTCTCCGCGCTCACTTTCCCGGTAAATCTTTCCACCGCGCTTCTCTCTCTCTCTCTCTCTGCTTTTGAGATATACTGTTCTTGTCTTCGGAGCTTCTTGCTTGTGATGTTGTTTCCCCAATGTAGTTTCTCTTTTGGATCTACTCCTGCGGTCCTTGCAAGAGCGAGAATATCTCGATTTTCGAGCTGATTCTGTCTGCTGTGTTTGTTCATCGAATCACTAGAGGGGTTTTCTGTTAACCCGTGGGCTAAAATCAGTCAAAATTGTCGGACCCTTTATGAGCCGTCGGACTATTGACATCGATGGTCCGTCGATTGTCGACAATCATTGTCGGTCTTTGAATCATCAGTCGTTAATCATCGATCGTTTGCTTAAGCTAACAATTCTAAAACCTCCATGGCGTCTCTCTTGCCATAATTCTATCACAAAGTTCTTTAATCGATGCCCTTTTTTTAACAACACCATATCAACTATAGAGGATATGTGAGATTAACGCATTCGACTATAATATCGTACATTTCTTTCCGTCATGGACGATGCCAGGGATACTATGACCCAGCATGAGCTCGTTAATCTATTATGTATCCTAATCTCGGTATCTCGAGAATCCATCTTTCCCAGTTCGATGAGCGAACACTTACGTGTACTCAAAAGGAGCTGAAAGAGAGCCCGTTCACATTGTCCTACATAGGAAAGACACCTAGGAACTCCTCTTGCCATAAATGGGAGTAAGTGCACTTGCAAGAAGGAGGGCTCATGCACGATTGTTTCTTAGCCATAAATTATTAAGCTCTCGTCTTAACGTTTTCCTTACAATAATGACAAGATCATATGTGGTTGGGAAAGGTGGTGGCTAGCCAAACCTAAACGGGACGTGTGTAGGGGGACCCTCCATATAAGAGCAAAATGTGACACAATGGACAACGCCTAAAATTTAAATCTAGCAAAGTTTTAACTTGCAAAATTGACTTTGGATTAGGCATAATCATATAAGCAGAACTATAATACAGGACGTTTTCTTTGTTTTTTCCTATTATTCCCTAAGCTTTGACATCCTCACATCCAAATCCTAAATTTAGTTTCCAATAATTAACCCAACGTAAATAGTCAATCGTATTGGTTGATGATGTTGCAGCAGGTGTTGTCGACTTGCTGGGCACTAATTTGGAACTAATTTCTTCAGAGAGATTGTACTGTCAGATTTTTTCATCTGAGACGGACTTTCCTCTCATTAAATAGTGTCCTGTCAGCGATTCCTTTGTCTAGGGATGCCATATCAAAAAAAACATTTGCCTGTATATCTGGGAATTGTGGTGGCCTGCGCTTTGCCCGGACATATGTTTGTAATGTACTTTAACATGTAATTTTGCGTATATTTAGGGTTGTAATTGTAACCCATCAAGGGTAGAAAATTTCCAATTTTAAAAACAAAAAAAGTATGTATTGAACATATGAAGCTTAACTTTCAGACAAAAAAAGAAGAAGAAGAAACATATGCGTCTTGACAGTTAAGCCCGAACTTTTGCTAAATAGATGTATCGTGAGAAAACTATAAAAGAAGACTTTAAATATTATTAGCTTCTTCGCAAATTTAATTTTGTTCTATTTCACACCATGTGGATTTCCTTATTGGAGTGTCGTAATCTTCGTATCCCATTTTATTTAATTTTTCAAATTCGGTGTGGATTAGTTGCTTGTGATCGAAATGAGAAGATGGATTTAGCCTGGTATGCAAAAATTGGCTCCACATGACTTCTTTTGACAAAATCATGTAAAAGAGACTAAGAAAAAACGTTGGGACCTAGACCTAGTATAGTGCAGTTAGTGAATTGAACTCCAGCTCATAATAAAACAATAAAGAACTGTGGACTTTTGTAGAGGCATACCCCACCACAAGTGACAGGCTGTGATCACAGTCCCCCAGCCCAACCTACTCCCCTCACCGTCTCTTTGCCCTCTTTGCTTTCCCCTACTTGATAGCTTTCTAGCACCACTTCTCTCATTATTGACATTGTACTTACTCTTCATGACTCATGGTGTGATTCTTATCAATTATCATTGTATTTCTTTCACATATAATGTAAACATCAAGACCCTTAAGTTTGCCCTTATTAAACGG
Source organism: Metrosideros polymorpha var. glaberrima (assembly GCA_001662345.2). Lineage (NCBI taxonomy): Eukaryota > Viridiplantae > Streptophyta > Magnoliopsida > Myrtales > Myrtaceae > Metrosideros > Metrosideros polymorpha. Next base: position 11,981,984 of record BCNH02000005.1, read on the forward strand.
TGAGAAATCGTCCCTTCGCGGCCTCGACGATGCTTTGTGTGAACATAAAGCATTTTGAAGATGGGTTTGTTTGAATGTTCTAGCCACAAAATCTAGGGCATTCTATGGAGTTCAATTTGTCCTAGATTACTGTCTTTATGTATTCTTTGAATGCTTTATGAGTAGTCCCCATCTTTTTCAATGTGATGATTGGTGTGGGCCGTGCGAGTTTTAATGAGTGGTCATCGAAGAATACCTCTCATTTGCAATCATTTATTAATGAAGTATTATATTGCACGGTTTCGCATAAAGAAAAGTTGTCTGGAAGAAGCCCTTCCCAGACAATGCAGCTGCCCAGCATTAAAGATTTAAAAAGCGAGTGATGGAATAAAATGGGGTTTGCATTATTCAATTATAATTATAAAGTCGGTGCTCTCAGCAGTCAGCATCCAATCTCTACAATTATGAAACCTAACCTTCTAAGATGATGGGAAGCTTCTTTGAGGCTACCAACGCGAACAGTTGACAGAATGGAATAGCTCATGCTAGGAATTACATAGTTTCACCATAGCTAAATACAACATGATTGATCGACGGCGAAATTTGATCGAACTTCCCGACGAAATTGTACCTACCAATTGGAGAAAAAACTTTGAGGAAGAGCTAAAAGACAGAAATTCTAATGATTTGCAGGACTATGGAGTGAGCATTTTTCTGTACCGCACGCCCTACTTGGTGGACATAGTCCAGGAGAGCATCGGGCGAGTTCTCAAGCTCGATTCCATCGAGGGAGGAAAATCGTGGACAGGGATGGATGTGTTGATCTTCAACTCGTGGCACTGGTGGACCCACACCAGAAAATCTCAACCGTACGATAATCTCGACAGCCATCATATTTATCTGCATTCTCCTTCTCATTTCCTTGACTTTCATCTTAAGACTCTGCTGCCGATTCTATAGACTCAGGGTGGGTTTGATTCAGCATTTGGAAGGAGCTTTCAGTCTAAATGCTTTTTTGCGAAATATTAAACTGTTAGACAAGTTTTTTTCAAGGGAGCATTCGACCAAATGCTGGCCTTGGGAAGGCTGAAATGCTGAATGCTAGAGGGACCAGCATTCAGCATTTCAGCCTTTCCGAGGCTAGCATTTGGCTGAATGCTTCCTTGAAAAAAAACTTGCCAAACAATTCAGTATTTTACAAAAGAGCATTCAGACTGAAAGCCCCTTCCAAATACTGAACCAAACCCACCCTCAATCTAGATGTGGCCCTTGTGTTTTCTTGTTGGTTCTAGGACAGGGCTTATGCATTAAACAAGATGAATAGACATTAGAACAAAGTTCGATGACCGATAAATTCCAATGCAGGTGGGATTATATACAAGATGGGAGTTCAGTGGTTAAAGATATGGACCGTCTAACTGCATATTACAAGGGGCTGAGCACATGGGCCAAATGGGTTGATCTCAATGTTGATTCTTCAAAGACCAAAGTCCTCTTCCAGGGGATCTCTCCTACTCATTATCAGTAAGTACCCTACTTGTTGAATCTCTAAAAGGCTCCTATCAACTAAAAACATGATTAACAAATCACATAGAATGCTTAAGGAAGTTCTCTTAAGATATTATTGACACGCCGAGTTCAGGGTAATAAGTAAATGAAAAGAACTTTCCCATGTGAATGTGAACCTCCTTAACCTAGGTCATGACCAGAAGTTGGCGCAGTTGCAAATCTTTACCAGAAAGTAGACTCAGTTTTGAGTCTCGCTCTGCTTTTCTTATCCTTAACCGCGCACCGCGACACCGAAAAGGTGGACCCTAGATCAGAGACTATAGATAGAGATATGCAGTATGTTTGGAATTATTTGTATCTAGAGTAAGCCCGGCATTGTCACATGCCGATTGGGATTTCTCGAACGATGTCTCACATTACATTGTGAATGACTTGACTTATCTACAAGACTGGAACTATGGCCAATGAGAGGGGAAGTTTATGCCTATACCCAAGCGCAATCACGACCATTTGATTTTTGGGGCCCATGTGAAACCCCCATGATCAACGGCCGTCATTGACCTAGTCCGAGTAGATGCAGGTCTAGGCAATATATCCCCAATAAGAGCATCCCTTGATAATTCTAGATCTATAAAAATTACATAACCGTGCCTGATCTTTTCTGGGTGAAATGGAAAAAACAGGGGCAAGGAATGGAACTCACAAAAGAAGAACTGCATGGGAGAGCAAGCGCCCCTCTCTGGCTCGACATATCCGAGGGGTGATCCTCCAGCCACCTCTGTGGTGAACAAAGTATTGAATAGTATGAAGACTACAGTGTATTTGCTGGACATAACAACGCTGTCGCAATTGAGGAAGGACGCACACCCCTCTGCCTACAGCGGCGACCACTCTGGCACCGACTGCAGCCACTGGTGCCTTCCTGGTCTACCCGATACCTGGAATCAGCTCCTATATGCAGCTATAGTGATGTGAAAATATCGACATTCATCATAGTTGTATTTTCGAAATCATGGATTGAAGGGCCAAAATAATTGATCTCCATTAGTGGATTGCAAGGGCAAAAATTAGATAAACTGTAAAGTACGCGACCCATGGTGTATACTTGCTCTACCTAATCTGGAGCAATATTTCAAAAGTGAAAACAGACAGTATTTGAAGAAAGGTTATGTTTTAGAAGATATCTTTTACATTAGTTGTACACAGGAGGGGAAGCAATAAAACATGGTGATACCCTATTGGTTTCTATGTTGTTTATGATTCTTGTCGATTCTATCTTGTCTAATGTCTATGTTTCTTCCCATCAAATTTAGACTATAAAGTATGGTTGATTCTTAAAGAGCTTCAGATTATTGATTCAGGCAACTAATTATGTAAGCCACACAAGAAAAAAAAACAGCCCTAAAATTATATGACTAGATTGGAAGCCTCCCAATAGAAATAGAGAAGAAAATGCGAAATAGACATTCAAGAATCATCAAATGCTACATGCAGTGCTTGTCATAGCGAACAGATGGCGGAGCAGTACAACGGTATATGCTATGCAGAACAAGAAAAGATCAGCTATGAAGCATCCAGAGAGAAGTCTGCTACGGTTCTGGAACTGAGATTTGTTGCAAACCCTGGCGAGGAACTGAGGGAATGAGATACTAGTACCCAACATAAACTGCCGCATTCACTATATAACACTCATCTGTCTTGTCTCCCATTTCTTCCACTAGTACACCGCTTGAGCATATCAGTCCACCATCCACAACTTCAACATCGAGAATTCTTCCACTGCAATCAATCAGTATCAAAAATGACAGTCATAAAATATATCCGGTGAACTAAACATCAAGGGGCGATCAGAATTTAAATGCAAAATCAATATGCTTCAATACCTATGATGCAAACAGAAAAACAAAATCATTAAACTTGAACTTTAGTACAGTCTGGGTACCTCTCTGTTTTGACTCTTGTTCAAATCAGAATGTCCAACATTCATAGTAATGACATTCATATGCTCATTTTTCAGATTTCAAGACAACTATAGGACTACCACCGGATGAAATATGTCTAGATAGTTCTCATTCCAAATGCGAGCATACTGCTACCAGGTAAAACCCCATGCCACCATCTTCCTGATTCTAAGGAGCAACCTGAAGATTGGTTTCTCACCGGTAATCATATGATCTTTCAAGAAAAAGAAGAACAATTTTTAGATACTCACTAAGGAAAGACGGACTTGACTCTTTCGATGTCAAGGGATTGCTGAAGGGAACGAGGCACTCCGAGCTTGATCAGCAGCTTCATCTGCTCAAACGAGACTCCGGGTATTGACCCTGAAGAAACCTTATTTCATCAGAATACAATGCACTGACACCGATATCGCTGAAACTGACAGTCCCCATCACAATTAATAGAACATGATCTTCCTCCTATGCCGATTGAATGCCACTCTTACATTCTCAGAACCTAACAAGTAAAGGGTATCGGCGATATTGAAATTCTCAATAAAATCTAATTTTTTTATCAATCACGAGGAAGCAGGCAAAACACGAGCGGCATCATGTTTCGCGGTGAATTGGCATTACCTCTGCGGAACGCGGGGATCGAATTCGACGAAATCGCGTCCCTGCACGCCCTCATTGCTGCCGCCGTGACATCTTGCCTGCTCGATCACACAAGCGTCAATCACCAGGCTCGAGGAATTCGAGACTTTCGATGAATCAAACGGGTCAATCCACTGACACAGAGACAAACAAGGATCACAAAGTTTAAAGCATTGACCCGTGCTGATCGTAGCCGACGCCCATCTCCACGAACAAGAGCTTCATGGTCGGGCTTGAGGAGCTGCCGGTGCTGGCGCCGTCGGCCATTAGCTCGGACTGCACGGCCGATTCGGCTCTAATGGTCGGGCGATGAAACCGAGGACGCGCGAGAGAAGAAGGGGCAGGAGCAGGAGATCGGAGTGAGGAAGGGGGAAACGATGAACGGGAGAAGAATTGGGTGTGGCTTCGGATGATGCACGAGTGGGAGGGATTGAAGCTGAGACAGGGAAACGAAGCGTGAATAATCGGAAGTGACATTTCGTCGAACGTTTGGCGTGCGTCACTCCGCTCTGCTTCCGAATCTCCTTCCTTTCCCTCTGTCTGAGTCTCGGACTCTCGGGCCGGTTGTTGTTTGGGGAATGGGCCGGATCGGAAACGGTATTCGGGTTGATCCGTCGGGTTGCACATGATAAATGGGCGGGCCTGACTAGGCACCGAACATCCGGCCTAGAACATCGGTATTTTGACCCTCTATTATGCAAGGATGGTCGATCAGACATTTCCAAATCTTCGATTGATGCTGGAAGTATTATGATGACGCAAATTCGGGTTCGGAAGCAATTTCAGGGGGCAAAATCTCGAAGCGGACGACCTAAATGAACTCACGCGACAAGACTAGTATCTCGTGCCAGATTGCAGAAATCGCAAGGTAATCCTCTCAGAATATGCAGAGCGTAGTAAATACACAAATCTCACGGCGGACCGAGGAAAATGATAACCGAGCTCTAAGGCGACGGCGGTGGCTTCCACCGCTGGTATCGATTGACAAACATATTCTATTTTTACAACAGAACAAGAGAGACTGAATTCGGCATTTCTGAAGCTGAGTTTGCTACAGATCTAACAAGGAGTGGACTTGCATACAAGTTTTTGATGCTGGTTTTGGCATTGTACATGGCACGAGTTCGCCTTATCTCTCAACTCTTGAAACGCTTTCATGGTCTCGATGTCGAATCCTCCCGCAAACTGCCAAAGCGCGCACAAACAAACACGGACTCCATCGTCAGCTAAGTTCATCGCAGAATGACCTCAATTGCTCGAGATCTGGGCAAAATATGGAGTGAGAGACCATTACCTGATGTACTCGGAATGCGAACCTAACACCTTGGACGATAAGCTCTTCCTCTTCCGGGCCGCCGCCAACGATCTCGAGTTCTGCAGACACTCTCTTCATGTACTTCATCGCCAGTTTCACTGAGGCGAGTTTAATCTGCAATTAACGGGTAATACAAACTGTTAATTTCATCAACTTGTCTTTCACGCCAGTTGCCCTGTTCAATCTAGTCTACCATGCCCATTTCTTGACTTCCTACAACATAGACCCCTCAACAAAAGAAATTCTGAATCGCGTCGATACAAAATTCACCGGATTGAGCCGGCAAGCAAAATATTTGGAGTCCCAATTGACAGATTATGACCTTTAATTGATGGATCTGCATCAATGGGTATGGAGTTCCTGCCCAAGCTAAAGGGTCTCTCTCTCTCTCTCTCTCTCTCTCTCTGAGAATTCCCAGAAGATCTGGACCTTTCCAAAGACCGCAGAATGCGGCCAAACCCACCCTAAATTAATTGAGTTTTAAGCTTTCGACAGCAAAAGTGGTCAATGCAAAGGGGGTCAAATCCAGAATCTGCTCCTCTGTTTTCTCCCAAGGATTCCCAGGAGGAGCATATATAAGGAAGGTGACAAGAAGCTGCATTTTCAAATCCGGGTCTTCTTCATAGGAGCGGGCTCACATGTGCCCATGCAGAGGCGCATGCGCACAGAAATCTAAGGCAAAATCGAGCCCTACGTTTGTCATCTTCTAAAAACACATTTATAAAAACTTCCCACAAACAAATGAAAAGATAAAAAGAAAAAGAGAAAAAAAAAATGGTTTCCATCTCGAATTGATGCTGCTGTGATTGCGGATCAGAGACAGGGGACCACCTGAGACCCTGTCTCTGCAGCTACAAACGTGTGACTCGTGCGATGCACACAGCATTGTTATGCATGTCCGATAAGAAATGAGCGAGCCAAGACCATCCCTTTTGTCTTGCAGTTTCAAATGCACACAAAGTGGAAGTGGACTTGTTGACTTCAGTTTTTGATCCAGGAATTTTGATTTTAACAAGTTGACTTCAGTTTCCACAAGAACAAGAAAGTAATATGGGAGAAAACTCTTTGGTTACCTGGCTTACAATTCCGTTTTCGAGCATCCAATCCATGGGAATCTGGAACCCTTTGTACCTCTTGCCTGCGGATTCTCTCATCCGGGAGAGATTGTAAACACCATGCTCCAATCTGTCACCAGCAGACCACAATCATGAGCTAAAAAAATTAGACATTCGGGCTCAAAATTCCAACAATCGAGAAGGTGGAAAAGTCCGGAGTCCCGTACTTTTCGAGCAGCGCCTGCATTTTCTTGAGGGCCGGGCTGCACGTCTGGCGAGGGTCGTCCCGGAACGACGAGGCCTCCAACTCGAGCTTCTTGAGGTCGCAGTACCCGAACGCGGCCTCGCGGAGCGCGTCGGCCTTCTGCTCCGGCCAATCGAAGTGCTTCAACACCGCCCTTTCGTCCACCTAATCAAATCGAGACAGAGCTTCAATGGTTATTCGCCTCCAAGTCATTGTCCGAAGCTAAAGAAAAAGCAGAGCATTGCGCTGCTTGATCTTGCGTGACAATGATGATTACCAGATAAGAGAGCTCATCGTCGAGCCATTTGACGAAAGGCACGACGTCCTCGATGCCCGTGAACGCAGCTTCCCCCACCTCTTTGATCAAGAACCTGATGAAGTCCCCCTGCGTCTCCACATCCGTCTTTATCTGCAACGAAGATCGAAACGTCAGAGACGAAGCTCATCAAAAATGGCGGAAAGGGGATTGAACATGATGATCGAAATTTGAAATTGCCCTTCAAATTTTGGAGAGAGGATTTCACTTTCTCTCTCTCTCTCTCTCTCTCTCTCTCTCTCTCTTTTTCCTTTCTGCCGAATCTGATCCATGTCTCATCTTGCAAGCAAGACAGCAGAAGAGTCCAAAAAGGGCGGCTCCATTAAAAAGCAAACGGGACCAGACCAGAACTTTTGCTGCTTTTTGCACGACCGTTCACTAACAACCGTCAGTGGCAAAAGTGTAATTCAAGCGACAACACCGGCCCCGAATGGGGACCGGGCAAAATTCAGCGACACCTACCGCTAGAAGGTGAGTCGACCGGTTCTCGATCTCGCCGATCATGTCCCGCGCGTTCGCGTTCGCCGTCGCCGGCGGGGCGTCCGCCACGGCCCCGCCGCTGGAGTCCCTCCTCGAGTCCCTCCGCATCAGCGAGTGGTAGAACTCCACCACCTCCGGAACTCTCCTCACCTTCGCCGGCACCGGCACCGCTCCCCTCGGCGGCGGAGGGGGCGGGGGCGGAGCGGGCGCGCTCCTCGCCTGTGGAAGGGGAGGGGGAGGCGGCGGCGCGGGCGGGGCCTGCTCTGGGGGCGAGCCGCGTAGCGACGGCGGCAGCGAGGCGGAGCGCTTCGGAGGCGGCTTCGGAACCCTAGGGGCGCGGGATCTGGCGGCGACGGAGGACAGAACCGACTCGGCGAGCTCCTCCGAGTTGCAACGCGAGTGCCTCGGCCTCTCCATCTCCGCCGCCGCTACTACTTCTACTTCCTGTCTCTTCGAATCCGACCGTTCGAGCCGATGACTCTCGTGGCTCGTCGCGACGTCGCTCGGCTTTGCCCCTTTCTTCAAAATCTTGGCCATGCTCGTGGACCTCGAGGTCGCGTCGGCCGCGGCGACCGCCTGAAACCTCTGCGACGAACAGAGCTCATCGCCGACCATGCGATCCGACGACGCTGAAGACGATGCCGGCGTCGCGACCGCCACCGCCGCCGCCTTCTTCAACTCGGAAATCTCCGCCTCCATCGCCTTCTCTCTCTCTTCGTTCGCCTTCTTCTCTTCCTCCAACCTACACCTGGACGCCTCCAGCTCGCGCCTCAGCCTCTCGTTCGACGCCTCCAGCTCCTCGATCCTCCTCACCGACTTGGCAATCTCGGCGTTCTTGGAGCAGATCACGCCCTCCAGCACCGGGACGAGGGACGCCGTCTCCCGGACGAGCTTGTGCTCGAGGAGCTCGGTCTTGAGCCGCGACTCGCGCTCGCGGAGGTCCTCGACGAGGCGGACGAGCTCGGAGACGTCGGGCGGGCGGGGCTGGACCTGGGCGGACGAGCGCGGGAAGTAGGCCCCGAAGGAGCGCCCGAACGCCGCCGCTGCCTTCTGGGAGGAGCTCCTGGCCGAGCTCGGCGACGGCGAGGGCGGCTTCGGCGGAGGCGGGGTCTCGGGCTTCGGCGACTTCTGGAGGCCCATCGCCATCTTCACTTTGCCGGCTACCATGGCCACCAAATCTACTCTCTCTCTCTCTCTCTCTCTCTCTCTCTCTCTCTCTCTCTCTCTAGCTTCTTCTGTTTCTTTCTCTCTCGCTCTCTCTCTCTCTCTCTCTCTCTCTCTCTGGTTCTTGGCCTTCTTGGTACTTGGAGTGTCTTCTTCTTCCTTTCTTTACAGTGTTAGAGAGGGAGAGACAGGAAAGGGGAGGGGACGAGGACGATGATGTCCTTTGATGTTGCCTACGTGGCTTGTTGCTTGGAGATAGAGAGAGAGGGAGGGCACAGAAAACGAGGAACGGTCTTCTTTCCTTTCTTGGATCCCCAGATTTGAATTTGGATAGCGGAGATCGTTCGTTAAGTAAATTGCCCGGATTAGAACTCTTCGGCATCATGTCTCTCTACATGGAAAAATAAATATATTTATGTTTTTTGGATTCTTTTATAAATTCTTACGGATATTTTTTTCCTTTTTTTTCGATGCAATCTAATACGAGTCTCGCAATTTTATTTCGTTACGCGATCAAAACCAACAAATCCAATACGGCTCGCAATATATGAAATAAGGGTACGTTTGTCGGTCGTTTGTATTTTTAGCCAAGATAGAACTAAATATTATATGATATTAAATTTAAGGACTTTGTTGTATCCAATCCGCTAAAGCCGAATATTTTCACATTTTATTATATCCATTGTTCTGTATGAACAGTATATCAGTGTAAATAAACCTAAAAATTGCAAAAATGAGAGATAGTAATACAACACTCTAACCTACGTCATTTTTTATTTGCTTATTTTTTTAATTATTTTTTACTCTCTTTTTTAAATTTTGTTTAGCCCCTTCTATCTTTCTCTAATAAAAACTTATTAAATAGTAAAATCTACTAATATACCTAAAATACCTAAAATACTAAAATACCTAAAATATGTAATAAATATATATACCGAATATACATATATTGAATTTATATTATAAGATGGAAAGAAATTTGAATATTTAAATAAAAATAGGAATAAATAAATAAATAAAAGAAATTATTGTTTTTTTTTTGTTATTTTGAATTTTCTTATATTAGAATTCAAATATTATTTTAATTTTATTAATTCAAGAAATTAGTTATTTGAAAAAAAAGATAACTTTTATATGATGAATAATAAAAATCATATCCACATTTATCACACATCTATCATAACCTAGGCAAGCATCAAACACTATCATATCCTGATTTTTATTCTAACTACAAAATGTAGCCTAAGAGAATAGTTTTGATTCGGATTTGGTCACTTGGCATTTTCCAAGGAGAATTATATGTTTTAACTATCTGATATTAGTTACTACTTCATTCCCCACCATCCAAAGCTTACTAACCATGTAAGGGTTTTAATTTTTAAAGCTTAGTTAACTACAAAATGAAGTACGCAAGGTTCAACGACTTGTGAATGGAGTGTTCCTCCATTCGATTACTCGACGAAGAATAAAGGCAAGCGTTGGTAAAAGTTGACAACTAAATTTTCATAAAAGGTATACATGTGTTATGTCACGGGATCTTTTCCAATTAATTATCGAGGCCAGTCTAGATTAGGGAGATATTATCGGAGGGATTGGGTATATGCACTTTAGATCTATCCCTCGATTTCCGGACTAGACCTACTTAATCTTAACGGCTTAAATAGGCTTGTAGGATCGACCTAGCGATTTTTCGCAAATGAGACGGTTAACTCCGGATAGTCGCCATTACTCCAACTGCCAAGTAACGAACATTTGCCAAAAAGCGAGTCAAGGCAGTTGTCGGAAGGGGCGCGTGCGGTTGTGGGCGCGTGGGCATTGCTAGAACGTACTCGATTGGCTTCTAACGGTCGACTCAGTTCGCACTTTTAAAATGGGCATGGCATGTTTCTTGTCCTGATGTTCATTCGAGTGTCGACGAGAATGCGACGAAAATCACTTTAAAAAGAATTTAGTCCCTAATGGCATCTTTGGTAGTTTTCTAGTTATTACATTAGGTTCTGGCCAAAAGAAAAGTTAAGTATGCTGGTAATAATCTTGGCCAGCTAAGATAATATATAAGTGATTTATATTTGAAATGGAAAAGATAAGGCCCATTTTTATTTGAGCTTAATTCACTAAAAAAATGATTAATTTTACGTTCAATTGCAATTCTATTCAAGTTTTTTTTTTGTCTGAAAAAAATTCCCAGCTTTAGGTTTCGTCCAAGCTTTCTCCTGAATATTTTTTTTGTTAAAAAAAACCCCCAATGTTAAATCCAATAGCAAATCTACCATGAACTTTTTTGTGTCTAAAAAAAACCACCAACTTTAACTTTAGTATCTAATCTACCCTCGTTAGCCATCCATCCTAAAATCACCATTAGTCGTCCGTAATTTCCCTAAATTTCATATCAAAGAACGGTTTCGTTTTGGTCCACGTCACCATACTAATGTGAACTTGTAACCAACATAAAAATGCCACGTCAAACAACCAATGGCAATTTTTGGAAGAAAAGTTAATGGGGGCAGATTTGATATTTAATTAAGTTGATGATTTTTTTTAAACAAATAAAGTTCGGGATAAAATTGAGACTATAATTAAAGTTGGTGATTTTTATAGATAAAAAAAAAATTCAGATAGAATTGGGACTAAACCTAAAGTTGGTTTTTTTTAGATAAAAAAGATTTGAGGCATAATTGGGATTGAACCTAAAGATTGAGGTTTTTTTAGTAATTAGGCATTTTTATTTGCTAGAAATAATTTTTATTTTCTCAAAAAGATTATTTTTTAACCTTTTGTCAAGTGTTGTGATGTGCGTTTTGACTTTATTAACATAAAATGCTCAAAGTTCTCAAAATTTATTTGTACTACCGCATAAGTTCACCATAAACTTTTAATAACCTTATGGATTTTAGATAATATTTTGAATTTCCTTTTAGTACTCTTGTTATCATTGGGTACATATATGCCCAATAAGAGAATGCTGAATGCTGATAACACTCCTGACTAATTAGAAGACATTTTCTTTTTATTTGTTAGTCGATAATCGAATCTCGGAATGGCATAAAAGTAGGGTTTGTCTTTTTGCTAATCTGAGATTAACAGCTTTAACCTTTTTTTACTTAACATACCCGAATCTTTCCTAACATTCGAATGTCGACTCATAAATTCGCATATGTCTTTTCTTTAATTTTGGTTTAAATTTAGATAATATTTTAACATTTGATGGAAAAACAAATAGTGCTTTCTGCTTTTGTTTTATCATAAGCAACAGGCTTTGAATCTTTTCAGGATGGCGTGGGAAAAAAAAAGAGAGAATCTTTACAAAATCCATCAATTTTTTATCTTGCATGGGCAAGAAACATTTCGTTGTTTTTTTTTTTCACTTATTTTTACGAAATTAATAAAAATAACTAAGAATAAATCAGGAGAAAAAAATAAATGAAAAAAAGAAAACAAACCGTAAACTACCGTGGTGATGATCGACGTAGGCAGCGATTGTTCTCTACCTTCCGTTCTTCTATCATTTTGTGTTTTAATCCACTTCCGGGAGAATAGAACCATTCCATCCCAAGGTCAGGATTAGTTGTCTAGGGTTTAATCTGAACTCATCCGGGTATAAATCTCATCCAAGGTATGTCATCTTACATCGGGTATGATAAATTTTTATACAATCCGGCCTCATCGTGGTGACTAAATGCGCCATGGCGGTCTATTATTCAGGTAAATTCTAACACTAGTCAATGAACTTCAGTGACTGAGGTGATCATATCTCTCGATTGCGATTCTAATTACCCAATGCGCTAAACTTTCATTTCTTTTGCAGGTAATACATTTTGACCTCAATTTGGAGGCATTCTCGATAAAATTGGAAATGAATTCAAATCAAGCTCATGAAATGATCTTAGAGATGAGACTTGAAAAATGTTCATACTCGCTCTAGTATTTTTTTTTTGTAAACAATATCTCGTGTTCAATGTGCAAATTGTATTAGATATGTTAGCACGTATTCGTCGTGAGTGTAACGTATGACGCGATAAGAAGTAATTTTTATTTTTCACACAAGAAAGATCTCAACCTCAAATAAATGCGCCCTACAATAAAACCATTCACGATTGGTAGGAACTCTAAATGATGAGTCGATGTCACTCGTGGCCTGTGGTCATCGCAAACTACCAATTGTGGACAAGACAATGTGATCTCTAGACTTTTAGTACATGTTCAATTTAAATTCTAGACTGTATGAAAATGTTCAATATTATCCTTGAACTTGAACTATTGAAAAGATGACATTGAACATTTTTATATAGTTTAGAGATAAGATTGAACATGACCAAAAGTCCAAGGTCTACAATGAGCAAATTAAAAGTTTAGGACGATATTGCACATTGAGCTAAAGTTCATGGATCAAATTGAACAAAATTAAAGTTCAGAGACCGCATTGCGAGAAAATATCCAAAAAGTCATAAACTTATTTTTTGTCTTAAACTTTTCAATCTAAACATTTTCACTTTTTGTCAATTGTGTCAATTTGACCAATTTTAACTGAAAATCGTTGACGTGGATGTCGGCTATCCTACGTGGTACAGTCAACATTGACGTGGACAATTTTAATAATATTTTGAATTTTTGTTTCGAATTTTTTATTATTTTTTTCCCCTTGTCTTCTTGCTGTGGCTGTAATCGACAAGGCCGACCGTTGCCCAAGCCATGACGGCCTCGCCAGGCGTCGCCTTAGCCTAGGCAATGCCGGGCGAGGTTCACCCTCACATTGCTCATGAGTCCAAAGTTCAGGACCATTTCCATCATTATCCCAATTCTAAATGATCAGTCGATGTCACTTGTGGCCCGCGGGCATCGCAAATTACACAGACCAGCTGTGGATGAGGCAATTGGCATTACCCATTCATCCTCTCGACCGAAAGCGGAAGGCTGAGGGCGTTGGGATCTTGGGATCCATGTGGCTGACAGTGACCGCAGCTGCTGGGGACTCCTATTGACCCTCGATGGACCCTTTGATTGAAAACGGGACATGTTGCACAGCATCGAGATTCAGGGACAGGATCGACATCGATGGCTGGATCGCAAGTTTGCATCGAAAGCAGCTCTTCTGGGTCGTCCTTCTTCCAATCCTGCAGTCGCTTGGGACTTTTCTGGTCTCATGCTTTGGCTAGGTGCCAACGCCCCGTGACTCAGCTCTTGTCCTCGACTCCGCCTTCCATGATCGGTCCTTTGGCTCGTCTCGCTCGTTTTCTTTGTATGCCTACTCTCGTACTATTTAAGTATCTCATGTCACTTATTTACGGAATTTATGTCTTCTTTGTATACATGTAATCTCATTTTCGATCCTGTAATGCGCTAGATTATTATTTCTTGACGATTCAATAACGTGGTCTTGGCTATTGGCTATCATGTTAATTCAATTCAACCCTAACTCTCTGCCAAAAATGGCAGAGGGTCGCCGTTGTTGCAAAGGGAACTAAATCGTCACATGCATATGGACGTCAAGTTAGCACTGTATGACCATCTTGTCAAAGTCTCGCTTGTAAATTTATCTAGTTTCGGGCAAAGTACATCAATCGCCAAGAACGAAAGTTTAGTTCATTCACCGGTCGATAACGAAAGTTAGTTTAGTTCATCAACCCCGATGGATAACGAAAGTTTGGTGGACCACCTCTCGCAACTGAATGAACAGGCATGTGCTTGGACTTCGTTTCTCTTTTGGAGGTTGTCTATACACTTGCGCAAAGTTTAACATCTACTTTGCCAATTTAGTCGAAGTGAGAAGATATCGAAGGGTTTTATTGACTGCGACTGCTCCTCACATGACGATCCGTTACAACTTTCAACCTCACTTTGCCCTAATGAAATTATGGGCAATTGTCACTTGGCTTGTCTCATATCAAACATAGGTATACCATCGATTTAGTTACTTTTGGCTTGAGCATTACATGCGTATACCTTTGATTCACCTGATCCTACGTCTCAATCGACATAAGACGGGGATGATGAAAGACGAAACTTCTATTTCGAACATTTTCACGAGAACAACATAACTTCTGGAGGTCGTGCGAGGATCTGAACTAGCATGTAAGTAGGCGTTATTGATGACACATTGTTTTGCACCGACGGTGGACGACGATGTAAGAAGGCGAAAACTGGCGAGCAACGCAAAGCGGTACTCCTTTCCAGAAGAGCCCCATTGCCATTTTCCATCTAATGCAACACCATCTACCATGTGAAATGCCATTAATTCACCGGCAAGGGAGAGACTAAGGGAGAGATAAAGAGAGAGGTGACAGAGGATGATGATTGCAATCAATGCGAGGGGTTGATGTGTGGGAGAGCAAGAAAGGAATGTAACATGGAGGTGGGAATATATGATGAGATTGCATGAAGTCAATGTGGTCCTCCTGGAAGCTTGTTAACCCCTGTCTATCCCCTTATATGCATCCGATGGCTGTTTTCATGCAGAGAGAGAGAGAGAGAGGTCATGCAAGAAACTACAAAGCCAACGAAGCATGAATGGGGCACCAGACCCTCCATCAATTCACTTAGACATCACAATTGCATCCTTTTTTCCATATGGATTAAGTTAAGGGTAAGGTTGCTCTTGTTCATGACGTTTTCGTTCCTCTGACATCAGAGTGCATTATTGTTTCACATGCCGTGTCAAGATGTTAACATACGTACAGTTCAAATTCAAGAACTTCACGTATGTTAAATAATTTTCTTTTATTGTACAATATACTTTAGCATCCTCATGTCGCCCCGTCAAAATGATTTCTTCTTCTATTCATTGTGGGTGTAAGAAAAATTCTTACTTCTTTTGTTTTGATTTATACATAATTCAAGGGCGTGAACGTGACTGCCCAACTATCTGGAGACTCATAAAGCACCCTACAAGCTCTACAAAACGGTTAAATTTAAGCTATTGGCCTATTCAGGTGGCCATAATCCAGAATAGCTCGTAGGCGGTTGATGAAATTTGAACGGGCAACCTCAAGTTCCTCTATTGGGAATCTACCGATGCTTCGATTTGTTATGTCGAACCTTGTCTTTCTTTTGGGGGGTTTTGGAAATGTAACAGAGATTTGGGAGAGAAAATTGATGGGGGGGACCAAGCTAGGCTATCATCCATCACATGGAGGTGGGGGACACTTTGATTTATTGTGTAAGGACTGATGAAGCTATTAATGCCTCTATAGGTTACATGCACAGTCAACTATACTTAAAGTAGTCTAAGGCTGCGCATGATAATATTTCTGTTTCACAATTTCTGTTCCAGAAATCATTCTAAAACAGGTATGAAACAAAAATTCGTTCGATAACGTAATTTTATTTTTCTATTTCTAGAACAAATATCTGTTCTCAAAATCATTCTGAAACAGAAGCTAAAAATTAAAATTTTTGAACTTCTTAATTTTTGGAACAATTATCAGAAATTTTCTCTCTTCATAACTCACTCTCCTCTCTCTCTCAGCTCCCTACCGTCATTGCCCACTCACTTGCTTGTCACCGCCACTCGTCGCCTGTCATCGCCACCCACCACCGATCGCTGCCACCCGCCTGCCGGCTTGGCGCCGCCCTCACCGCCCATCACCCACTGTCGCTTGCCCGCCCACTCACTGCTGCCGCCCACCACCACCATCCACCACCTGCCATCGGTTGCCATTGGTAGTCGATCATCATTGGCGGCCAACTACCACCCACCTTCCGGCCACCATCGCTTGCCAATTGCCGTCGACCACCGCCTGCCAACTACCACCGATTGCTGCTGATTGACGCCATCCGCTGCCACGCCAATCGCTGCAGCCCTCATCGCCTGCCACCCGCCTTCCGCCACCATTCACCGGCTACCACCTCTGGTCATCGCCGCCGTCTACCGCTTGTCGATCACCGCCGTCCATTGCCGTAATGGAAATAGGAATTTTATGTTGTTATCAAACGAATTTCTATTTTAGGAATAGAAATTTTATATTGTTATCAAACGCGTTTTTCTGCTCAGAAATTGATTTCTGGAATAGAAATTTTGTCAAAGTGTAACCTTATCAGTAGAGGCCTTAGGTCCCGGCCTATATCCCCTTGCTTTGGATGATGTCTTTCTGATTAGGTGATGCCCATGCATTTATGCAGAGGAAGCCCCTTTGTCTGTGTCCTGGGAAGCAAAGAGTGCTGTTTCGAAAGACATTCTCAAGGAACATCCTCTTTGGTCCGTGGGCTACGAGGTCTCAGGAAATGGCAACATGGCTGGCTTATCCACTTTGCAAAGTGGGCTTTGGCAAAGCAAACATGGTGGACTCACCTTGTTTATAAGTGGATAGCCTGATTTGTTGTGCATCCGAGTCCCACGTTTGACTAACTTTTTGTGCTGAAAATCTTTTCGACATGCTATAAGAGGTCCGTTAAAGCTTCTTTTGTTGTGAAATGTGGATTTTCATGTCTTGTACCACACTCAATTAAGTATGAGAAATGCTTGCCTAACCTTGTAACAGTGTAACGGTCATACCTCAATTACAAATGTTATGAATGAAAACCAAAATATAGAAGTCATGAGGGGATCCACCTCTGATCATGTGGCTGGCATACCATCATGACACTGTTACACGATCATGCTAGCAGTGCTCATTAAGTATAACAAGTGCTATATATTCTTGTCCCGACTTTATTTACTAGTTTGTGCGAGAAAGATGGTGTTAGCACCATATTGCTTATATGTATTTCTTGAATCAACTAAATGAAGCGTCAAACCATTAATTTATTAGAATCAACTTTGACATCCATGTAAGGTATTGTCCCCGGTTTTGGAGATACGCAGTCTGCATCTTTAGACAAAAAGCTCTAATTAAAAAGACCAAATTACCCCTCCACCTCATCTAAGCTCTAATCACATTCCCAATCGACGCCACCACTCTCTCGATCGGAGATGCGACCGACGCCGTCCATATTAGTCTCGCGTCTCTTTTGCTTCCCCTCATCCTCGTTTCTCTATCTTCCCTCCACGTCGACCATGGCCAGATTTCGTAGATAATGATTTCTAATGGTCTGAGATCCCTAATTCAATTTTGATTCATAGATATGAAAGAACCGCCTCGGTGTATTATGCCACGTGTGGTGCCACATATAATTTCATATGGAGATTTTGATTCGGAAATTTGATATTGGCCATTTTTATAAGAATATGTACTTTTCTTGAACCGTTCGAAAAATGAAATTAAATTTATTCTAGAACGTTTTTTATTTTATTTTTATATTTGGCCTTTCAAGTTCACTTACCTTTTTTTTTTGGTCGGAGTAGTTCACTTATCTCAATGTGAGTAAAATGATCAAGGTAAAATCAAAACAAGATGTCCCGGGCTTTGATTGGGGTCCAAAGATGGAAGGCCCACACACCAGAATAGCCAGCATCCGACAAAACAACTCAAGAAAGGCTCCCTCGGATTTGTCTCCGACCCCCACCCTTGATTTGATTTGCCTTGTGTTTTTTCACATCAATTAACGAAGAAATGATTTGATAGATATGGGTGTTGAGTCAAGCTGCTATATATTTATCATTATTTATTTTTTACTTTATAAGAAAATGTAAAATTGGTAGCTCACGATATATTTATTCAGAATTAATTTTCATCTCATAAAAATTTTCAAACAGACGCATTTATCCTTCGTTAACGTTCTTTCCAATGTCTTCTTAAAATGCATAAGTATCACATTTGCAAGATGGATCCAACATGAAAAATGCACATGTGCTGACGGGTATATATTTTAGGACAAGGGCATCGATTTTGCAATTTTTTATGACATGTAAATTAGTTTAGAATAAGGCCCCATTTATTTCGCGTAAAATGGATGAGTTAAAAAATATTTTTCTTAAAATGATCGCTTATATTGTTTAAAATGATTAGCCAATGAAAAATATTTTTCGTTATCGACAACAATTTATATTTAACAATTTTCGTGAAAGATGAAAATATATTTCATTTAATTGTTGTTATGAGCGATATAAGAGATCATTTTTTGAAATGGTTTTCAAATAATTTACTTTTTGCGAAACTAATGAAGCCTAAATGTTTGATGGAGATACTAGTTTAGGATTTATTTTGAAATGAAAATTAGTTTAAGACAAATATGTCACATGATACAAATTTAGGATTCTTAATGGGATTAACCTATTTTTTACTTTACGTCATTCTCGTATTTGATTACGACAAGTTATAAAAAGAAATGATATCATCATTTTATCACGATTTTGTATTTTTATCATAACTATAAGTCTTAACATTATATAATCCAACTATTGTACCGCTCAACTCTAGAGAATGACATGCATCTTAATATGGCCTAGGAAACGAGTATGTTAAATTAGGGATGTGCAATGGTCCGGGTTGATTTGATTCCCCTAAGAATCGAGGATCAGTTCGACTGGTTCGATTCGATTCCAATGGAACCGGTAAATAAGGAAGATTACCACAAATTTACAGCTCTGGACTCTTATTACCAACCCATTTTCTTCAATAATTGAAATAGAACTCATCTAGTTGTTACATTTAGTGTTTGAAGTTACCTATAAATTGTGGCCTAGAGTACCGATCAACAGGTCTAAAAGGCACAAAACTTCTACAACTAGTGTAAGGAAGGGCACAACAAAGCCTAAAATTCACATGAGAGACTTGCACCGACAACCTTGAGTGAATTTTGGTTAAAGAAATAATATATATATATTCATATATGAACCAATTTGGTTCGAGCGGTCTGGTACAATCCAATCCTTGCCAAAATCGAGAATTGGACTATCCGGCCACCGATTCCATTTTTAGGAATTGGGAACCAGATTGGTACTTTTCGGAACCTGACCAAATTGACCGATTCTGGCAGTTCCCGATTCAGGCGGTCTACGGTGCTCACCCCTATGTTAAATGATACCATAATTCGTGAAAAGATAGGTAAATAATTGAATCTTACTAGAATCCGACCAAGAATTTATCACAAGATTATTTTGTGTATTAATCTTGTAAATTAATCTCAAGATCTCTAGCATTATTTTGTGATTTTCCGGCCGCCATCAAATTAACCTGGACCCGTTGATGGATGTGCGCATGTGGTTCCTAAATCCATGAGGAGTTTTTGGGTACTGCATCGCGTGCATATTTAGTTGACTTTACTAATTTTATATTGCATTTTCCATAATCTTTTATTCATTTATGCGTCTAAATTAGACTAGTGGAACCCCGTGCAACATATAAATTTAGGAAAAATTACCCAATCAGTCACCTAAATTTATTGTATGGATGTCAATTCAATTCTAAACTTTTTAATTTTGCCAATTTAGTCTTTAACTTTTGCACGAAATCCCAATATAGTTCTTTCGTTTTAATTTTTTCCGTGCCACGTGAGATGGTTGATAATGACCGGACTGTCACGTCAACGATTTCCAACAAAAATTGATCGGAAGTACTATATTGATATTTTACGCAAAAATTCAAGACTAAATTGACAAAATTGAAAAGTTTAAGATCAAATTGACATTCGTACAATTGTGTTAGGACTGATTGGACAAATTCCCCTATAAATTTGAGAATTGGTAATATGAAATTTCGCTCGAGTACATGATGCAGCAGCTCATGAGCTGTGCTATGGCCATGTACCAAAACATTTGCCGATGGACCAAAGAACATCACCTCAAAGGACAACCACTCACCTCAAAAAGCGATGAATTCAAAGAACCAAGATCACACTCTAGTTGAGAGGGTGCTCACCAGATTAGTGGAACATCGGAGGCTCCTACACCGAAGGTTTGACGGAAGGCTCCATTCCCGATGTTTGCCGCGACTTCTCGTGTAGGATTGTGGATTGGTTCACTAAATTGGTGAGGCGGTGCTCATGGGGATCACACCTTGGACCTAGTACTCTTCGGTCCCATCTCTCCCATTTCTTTACTAGTAGAGTTGCATGCTTACTGGCGACAACTTGAACTTGATAAATTGTCTTTTAGGCTTAGATATTTCTCCTTGGGAAAGTAATTCGCTTATTACTGAATGCACCCTACTGCTGGCCCATTTGCCTAAGTAAATCAGGTGGCACACTGGACAATTAAGGCCTAAAAGTGCAAATCTCTGCCCTACAATTGGGTCATAAACCCTTCTGAAAACCTTTGGAAACTTGTATGGCCTGAAGCTCCTTTTTGCAGTCCCTGGGCTCGTCCTTGATGAAACGAAATGGTTTTGTTTTGACCAAAAAAAAGTTCATAGAAGATTTGTACTCGGGTGACCTTAAATCGCACTCAAGCGAATAGTGAAGAACAAAAACCAATCCATTGCAAATTTGATGGGAAAATTGTCCAAAAAGCCTTAAATCTATTGTAATTTTACCAATTCATTCTAAACCTTTTAATTTTGTCAATTGAGTCCTAAATCTTTTCATATTTTGTCAATTGAATCTATTTGACCAATTTTGACTAGAAATTATTGACGTGGATGTTGGCCGTCTTATGTGGCATGACCAATGCTGATGTGGAATTTTTAATAATATTCAATATTTTTTTTTATGAATCTTTTCATTTTTATGAATTTTTTTTCCTTTTTCTTTCTATTTTCCTTCCTTACTTTTTTTTTTCCTTTTGTTTTTACTTTTTACTTTTTCCCTTTGCCAGCCATTGTCGGGCCTCATCGATGGCTAGCGAATGAGGGCAACCCTTTGCCAGGCAAGGGTTGTCATCGTGTGGCCTGGTGAGGGCCGCCCTCGCCTGATCCGGTGAAGGGTTGCCCCGTCGGCCCTCGGCGAGGGTCGCCTCGCTAGCCTACGCTCGGGCATCCCTCACTTGAGGTTGACGACTTCCGTCCTCGTTGATGGCTGACGAAGGGAAAAGGGAAGAAGAAAATAGTATAAAGTAAAGGAATAAAAAAAATGTAAAGAAGGAAACTAAAAAGAAAAAGAAAAGAAAAGAAAAGAAAAGAAAAGAAAAGAAAAGAAAACCAATAAAGGAAACTAATAAAAAATTTGAAAAAATATTATAAAAAATTGTCTACGTCAACGCCAGTTGTTCCATGTAGAACGGCCAGTGTCTATGCCAGGATTTTTATGCCAAAATTGATCGGATAGACTCAATTGGCAAAACATGAAGATGTTTAGGACTTAATTGACAAAATTAAAAGATTTATGATACAATTGGCAAAAGTGCAAAATATTTAGGAGTTTTTGGACAAATTTCCTCAAATTCAACAACTGACGCCATTAATAAACGGAAAAAAAGCTAATCAAGATTAAATTCCCTAAATAGGAGAATAACCCTTAATATTTCGTGGCCCGATTCGACTATTCAAGCAATTCCATCATTTTTCTTAAAATGTTCTTGACGTGAAGGACGTCGAAAGCCGGAGGTGGCTCTGGGCATGACTTAAAAGCAAAGGCTCTCTATCTTTAGGAAGTTGTTTTGATATTTCTTCAAGTCACAAAGATTGAAAAGCGAGTGTCTTTTATAATTTGATAGTGATGCATTGTCCACGTCAAGAGTAGTTTTTTTTTTTTTTTTTTTAAATTTTTGGGGTCAAA
The DNA here is from genome assembly GCA_001662345.2 of Metrosideros polymorpha var. glaberrima. Classification (NCBI taxonomy): domain Eukaryota; kingdom Viridiplantae; phylum Streptophyta; class Magnoliopsida; order Myrtales; family Myrtaceae; genus Metrosideros; species Metrosideros polymorpha. Next base: position 12,004,164 of record BCNH02000005.1, read on the forward strand.
TGTCAAGAGTAGTGTTTTTTTTGGTCAAATGTCAAGAGTATTTTAGAAGTGCAGAAAATAGCTTTTTTGCTCGTTCCTGTATTTGAATTAGTTTCTAGAAATTGCACGTAATTAGTGGGCCAAATTGAAAACTATATCCTTTCTTTATAATAGTAAGCCACTCCGCTTATCCGTAATTGATTTTTCAATTTCACCCCCAATCGTACAGAATCAGTGCAATTTAATCCATGAGGTTGGTGCTGGATTGTCGAACCGCGATAAACAGAGTGCTCACTTGTCAATGTTCCGTCACCAAAGTGGTAACCTTTGTCATGGACGCGTTTTCACCGAAAGCGAGTTTGGCACCCCATCTCTCCAATCTGCTTTATTCTTCCTTTTCTCTTTTTTCTTCTTTTGGTCCGACAAAAAGAAATCAAACATTACTTCATTCGATAACAAACGGAGATGGTGACCATCAAAGTTGTTGGCCTAGTGGCATGGCGTTTCATTCGTCTTTCATGTTGTCAACGAACCTCTTTAGAAAAACTCGTGCTGCGTTGCTTAACTACGTTCCCAACTTCGAATATTCGATTCGCAGGTTGTGTAGAGTAGTTATTAGTTATGGCTCATATCGAACATTTCGTAACAGGTGTGGGATCCTAATGATAAAGCTAAAGACTTTTTAATAATAAAAAATATATAATTCTACGATTGCGTTCTCAAATTTATCGCTTTTGAATACGTCACTTCAACAATGCAAGAAGCATGAAACGAGTCATTTAATTTAGGGCAAAAGCCACAAAAAACCCCAAACCCCATACTACACCCACTATGATACAATTACCCTGAACTTTGTTTAGTGATATAAAAAATCTCAAATTTATACTTATGTGACACATTTACCATTCGTCAAAGTTCTATTAAAGAGCACCGTTAAAATCTGCCTATATGGACTTCGGAAAACAAACGATGTTGACATAGCACCCACTTTGCTTAAGTGAAATAAAAATGACATTGTTTTGGCTAAAAAATCATTTGATGAAACCTTGACGGAGGGTAAATGTGTTACATAGATATAAGTTTGGGGTTTTTTATGTTATAAAAAATGTTTAGGGTAAATGTGTTACAATGGGTATACAAAAAAAAATTTCAAAGTAAACGTGTTACAGTGTACATAGTTGGGGGTTTTTGTTGGCTTTTTTCCCTTAATCTAATATCTGAAAACAGTGTTCAAGCGATTGGGAACTCCGAAGGCATATGTAGATGTTGCTTGCAGAACCTAATTATTACTATTGTTACACAGATTAGGACATGAGGAAATGAGCCGTGCAAGAATTTAAACGAGTTCATTATTCTTTAAGCTTCGTGCATCATGACAAACATGGCGCATGGTGACGACCTATTCCCTTTCTGTGACGAGACCAATGCCAGATTTATGAAGCAAGGTCTTTTGGCATCACTCAATCCATATGTGCAAGCAAGGAATTTAAAAAATAAATAAATAAACAAACATAGAGTAACGATTCATCTAGGTATAGGTTTAATCAATGGAATAGCTTTTTATTTTTTATTTTTTTATAAGCATCGATGAACACTTTGGAATGCATTTGACCTCACATTCTTAAACGAATTTAGGATGAGACGTGAGACCGCAGAGAATACTATATAGGGATGACATGAGATTTATAGACAAACCGCGGACAAACTTTAGTTAACCGTTCTCTTCGAGCGACATCGACATTCTTTCGGGTGCGATTAAAGTAGTCAAATACTCGAGATCATGCAAACAGAAACCTGCGTCGATCGAAGGATCACGATGAAGAAAATCATGAATGCCGTGGCGAGGAAGTTCGCTGGGAAGAAAACGGTGGATAACATAGCCAAGAAGTGGAAGACCCTAAGCGGGGAGAACAGTTGGGAGCATCTGTTGGACCCTCTCGACATCGATCTCCGTCGGTACATCGTACACTATGGAGAAATGGCGCAGGCCGCTTACGATGCCTTCATCGCGGAGAAGAAGTCGAAGTTTGCTGGGAGCTGCCGGTATGCGAGGCAAGACTTCTTCTCCAAGGTGGGCCTGGAATTGGGGAATCCATTCAAGTACAGCGTGACCAAGTTCTTGTACGCGACGTCGCAAGTTCAAGTCCCAGACGCGTTCATAGTGAGATCGCTATCGAGGGAGGCATGGAGCAAGGAATCGAACTGGATTGGGTACGTGGCGGTGGCGACGGACGAGGGGAAGGCTGTGCTCGGGAGGAGGGACATCGTGATCGCCTGGCGAGGGACGGTCCAGACGTTGGAATGGGTGAACGATTTGGAGTTTGATACGGTCTCGGCCTCGAAAATCCTGGGGGAGGCGGGCGATCCTAGGGTGCATCAGGGTTGGTACTCAATATATACGTCTGACGACTCGCGTTCGCCCTTCAGTAGGACAAGTGCCAGAGATCAGGTGGGTTTCGAATTACAGCAGCTAAATCATTAGTATGATCAGGAAAGACTCTGATTTCATCTTTCATTTGGGTTTCTTGTCTGATTTGATGACATTAGATTGTACAAATTCTCTGCCTTGTTCCATGACAGGTACTACAAGAAGTGAAAAGACTAGTGGAATTGTTCAAGAATGAGGAGATCAGCATCACCGTGACCGGCCACAGCTTGGGCGCAGCCATTGGGACGCTGAATGCTATCGACATCGTTGCCAATGGACTGAACCGGCCTAAAGATCAGAGAGGCAGGCCTTGTCCTGTCACGGCTATAGTCTTTGCCAGCCCCAAAGTCGGCGACTCCAACTTCCGAAAGGTGTTCTCCAAGTACCAAGACCTCCGAGTCTTACGCGTCCGCAACGCCTTCGACATCGTCCCGAGCTATCCAATCATGGGTTATTTGGAAGTTGGGGTAGAGTTGGACATCGACACTCGGAAATCTCAGTACTTGAAGAGCCCCGGAATCGCATCGAGTTGGCACAACTTGGAGTGCTACTTGCATGGAGTCGCAGGGATGCACGGGTCTGGAGGAGGGTTCAAGCTAGAAATCGATCGCGACGTCTCGCTCGTGAACAAGAGACTCGATGCTTTGAAGGACGAGTATCTCGTGCCGGTCTCTTGGCGGTGCGAGAAGAACAAGGGCATGGTTCAGCAGGAAGACGGGTCCTGGAAGTTGATGGACCATGAAGAGGATGGCGATGTTACATCAATTTATCAAAGGTAAATAAGGCAGTACACACGCACACACTTGTCTCCTAGTCCTTTCCAGGAAAAAGGGGATTACACCAAGCGTATATGATTATTTATCGTAATGGATCCATTTAAACGCTCAAAAGAAATCTTTCATATCATTTAGTAAACCTGTTTAATGCACGAGTCTTAGCATATCTAGCATTATTCGAATCGCTATTTCCAGGTCCATTTTAATTTACACCTCGCCCTCGCCGAATAAAACTACAAAGCATTCTCAGTGCGCCCAGTATATTATATATTCAGCAATAACATACGTGGTTCGGTATCTTTCTACCGCCACAAGAAATCTAATCGGAAAGACGTTCAAGTTCTTGGGGAATTTTCTCTTCGCTCGAGGATTTAATTGGTGATTGATCCAACAAAGAAGACAAAATGATGCAGAGCTAAATGTGATTACCAAGGATAGTCTTAAGCCATGGGCAAACTTAGATGGAGGTTGCCCATGGTGACCAGGCCGCAACCTCCATGGGGTCGTGGCCCTTGTCCATGGGCGACCTCAGATCGGGGCCGCGAGATCTTGCTGTGACAATGGGCGAGGTAGTCCATAGAGGCCTTGTGAGTGGCGTCGGCGTGCACGGAGAGAGAGAGATTGCGGAGGAGATCAAGATGGCAAAACATTTGGTAACCTAAGGGCATAAATCCTTGAATGCGATTGTCGAAATAGTTTTTAACACTGTGAATGCAATTTTGTTTTTTGAGATAATGTAATCCGGTGAAATTCTTGACATTCCTTTATGCCCCTAGATGACTCCGTTTCCCTCGTCTATTTTGTGTTTTGCAAATATGTATAATAACGTGGCCAATATGCATAATTACTAATTTTCAGTGAATGCTTGTGCAGTTGACTGAATGACATTTATCCAATTATCCAACGATGCATGAATGATTTAAAAATAACCAAGTCACTTAATTTTTCGTCTACTTAGATAGGGGTGCTTTTGTCCTTTCGCTCATATAAAATATTGGGTATTTGAAGGCTCAAAATAGTTTTAAAGAAAATAATATGATTTCAATTTTTCTTTTGTTGTTGGAAAAATGGTGATATGTGCAGAGCCTCAGTTTACAATCGGGAAAATGATACAAATGGTTCATGAATTTTGGCATAATGTGCAATGTGGTCCATGAACTTTCAATTTGACAAATGGTTTTTGAACTTTTGGTACATGTTTAAACTTGTCCCCGGACTATATAAAAATATTCAATATGGTCCTTCCATTAATTTAAGTTTATGGATAATATTGAACATTTTCATATAGTCCATGGACTAATTTGAACATGTATAAAAAGTTCATGGACTATTTGTGTTAAATTGAAAATTCATGGATCACATTGAACATTGAGCTAAAATTCAAGGACCATTTGTGTCAAATTGAAAATTCAGGAATCACACTGTACACTAGATCAAAGTTCATGAATTATTTGTGTCATTATCCTTTTACAATTGGGTGGTTATTTGTCCTTGGCGTGAGGGTGGTTAGGATTGCTTTCCTTGATATTTCAACTTATGAGTTGGCTTATATGCAAGTGTTTTTCTAATACAAATAGATAGATAACAGCTGTAAATTCTTATTTTTCTAGATTTTATTTTAGCAGAGTAACTATTGTAAAATCTTATTTACTTAACTTCTAAACAATTTATTTTGATATTACAACAACCAATTTTTATTTAAGAAAAGCTTGTCATGAAATTTTCTAAACTAATTGTAGCATTATAACAACTAATTTGTATTTTTAAAGGTGGGTTTAATATCGGGAAAATTAGCAAAAAGGTTTTAAACATATTGTAATTGTGTCAATTCAGTCCTAAATTTTTTTTTTGCCAATTCAGTCCTAAACCTTTTACAATTATGCCAATTTAGTCCATTCGGCCGGCCGGTGATAAAGTGGCATTTTAAAAATGATTTTTAAATAATTTTTTGAATTTTCATAGTTTTTTTCCTTTCCTTTTCTTTATTTTTTTCCCTCTTCCTCTTCCACCTAGAGTCGGTGAGGGTTCCGGCGACCTTGGCGGCCACAAGTGAAGGCCGAGACGCCCTCGCTGACCCTAGGTGAGGGCATCGTGGCCCTCACTTAGGTTGGGCAAGGGCCGCGATAGCCTCGCTTGCCTAGATCGGGTGGCCAATGAGGGCGTCTAGGCCCTTGCCTAGGTTGGGCGAGGGCCACGATAGCCTCACTTACCTAGATCGGGTGAGGCCATTGTGGCCCTTGCCAGATCGAAGGAGCAGGTCGAGGTTGTGGGTACCTCAATTTGCAGATGCCAGCTTCGCCCCCTCTCTAACCACTTCCATGATGTCAACTTGCTCCTTAAAACCGACGTGCTCCACCAATCCAACGCCATGTCTTGTCCCAGTTCGGTCGAAGCTCTGGCAAGGACGATGTTTGGTTCTTTGTCGAGGATCTCTTCACGCGCCTGCAAATCGAAGGGATCGAGTTGAAGAAGAAGGTCATGGAGTTGCTACTCTAGCTCCTTGCTGATGACGAGAAGTCCGCAAGCCTCGTTGCTAGGTCTGGGCGAGGGTCTCGCCAGCGATCGGCGAGGGCTTCGCGGCCCTTGCCCAGTGGCCAGTGAGCTTCGGTGACCCTTGTCGACCACAAGAAAGCCAACAAGCCAAGGAAGAAAAAAAATAAAAGAAATATAAAAAAAAATTAATTAAAAAATTCGAAAAAATATCATTACTATTTTGGCCAATTGGCATGCCATGTCAGCACCGGTTGGCCAAAGGATTGAATTAGCATAATTACAAAAGATTTAGGATTTAGCTGGCAAAAAAAAGTTTAGGACTGAATTGGCACAGTTGCAATATGTTTAGGATTGTTTTGATAATTTTCCTGTTTAATACCCTTACCTAGATGTCGTGCCACCTTTCTTGGATCGAGCTCTCCCCCACAACACTTGATTTTCCCTTCAAAGTAAGATAAAGATGTTATTGAAAATTCTAGAGAGAAACAGAACTTAAAGAGTGATGGAGCTATTTACCTTCCTTGAGAATAGAAAAACGACCAATATTTGTTGAAAATTTTCTAGGAAAAGAGATACCTCGTGCAAGATTGGACTAGCTTCGCATAGAGGTGGCAAACAGATGGATTAGATCAGATTTGTGCGCACCGTATAAACCAATTTTCATGCCATATAATATATATGACCCATATCAAACTCAAAGTAAGTCCAAACCAAACCCACCAAAATAACTCATATTTTGAGCATAACCATTAGATCAGCAAAACACTAGTTCTGCGGCAAAGAACCAGGAAATTACAAATGAAAATGAAATTCAACAACTTAAAAAAATAATGGCAAAAAATACTTGAAAAAGGTAAATCTGAATTTAAATAAGAAGCTAAAATTATTTGACCAAAAAAAGAAGAAGAAGAAGCTAAAATTAGAAAAGAGGCACATTTTCCATTTACGTTGTCCAATGTATTATATTTAACTGTTAATACAGTGCTGTATACATGCTCTTCTAAAAAAGCTTAGTTCCGTCTTTACCAACATAAACCCAACACATGCTTAAACATAAGAGAATACGTGTATGAAAATACAATTGCAATTGAAATTTGTTAAAGAAACATGGAAGTGTCATACGAAAGCAAAAATCTAAATGTTTTTAGAGTTATCGTAAAATTGCAAGCACTTTAATGTACTTAAATAATTTATTAAATTACCATCATTACCTTATCCCTAGTAGAGATGTGCGTCTTCTCATAACTCATTTGACCTCTTAATTTTTCAATCCACGAAGCAAACTAAATTAAAAATGGCAACAAAGTGACCTAAAGCAGCTACAAAAACAAACTAATCAATGATCCTCATTTATTGCACAAAACCCTCTCTGCCATAATTCTTTGTTACGAATGGGCACGAACAAATTATTTGTTCTGAATCGGGTGCATCTGATTAAATGTGACTGTTCTGGGGATTTTGGTTTTGAGGCCTTTGTTTCGTTGTTGAATTTGTACCTGAATGGAAACATAATCTCAGAAACTCTATTGCTCTAGCTGATTTTACCAATTGGTGATTGCTCTGTCTGATTTATTAGCTTGTTGTTGTCTGTAACTTTATTCCAAAACAAGAAGGAAAGGAAGAAGGTGATGGAGGTGGGGATTCTGAAGAAGGACCCTGAAACCTTGAAAGAGCATATTGAGAAGCTAGATGAATTAGTGTTGAAATTGTTGATTTTCCTCGTTCAATCGCTGCTTGTTATTTTCTTCCTTTGAGGGTGGATTTCGTATTTTGCAGTGATTGTTGTAAGGTACATTAATGGCTTTTATTGGATGCATCTGCATACGGTTTTCCGTTTTTCTTTTCTATGGTTCCTTTCTTCTTTCATTTCTTTCTCTTAGGGGCCAGGTGGGTACTAGCTTGTTTTCTGGTTTGTTGGACCCTTTATGTGGTTGAGTGACAGCTACTTGCCCCAGAAGCCTTTGTTTTTAAAGTTAACATCTTGGTGAGGGATTTTTGTGTCTTAGTCTGGAGAAGCATGTGCTAAGTGGGTGGGATTTGATCAATCAATGAGTGGCATCCAATACTATCTTGTTCATCTCATTGTATTATGGTTTCCTGTTCTTGTGCCAAAGTCAAATATGTACTTTGGTTTGTATGTTTTCTTCCTGTGGCAGTGCTAAATTCGATTTCATAACTTTGTATTTTATCTTAGGGGAGGCCTTGTCGTTGGAGCCTTCCACAGGCCTTCATATTCTGTATTAGGTAAACAAATTGCAAGTTGCCATGACCTTTAGTTGGTATATGTGTATTAACTTACTCTATAATGTCATTGTATTAATTTTTATTCGGTTCAAGAAGTTCTTTGACAGCATGACCTATTCGTGGGCATTTGTTTTTGTGGTATATTTTGTTACAGAGAAAATGAAAGCTCAAGATGCATTGGCAGATAGGAAACCAGAAGAGACATGATACAATACAGATCTTTAGGTCCAGAATCTGCAACTTTTGCCGATTGAGGGGCTTCAATTTGTATGAGCATCTTATCCTGTTATTTGGATCTTTTCCTGCTATAAGAGAATGGAACCAGCAAAATGGGCCTCTCTACATTTAGCTGCAGATGATGTCCATATGGGTGAATTTTTTTGGCATTTTACATTGGAGAAGGGAAATGCTTATACTTCCTGAAAATTTTTCAGCATGTAATCTCATGGACCGCTGACATGGATGGTGAGGTAGCTTCTTGTGGGGAGTCTGGTGTTTTGTAATTAATTTGTCATGGACAAGTACTTCGAGCCAAACATTTTCATATGCAATGATTTGCCAATTAGTTTGTGTAATTTGACCAGTAATTCGAGGTATAGAAAATGAAAGGTCTGTAAAAGACGATAAAAAGATCTCGTTCTGTTCTATGACTCCTACTAAGAAGTCGGCTTATTCAAAGCGAACTGATTGCAGCATGAGTAGTACTGGTACTTGAAATTGTTAATGTGTTTCTATGGCAGTGGGCTAATGCTATGCAGCTTCTTCATTGCTTGAACCTGGGAAGAAACAAACTGCAGAGTTTCACTGCGCTGGACCCTTTGAGATATCTGAAATCCTTGAAGGTGCTGAATATTTCTCACAATGAGATAGGGTTACATTATACAGAGACCCCGTGATACATGTGCTCTGCTTCTCCTCTGTCCCATACTGGAGAAATTACTTGGAACGGTGATGATTTTTCTCCCCTGAAGATGCTGATGTGACAAACTAGTGGGAAGATTTAATGGTGTTCAAAAGTTTAGAGTCGATAACAGATGCTGGAAATTATACCTCGTGCGTAACATGAGTGAGCGCGTCCTGCTGACAAGTAAAATACCATTTGGATTGATGTATTTTGGCATTTTGCCTTCTGCATAAATAAAAAAACCTGCAAACCCGACCCAACCTGACCCAGTCTTAAGATCAGGCCATATGCCATTTGGGTCGGGTTAGAGACATGCGCAGCCCTTTAGGGTTTGGGTCGGGTAGCATGAAAACTCGACCCTACCCGACCCATTGACACCCCTACTGCTATTATCGATATTTTCGAACAAGTGATCACAAAGTATTTTAGATGACTAAAATTGCCGACATCACTAGTTTTCACGACAGACTGGCAGGCCAGCCAAACCGAAACAGCAGCAGCCAATGTAACTAGGACATTGGTATGTCATTAGCCAGAAGATCACATATGCAAGTGGGATCAAACGCCATCTTTCTGGAGCCTGGAGGCCACATCATCTGTTCAAGTGGAGGCGGAGGTTATCATCAGGAGTGCCCCCGGAAGATGTAGCTGCACGTCCTGCAGTCCCACTCCCTGCGGTCACACTGCCCGACATCGAAATACCCGCAACAATAATCAAGTCGGTGAAGTGACGAACGAGAGGATTGTTGGAACCAAGCGGGATATACAACAGAAGGTAGAAACTCAAGATGATGAAGAGGGCGATGGATCCCAAGACCAAGACAACAATCTTGAGCCAAGCAAGTTTGGTTACGGTCGCGTAGACGCCCGCCATGAATGCCAGTGGCATTGCGGCAAGAGCTACCAGCAATGGGAGTCTTGCTTTCAAAAGGGCATTTCGCACCGCGTGAGGATCATTAATCTGTGTCCAGAGGAGAATCACGAGTGCGATAATCGAGCTATACATGGCGATGGAGTTGCAAATCACAAAGACACTGTACATGGCTTTGTGGAGCAATATGGCGATTCCGGCGTCTGGGTCAGAACCATTGTAACCTCCGGGAACGGAAAAACCAGAAGCGAAAGTCATAGCAGCCACGAGTGCTGCCACAATCATGCGAGTTTGTGCCTCTTCCTTGAGTCTATCTAATTCGGGTGGTTCCAGTTCTTTCCCTTTGCTCCGACCGGTTGGCTTGCAGATAGCTAATTCTCCACTTCTGGGTGTCCCAGCAGATGCCAAAATTATCCGTGTTAACCTCTGCAAGTAGCGAGTCAAAGAATTAAACAGAAACCAAAAATATTATAATTTTGGCAACTAAATTACAGATTTGGCTGAGAGCACACTAATTCACATACCTCACTAATTTATGTTCTCGGTCTGTCCCTAATTGGTACACAATGTGCAATGTATGATTAGCTGTGACAAAAGTGTAGAAGGTCGTACCTTCCGAAGTGGAGCATCCATTCCTTTCATGTCCTGCTCTACCACGTCGAGAGCCGTCATGTTATTCTCATTTACCAGCTTAAGATCAACTCTTCTGTCTCGTGCAAGAAGAAGCAAGACCGAAGGTTGCCAGTGCAATGCAGCCAGATGGAGAGGCGTATTCATGTCGAAATCTCTCGCATTTATGAGGTGACCGAATTTGGGATTTTTCAGTATGTATTTGACAGTTGAAATGCATCCGAACCTTGCTGACACATGAAGAATGTTTTCTTGTCCTCTAGATAGAAACTCAGCAGGTTCTGGCCATTGCCGAAGTAGCTCCTCGACGATCCTGACGTGATCCATCATGCCAGCGACATGGATGGGAAGAAATCCCTCGGCACTGTCTTGCTCTAGGGCGTTCTTTGGGAACTTCTCGATCATGAACTTCACTCCATCTAGATAATTCGTGTATGCTGCGAAATGGAGTGGAGTGCCGCATGCCGCATCTCTCGATTGAAATAGCCACGGCTTCTTTTCCCACATCTCCGTCAGCATATCTAAATCCAGCAAAAGAATTTAATCATTTGGGATGATCACAAATTTTGTTATTCTTCCATAGGGGTTGATCCCGTTCTAGACGATCCAAGGTATGGGGAGTTGACTCGCGATCTTGCCTCTTAGGATAGTAAGCTATCATACCATATGTACACGTGCCTCGTTAAACTAGACTTCGATTTTTACATCACCAGTGGAAACCAAAATGAAGTACAGAAAATAGTGACCAAGAAGATGAAAGAATGAGCGTGACCGTGAAAGTAGGGTTTACCCAATTTCCGGTACATAACGGCGAGATGAGCCGGTGACATGCCGAAAACCCGTACAGTCGCCGATCTCCTCTGGTCTTCACCCTCATTTGGCACTTCCAACAAGCACTTGAGAACCTCCAAGTCTCCTGTTTCAACTGCTAAGCACCATGGAGACTTGCTTTCCTTATTCTGATAATACAGCGGTTCGGGGTCTTCACTCACCAGCCGACGGATCACCTCGCAATGGCGATTCCTCACGGCCTCGTGCATAGCGGAGTTGCCTCCACGGTCTTTGAATCTTGGCTTCCCCTGGGGAAGGAGAAGCTCCACCGCATTGGTTTTCCCAGCTCTAGCCGCAAGGAGCAGCGGTGTCTCTCCTCTGGAGTTTGCCCCCGAGATCCAGTAGTCAGGGTAAAAATCGATGATCGCTCTGACAATATCATCACTCTCTGTTTTCCATTGTTGTCGGGTAAATTTGATAGTGGAAATTCGAGCATTTTAAAAATGCGCAGAACTAAAAGTAAATAAATGTTACCATCACACCCTTTTCATTATACCTGCCGCAGCGTGAAGCAACGTATTCTTAGAGGGGCTGCGCAGCTCGAGAACGACAGGCAACGTCACTCCTTCCTTGGCGCAATGATCCTCCAGGGCTTTGATGAACTTGTCGACGTCCCCTTCCTTTGCAGCCAAGTAAAGCTGATGATCCAAAATTTTCTCGGGTTGTGCAGGATCCCGCCGTTGCTGGCTCGGGTCGTCCCTGACTAACGCTTCCAATCTCTGCCTTCGCTGCTTCCACATCTCCTGGTCTATGGACCGCTTCGCATCCATCTGTGTGCGGTTGACTGTGTCCGTGAAGTTGAGTGTTTTGCCCTGGTGTCCTGGGAATGTCGAGTTCAGACAAGATTGGCTTTAAAGAACCTCCCCAACCCCACTTTTCTACTGTTTTGCTAAATTGGTCTCCAAATTCACATAATCCCATAAAGAGTCCTTCAATGGCGACGGGTCCCACTTGCTGCCACCAATGTTAAAAGAAGAGGCGTAAAGAAGTGGTCCGTTCCATTATTGTACGGGCTTGCTTGTGTTAGAAATGTCTTCAAAGACGTTTAATGAAGTGTATGCCAGCTGGGGCGAGTGCGATAATCATGGCCTTTGATATAAGAAATGTGACTTTAGACGAGACCCCCACAGGTCCCTAGATCTATCTCTACCCTATTCTATTGTTTAAATTAGCAATATCTAATTACTCTTCCGAGCTCTACATGAGGTCTGTTCTTCGAAACTTGGATGTAGTGATTTTCTTCGTTTACAGCTGTGCAAGATTAAAAGTTGATTTCATTTTTATTGACAGCTCTGATCTCTCTCTCTCTCTCCAGAAGGAAATGCTGGTTTTCTTGAATCATTTTTTTTTACAGAGTCAAAGTTTAGTAATGGTAGGTGAAGATGGACACACTGATCTGATCCAAAGTATAACCTGGCCCCTCGTGTCGGATGCCAGTTGTGTAGGCGGTGACTTGACTCGAAGTCTTCTTCACACTCTTCCTCTGCAGTGTATATTAATGGTGGGACGGGCGACGGGAAACCCTTTCCTAAAGGCAACTTTTGATGGTGACTGTTTACACTAAAAAATGACCAAGTCTTTATAATAAAAAACACTTGTTGATGACTACGTTGATTATCGACGATCATTGTATATAGCTATTGACGTACGACGGAGACTGGCTAAGTGTTGGATACAGGGAAAAAAAGAAAAGAAATAGAGTGAAGATATTGACCGAAAATAAGGGGATTTGAACAATAGAAGTGTCATAATTTTTTTTTATAAATATAATTTTTTTTTCGTCCATTTAAGTGTCACAAATTAAAAAAATTAATTACTTAAGTGCCATTGTCAATTTGCTTCGTCGAAAATCCAACTTGAACATCAAAAAGGACATTTTTTTTTATATTTTTTAATAATCTTTTTTACTTTTACCTTTTCTTTTTTTGTTCCAACGAGGGTCACCAACGACCCTCGCTAGCTGCAAAGGCTTCGCCTAGACTGGGCGAGGCGACCTTGTCCCGATTTGGTGAGGGCCTTTGTGGCCTCACCAGCCGTCGGCAAGGCGCCTTCGCCCAGATCTAGCGAGGGCCTTTGCCAGTGGTTACGACTGACGAGGGTTTTTAGTGACCCTTGTGGGCAAAGAAAAATAAAAATAAAAAAATGTAAAAAGTTTGAAAAATTATAATAAAATTCATATATGACGATTTGTCGAAATTAGCATTTAAGTAATCGATTTTGTTTTATTATGAAATTTAAGTGAGTGAAAAAAAAAATTATGACATTTAAATTAGTGCCGTGTAAAAGTTATGACTTTTCTGTTGCGGATTGCCGGTTGAGTAGTGGGGCATTTAAGGAGACGTATTCGCGGGACACCTTCTCTCTACCAAAGATCAAACCAAGGCGTCACCTCCGATGAGTTCCTTTCCCTCTCTCTAGACGTGGAGTCCCTTTCTCTCTCTAACTACCCGATCTATAATGGCTTCTCTCTCTCTCTTTGGCAGAGCTTGACGTCACAAAATCTGACAAGGGTCGAGTTCTGCCATGGCTGTGGTGGCTCGATGGCTGTGAGATCTTGACAGCCGTGGACAAGATGGTGAGCTCGAGTTTTCACGGAGAGAGAGAGAGAGAGAGAGGAATTGACGGGGATTGATTTGGTGCCGGCGAGGATCCAAGTAAAATGAAAATTTGCCACGACAGTTTGAACAGCAAAGGGAGGTCGAGTAAGAAATTATATCCTTTTGAAGGAAGATGGGCATGCACTAACTCCAATTCTAGAGGAATAAAATTATAAAATGGAATTGATTAAACAAATGAAATTATTGATATTTCGTCATTAAAATTTGAGAAAATTTTAAAATAAAGACATGAAAAGCTCTTAT
>BCNH02000005.1:12040618-12050982 GCA_001662345.2 Metrosideros polymorpha var. glaberrima
GTGAGATCTTGACAGCCATGGACAAGATGGTGAGCTCGAGTTTTCACGGAGAGAGAGAGAGAGAGAGAGAGGGGAATTGACGGGGATTGATTTGGTGCGGCGAGGATCCAAGTAAAATGAAAATTTGCCACGACAGTTTGAACAACAAAGGGAGGTCGAGTAAGAAATTATATCCTTTTGAAGGAAGTTGGGCATGCACTAACTCCAATTCTAGAGGAATAAAATTACAAAATGGAATTGATTAAACAAATGAAATTATTGATATTTCGTCATTAAAATTTGAGAAAATTTTAAATAAAGACATGAAAAGCTCTTATTTTCTTAAATAAAACCTTAAAATACCTTTATTTTTTCAAATAAAGACATGAAGTAGACATTGTTTTAAATAAGAACCTAAAGTACTCTTATTTTTTCAAATAAAAGCCTAACTTCAAGAGCATTTTTATTATTTTACCTTTTTGATTAATTAAAATAAAAAATCATTTAAAAAATACAAAAAAAAAGTAAGGGAAGGGCGGCAAGGGCTAGTGACCCTTGCCCAGATCTTGACCAGGGTTGCGACCCTTCATCCAAAGCTAGGTGAGGGGGTTGAGGTTGGCGAGCCTCGCCGAGGGTCACCATCACTAGGCGAGGGTCGACGACTCTCGCCTAGCTCTGGATGGAGGGTCGCCGGCCCTCGTCGAGCCCCTGCCAACCATTTCTGGCAATGGGGGCAGCAGCGGCAGCGGCAAGGGCCTGCCACTCTTGCCATTGCTTCTTTTTTTACTTTATTTAATTAAAAAGGTAAAATGATGAAAATGTCATTAAGGTCAAGCCCTTATTTGAAATAAGATTCACTTCATATTTTAATTTAAAAATTTTCCTTAAAACTTTGGGCATTTTGTCATGACCCCATTGATCATTAGAGAGGAACATCTAATTGAAATCATGAATTTTTTACGAGAACGAAATTTAATGGTTATGATGAAAAATGACGACATTTTGCTATCGGTACATACGGGGCAGTTTTAGAAATTTCCCATGCCTGAATTCGACCAAAAAAAAAGAGGACTAGACAAAGTAAACAGTCACTTTGACTAGCCGTGCAAGTGCTACACTGAACGAGCCAATCCTTAGACATTACAAGCTTCAAACAGAAACTCCTTCCTCGTTTGCACTTACTCAACACGATTTATTGAACAGTTGATTTATTTGTACATAAGAAACCAACCTCAAGAGTCATCTTCTTATGTATTAACATTATTTAGTACCCGAAGGTTTGTGTGCTGGTGCTGGTCCAGGGGTACCATATTCTAACTTATAGTCCTCCCACAATTCATTCACAGACTTCCCAAGTAGCTCCACGAAGTATGCATCGCTATACAAATCGATCATCATGGCATTGAGGTCCGACACAAACCCTCGTCGGAGCCCTTCGCAATACTCTAAGAAGTTCGCCGTGACCACGTACCCCTCATCCCAAGTCAACCCCAACCCACTTTGAGGCCAACCCTGGTATCCCCATCCGGCAGTTAGCCTAATGTAGTCAGCAATCCCGGTTAAGAGTCCCATGGGGGCGCTGCCATTGCCGGTCCATTGCCAGATTAGGCCACTAGTGAAACATAGGAGACCCGTGAACTCATCTGTCACATTACCGGGGAATATCTGGAGGTAGTCCGCATTCACGTCGATCCGGCTTCCATTGGTGGTTGTGATGGCGAAGGGTCTGCCATTGGCCGTGAAGCTCCCTACGACCACCAGCACGGAACTGTAGTCTCTCCCCCGTCTCTCGCTTTGGCTGAATGTCTCTAGGACGAACTCGGTGGCAGCTACCAAAGCCCGCACACCATACTCCGTCCCAACCTCGCTGCTGAACCGGGTGTCTGGAGTCCCGGAGGTGTTGTCAAAGACATCGTATATGAACGGTTGGATTGCTTGTGTTGATTTTAGAGCAACTGCGAAGAGGATAACGAAGAGAAAGAGCTGAGTATGCCTCATTTTTGTAAATGTTTTTGTAAATGATGATTTTATTAGCTCTTGTTGTGCAATCTCTTAAGTCTATCCGATGACTATAAATAAGGTTTGTCAGCGATGAAAACCATGAAATAGGTTCCATTTAATATAGTTGGCGACCATGCCTTCGAAACTTTAGTAAATGTCACGACCGCAGATTATTTCTCGCTTAACGCTCAATTGAATTGCGTTAGTTCGTTGTCGATACAAATGCAATGATTACACTTGTCTCTTTTTCTGCTTTTTGGTTAGGGTTTATCTCATGTATTAAGACTCATGGGACGCCTCCTCCCAACATAAGACCAAAGCAAGGCGTAACCTCCGATGAGTTCTTTCCATTCTTCTTGGAAGCAAAGAGTCCTTCATGTATCAACCCTCACAAAACGTTAATGCAATATAATCAACATTAATTTATAGCTGAATTCACTCCAAACTTCCTCACAATTGCAATTTCCCTCCTGAGAAATCCTTTCTCTAAAGTGTAAACTAGGAGTGAGCGGTTCCAGGTTCCATACAGGTTTTACTTAGAACGTGGAATCTACACGTCAGAATAAGTTTCTCATTTTTTTGGAATTTGGGACCTACCTTACATATCTTGGAAACTGGAACTTACCTTGTCATAGGTTTCAATGTCTACTTAGGTTTTACTTGTATACTTATTGAACAATTGCGATGAATCATCACATTTAATGATCACTACTTGCTGTTACAATCTACTGAGCACAACTTGTATTTAACAAAGTAAAAATCTTAGTCATAAATATCGCCGAAAATGGAAATTTAGATTAGTTGTTTCAGATTATACATTTATTATCAAATGCCATGGAATACCGCAGGATCGTATAAAGACATAAACCAAGAAAAATACAAAAACTTGTTCCATGTTCCAAGTTATACTTACCTAAAACTTGGAACCTACTTGTCGAAATAGGTTCCTCAATTTTTTGAACCTAGACCCTACTCTGCATCCTTTGAAACTTGGAACCCTACCTAGAACTAGACAGGTTCCCATCGGTCCGGTTCTCCAATTTTAGGCCTACCCTGAAACCATTCTCACCCTTAGTGTAAACATTAAAATATTCATGTAACATGAAATCTACAGAAACAGAAGTGGATAAACAAACAGATCTCGAAACACTATGTAGAACTCCACATATGCACACCCATATTGAAAAAAAGAAAGTTATACTATAGAGATGCACAATCTGATATAACGTCCAGATCAAAATAATGCGACAAATTGTAATATGGTATTTAGATAAACAAATCATATTTCAAATAGCTAACACGAGTCCGACATACCTTTTTTAGCTCAACTTTACATACTAGTTTTAATACTTAAAACAAGGACGGATATGATATGAATCTCTCTAAAAAAAAAAAAACCAGGACTATTAAATCAATTGTCATCATGAACTAAAATAGTTAGGTCACGTGATTGGGAGCATGTCTGGACCCCTTTTTGGTAGCAAACACCATAAAATACTTGCCAACGCATTTTCAGAGGCTCATCCAAAGACTAATTAATACGTTTCTTAGGTGGATCCAATTCTAGACCCCATTGTATTAATATGATAACACTCGATATGGCTCCAATTCCTAACCCAAGTAATTTCAACTAGGCCAAGTTTTCTCTCACAATGTGGTGCCATGATCACATTTACATAACCTATATGAAACAAGTAGAACTAATGAATTCACTATGTGAAATTCTATCCTTTGAAGGAAGGAGATGGGCATGCTCTAATGTCTATTAATATTCCGTTATTAAACTTTGGGAGCTTTGTCATGACCACAATTGAACTCTCTACATTTTATCAGTCTCATCATCTTGCCAAATTTTACCATGTAGCCACTACAAAACCAATAAAAATAGTTCTGCTCATGAGAAAAGTTTTCATTAGAAATGAATATTTAATTGAGGGATAAGAACACTACAAGTGCCATAATTTTCGTAGGATACTCACTTGAGTGGTATAGTTATTTTTTTTGATCACTTCAACACCACATTTATAAAGTCCGATGTGGCTCGCCGACAAAATGAAGTTGGCATATGAGTGGGCCAAACGACCATATGTTTGTTCCAAGTTAACAAATTGGGGCACAATATTTAATTTAAAAAGACATGTAGGATGAAACGCCAGAATATGCATTCAAATGGACGATTTTTCACTGATGTGGCTCTCAAGTGATCGAAAAAAAAATTAATGACACATAAGCAAGCGTCATGCAAAAGTTATGGCAGTTGTGATTGAAAGAATATGAAATGATGGAAAGCAAGTGCAAACAGCCGAGAATAGCTGCAGAGAATTGGATTTGTGTATTGCTTTCACATATCAACATTGTATAATTACAGCCCTATTTATAATACATAATGTTCAACTAATTGAGGGAAGAAAAGGATTTCCCAATATACAATATTCTAGTTTCCTATCAATGACAATTAGAATCAATTAGGATTAATTAGTGGCAATAGATAATCATGGAGGAAATCTTTGCTGAGCTGTAGCTTTGCTGTCTAACATCCCCTTGCAAGCAGATGTGGCAGGAATCACAGTAAGCTTGATCAGAAGCAGACGGAACCGAGGAGTGGAGAGGCCTTTAGTGAAGATGTCAGCTGGTTGATCATGAGTGGAGATGTATTGAACATGAAGCTGTCCTTTGGCCACACGCTCACACACAAAGTGGTAGTCAATCTCTACATGTTTAGTGCGAGCATGGAAGGTGGGATTGCCAGTAAGATAGATAGTAGAAAGATTATCACACCAAAGGACAGGAGGAATGGGCAGATGAACATGAAGATCACGTAGCAGAGCTTCTATCCAGATAAGTTCTACAGTGGTGTCAACAAGACACTTGAACTTAGCTTCAGTATTGGATCGGGCAATGGTCCGTTGTTTGCAAGAGCTCCACGAAATGAGATTTGAACCCAAGAAGATGCCAAACCCGCCAATAGAGCGATGAGTATCTAGAGCACTAGCCCATCTCACATCAGAAAAAGCATGCAGCTAAAAAGAAGAGCTGGGAGTGAAGAGAATACCGTGATGTTGAGTGCCTTTGATGAAATGAAGGATCCTTTTAACAAATTGCTAGTGGATCTCAGTGGGAGAGTGCATGAACTAACAAGTTGTGTTGACAGCATATGCGATATCTAGGGGAGTGAGCGTGAGATACTGTAGAGCCCCTACAATGCTGCGATATAGTGGCAGATCGGAGAAGGGTGCACCAAGATGAGTAGACAGGGCACCAGCTGAAGTGGTACATGGCGTGGAAACAGGACAAGCCTTGATCATTTTAGCCCGCATAAGTAAATCTGCAACATATTTAGCCTGATGGAGAATAATGCCTTGGTCTGTTCGATATATTTCAATGCCTAGAAAGTAATTAAGCTCTTCCAGATCTTTAATAGCAAATTCCTGCTGCAGAGATTTAATGAGAGCCGACAAGGGCGCATTAGGTGACCCAGTGACAATAATGTCATCAACATAAACTAGAAAAAAGATACTATGCTGAGCTGTATGAAGAATAAAGAGTGAGGAATTGGCAATTGAAGGAATGAAACCCAGCTGAATCAGAAAAGCACTGAGGCATTGATGCCAGGCGCGAGGAGCCTGTTTGAGACCATAAAGAGACCATTGTAATTTGCAGACATAGCGAGGATGAGTAGAATCAACAAAGCTAGGGGGCTGCTCCATAAATATTTCTTCTGTTAGGTGACCATGAAGAAAGGTGTTCTTCACAGCAAGTTGTCGGAGTTGCCACCCATGAGAAAAGGTAGCAGAGAGGACAGTGTGAACTGTCACATGCTTGACAACAGGGCTAAAAGTCTCATTGTAGTCGACGCTTACTTTTTGATGGAATCCCTTGGCAACCAATCGGGCTTTATACTGCTCAAGAGAACCATCAGCACAGAGCTTAACTCGGAAGACCCATTTGTAGCCGATGGGTTTACAATTCGGAGGAGGAGACACTAATGTCCAGGTCTGATTTTTTATGAGGGCAGTGTATTCATCCGCTATAGCTGCATGCCAATTTGCATCTTTCACAGCCTGACTAAAGCAAGAAGGTGTGACAAAATCTAACACAGAGGTAGCCATCGCATAAGTGTGATTAATGCGGATGTGTCTGCAAGCTAAAGTGCCATCACGAAGGCGTCTCACCATAGGATGTGTTGGCTGGACTGGTGGATTCGGCGGAGAAACTATTGGCAGGATTGGTGAGCTGCGGACTGAGAGGGAGACCCATCAGCGGGTTCAAGCAGCGAGGTTTCAGACACACTAGAACTGCGCTGATTCTGCAGCAAAGAATTAGCAGACTGTAAATCACAATTAGAGGGAGAACATGGCTCACGTGGTGGTTGCTGTGGCAGAGGAGTTCCAGACAACTTAGCAAAAATAAGTGGCTGAATGCTTGCGGCGGCCTCCAAAGATGATTGCATAATGTTTTGCGCATAAGGGAGATCTAATTCGTCAAACACTGCATCAGCAACAATGTAAAAACATCGATGCTGAGGGGAATAACAGCAGTATCCTTTGTATCCTGATAGGTAGCCCAAGAAAATGCACCGATGTGACCGTGGTTACAGTTTGTTCTTCACATAGGGTCAAAGATTAGGATACACCGTGCAACCAAAAACTCTAAGATAAGCAATAGATGGAACCATTTGAAATATGATCTCCCATGATGATTTATTTTGCAGAACCGGTGTGGGCAGCCAATTAATAATGTGTACAGCTGCTTCAAGGGCAAAGTCCCAATAATGATAGTGCACAAAAGCATGATAGAGCATCACGAGTCCCATTTCAACTATGTGGCGATGTTTACACTCAGCTGAACCATTCTGAAAGGGTAGGCGTGGACAGGAGGTCTTGTGAAAAATACCTTTCGCTTGCAACAATTGAACAAATGGTGTAGAGATAAACTCTCCTACACGGTCAGATTGAAAAGCTTTGATCTTAGTGTTGAGTTGATTTTCAACGAAGGTGAGGAAAATAGTGACAATGGATAAGAATTGGTCATGAGAGTGAAAAAGATAAAACCAAGAAAATTTAGAGTAATCATCCATAAAACAAACATAGTATTTATTATTTTTAGATGACGTGACAAGAGCAGGTCCCCAGACATCAAAGTGAACTAGTTCTAGGGGAGCCTTGGACCTATTAGTTGTTGGTGGATGAGACTCTTTATGACTCTTGCTAGAAAGACAAGCTAAACAAACCGGAATAGAACTTAACGACTTATTGAAAATTCTTGAAATAGTAGGAAATGTGGCATGATCAAGACGACGATGCCAATGGGTGAGTGACTCCACTTGAGAAACGAAGCAGGTTGGAGACGTAGGTGACAATGATGAGAGTGCGTAGGGGCCTTGATTAATGCCCCCCGGAGAAGGATCCTGTTCGTATGACAACTCTTCACAAAGAAACAGTTTGGTGAGAAAATAAAGTTACATGAATTTTCAGTAGAGAATTGATGAATAGAAATTAAGTTCTTAGTGATAGACGGAACGACCAAGATATTAGACATGCAAAAATCACAAGTGATAAAGATACTCGTGTGAGTGATGGGAAGACTTGACCCATTACCTATGGTGACCTGCTGAGTGCCATGATATGGCTGAACAGAGGACAGCTGATGAGGATTGTTGGTAATGTGATGTGTGGCACCCGAGTCGGGATACCAGGCATCAGGAGAAAGCACCGATGGTGGAGAAGGTATCTTAGCCATTTGAACTTGTGGTGGAAGTGACTGCTGCTGGTGCGTATGGCCTCCAGAGAACCCAAATTGTTGGTTGAACCAATTGTGACAAGCAACAGCCTTGTGTCGTAGGTGATTGCAAATTTGACACCTCACATTGCTACGTCTTTGATTTTTGTTGCCATTGAAATTTCGATACTAAGAGTTGCCTGAATTGTTAAAGTTTGGCTCCTGTCCATGAGGATTAAAATTCCTCTACTGCCCCGTAGTTGCGTTGGGGCTATTGAAATTGGAAGTGGGGCCACGCTGTGAATGGGAATTTTGGCCCAAGGTGTTGTGCGCAATGAAGGTAGCTAGTTGGGTGGTTTGTGGTTCCTAGAGCTCTAACAATGCTTCATGAGCCAGGAGAAGGCCATGAAAAGACTCCCTAGTCATTTGTTGATGCTGAGTGTGAACCGAAATTGCAACACCCAAGCTTTGAAACTCAGCTCCTAGGCCTTGGAAAATATGCATTCGGTACTCTTGTGGCGAGATGATCTCACCAATCGAGGCCAATTGATCAAATATAAAGGTAGCCTGTTGAAGAAATTCAGTCACGGTTTGATTACCTTTTCGCATCGTCTAAAGTTGCAGTTGCAATTGGGTAGGTCGTGCACTGTTTTGGGCAGCAAAAGATGTAGAGAAGAAATTCCACACGGCATGAGAGGTGCTCAGATTAGATAACTAACCCACAATTGAATCGGCTGTCGTGCTTAAGATCCACCCGAGAGCAATCTGGTCTCGTGTATACCAGTTATTGTATTCGGGATTGGGCACAATATTGGAAGAACCATCTATATTGGTTTGAGTAATCTGTTGTGGAGAACATGGCAGCGTTCCATCAACAATCAAAATTAGTTTATTTGCTTGAAGGAAGGGAAGGATTCGAGCTTTCCACACCACGTAGTTGTCCCCGGTGAATTTCACCCCAAGATTTGGACAACCGGATGACCCCATGAGATTTCCAAATGATGGAATGACAGGGTTGGTGAGAGATAAGATTGTTGAACTGGATGGCATTGAGATGCTAACAGCAGCGGGAGTCGTAGGACTTGATTCTGTTGAGGAACTTAGATTGAAACTCATGGCTATGATGCTTTCGCAATTGATAGCTCTGATACCATGAAAGAATATGAAATGATGGAAAGCAAGTGCAAACAGCTGAGAATAGCTGCAGAGAATTGGGTTTGTGTATTGCTTTCACATATCAACATTGTATAATTACAGCCCTATATATAATACATAATGTTCAACTAATTGAGGGAAGAAAAGGATTTCCCAATATGCAATATTCTAGTTTCCTATCAATGACAATCAGAATCAATTAGGATTAATTAGTGGCAATAGATAATCATGGAGGAAATCTCTGTTGAGCTGTAGCCTTGCTGTCTAACAGTGATGTCCTTATCATTTCAATTGAAATAACTGATTCTTGACAATAACGAAATTTAATGATTGTGATATTAAATGATGTTATATTGCTATCAGTATGTATTGGAATTTTTTAGAAATTTGAATGATGCAGACAGTTACGCCATTCTAAGTGCCTAAAATGCGTACTCATATCAATAATTCTACTCAAGACATCGAGATATGATGTCCAATGTGCAGTCTTATGTTGCGGAACAAATTTTAGGAGCTAAAAAGCAAAGCCCAAATTTCACCAAACAAAAAATAAGTTCACCTAGACCAACTTGGATGGGACAAGTGATCATTTGAGGATACTTCAAGCAAGTCGTTTGTGAAAAAGGAGATCATGCTTGAATCCAACAACAACAAAATTGAGAAAGCATAGTCACTTTGACTAGCCATGCAAATGCTCCATTGGTAGGGGTGTTCATAGTTCGGGTGGGCAGTTCCCACCCTAGAACCAGGAACCGCCCATTAAGGACTGGTTCCGAAAAATTAGAACTGAGAACCGCCCGTTGATTCCATGGACCACTCGAGAACTGGACCGCCGGTCTGATCAAGTTCCTAGGTGGGTCCATGGAACCAGTCCCTTGTACATCACATCTTTGTCAACAAGTGCAATCGTGATAAAAAAAAAAACTATCTACGGAATAGTACGCTTAAAAGTGCTAAACTTTCCAACAAAAGCATCCAAAATGCGACTTTATAAAAAGTAATATATAAAACTATTTTGCCACAACAAAATAGATAGTAAAGCAATGAAGACAAAGTAAAGAAGTGCAGACTAGCAAATTCTGGATTTGAAGGAGGAGAGTCGGACAGGACTGGGTCGAGGTGACAAATTGACCCACCGTTTGATGAATCAAGCCAAAGAAGGTTGTCCCTGTGAAGAAAACCAATGTAATTTTAGTTCCACGGTACTGGAAGCAAACGACAAATGCGGAGCTAGAGTGAGCCGACATCCCTAATTAGTGGAGAAGAGACAAAGGAAAGGGAAAATGAAAACCCTAACCTTTGCGCGACCAGTTGAAAGTCCTCTCCTCCTTCGACTGAGCCTTGTCTCAGTGAGCGACGAGCGGCGGGCTGGAGGGGACTAAGAGTGAGAGTGAGAGAGGTAAGCGAACAAGAGTTGAGACAAGAGTGAGAGTCGAGAGAGGTAGACAAGACGATAGAGAACGTTTCTGTCAAATGTGAAGATTGAAGATGGAGGGTTTTACTTTTACAAA
>BCNH02000005.1:12119709-12143344 GCA_001662345.2 Metrosideros polymorpha var. glaberrima
GAGGGATAGGCGATGCAGAATGGGCAGTGCAAAGGCAGCCGTCTTTCCGGAGCCAGTCTGGGCCAAGCCTAAAACATCTCGACTGGCCAGGATTTGTGGGATGCAATGAGCCTGGACGGGAGTTGGCTTGCGCATCCCCAGCTCCTTGCATGTCTGCACTGCCCACTCAGCCAACCCTAAATCTCCGAAGGTTACGGAATCCCCTGGGCCGGTGCTAGTAAGGCTAGTATCCTCCTTCACTTTCTCCACTTGCTTTATCGACGTCTCAGCTGCGAGACTGGAGGAGGAGGTATTAGCTATTGATAACGACGGCAGTGCTTTAGGTCGTTTGGAGCATTTCCGGAAGAGGGGGAAGTCCTCATCCACCTGGGACTCTTGGTCCATTACTATGCCCAGAAAAAACAACTAAGTGGGACCCGTCTCGTTCCCAAGAAGATGGCCAACAGAGCAAGAATCGGGTTGATCAAAGCCCCTCTGGCATGCCCCCAAACAATCGGTTGCACGAAGCTGCAAACCACAGTAAGAGAGAATCCAGAGTGTGAACAAAAACCAACACAAAGCATGACCCTTTTCCAATATTGACACAATCTGATAGCCAAACTTCAATCACAGCAACGAACGAACTTGTGATATCATAGAGTAACAGTATAATTAGAGCAAAAAGAACAAGAAAACAACTAAAGTTCCTCTTTTGAGCTTCCAAGGCATAAACCAAAACTCCATGCGGTACAACATACGCGCATCTGTTTCCAAACAGCCTCCGCACTAGTGTAGTTTGATGTCAAGCTCATGAAACGAACCTACCCATGATGCATCATTAAGCTAGGAACACTTGTTCATCAACATAGAACAAAAATAAGGGAAAAAAAACTGTGACACGAAAGAGAGAGAGAGAGAGAGAGAGAGAGAGAGAGGGAGAGATGGACGTGTACCTGGCTGCGATGGAGACGGAGATTCGGAGAGAGGTTGCCACTGGTCGCCGGTCGTCGGAGAGAGGTTGCTCGCCGGACGGTGCTCTGTGAGACGGTGAGAGAGAGTCGAGTGGGAGGTGCGACCGGTCGGAGATTCTATGAGAGGACCAACGAGAGTGAAGGCTAGGGTTTCCACTTGGGAATTTCTACTTTTATTCTTAATTTAGGTGCTCATTTATATTATTTTAGGTTTTTTATAAGTACCTCGTATGGTATTATATAATTTTAGATTTAGGAATTTGTTTTTTTAGAAGCCCATTTTTTCACATTACATAGAAAGAAAGAAAAAATTTAAAAAAATCCAAAGTTAATGCTAAAAAAATCGACCAAAAAAAAATGCTGAAACCTTTAAAGTGTTTTTTTATTTTACTATTTCTTGAATGTCATTTTTTAAAGGAAAAGATATATTAAATTCATAAAAAAAAAGACTTGGGTACAAGGACCGGTATAATAATAATAGACTTTTGATATTTAATGCTTTTAATAGAACTAGCATTTTAAAGTAAACTTTTAGAAAAGGAAATTTTCTGAAATCTTAATCTAAATAAAAATCTAATTCCATTATGATCACACACAACATAAACTGCCAATCATTATTTTTGGATGAGTTTAATGTGTAGAGTACAAAACGATTCTTTTTCAATTAAAGAACATTTAAACGATTCTTCAATTATGATAATCCATTTAAAGCATGGGTAAGAGCACTATATATTTAGAAAATAAAAAATTGCTAATGTTGAGTGCCAAAATTTTTTGAATGTCTTGATTACATTATTTTTTTTTAGGAAAATAAAAGCACGTACTTTTTTTATATTAAAAATTAGGTAATTGAGTAGAACTTTTCTTCAATGTGTTGACCTCATTATCTCTATTAATAAATTGAATACGTGGATCGGTAGATGCAAACTAATAAGCTTGTAACATCTTTAAAAGATAGTATTATGTTGCTCAAGCCTATCAAGATTGAGGGAAAAGTGCAGCAGAAGGTATCAAGCTTGTAAGAAATGCAATCAAATTGGCATAAGGATTTAGAAGTGCCCAAAGGTTCGTACGGCGCTCACTTTGGTGCCAAAAATTTTCGACAGCTTACTTAAATGCCAAATTGTAGAAAAAACTATCACTTTAATTGCTTATGGCAACAAATTTCAATTAAAAATATTACATGGCTTTTATAATAAAATATATAATCTGACATGGCAATTTTTTTATATTAAAAACAAGTCCTATCAAAAGTCTCTGACGTGACTGGACTCTCCATAAACAATGTCGTATGAGAAAGAATCATTCAATACTATTTTTCATTTTCCCATTTCTATTGACTAACCTTTGCTTCATCCAACAAAAGAACCCTCAAATGAATGCTTGTTTATCATCTAATAATGAGGCAAGCACCTCAGGTATAAAAGCAAGTACCCAAGTATTGTTGTGTCATGTGTTCTCACGAAGGTGAACTATAAAAAAGGCATCTAAATGACACCGTTCAAGGAGGGCTCACTAGTCTTAAAGTCCAAGGCAGACATGCGGCCAAAACATTCTGAAGGACACTCTTTTCTCACGAGTTAAAAGAATTAGCAAATTTACAGTTCCTTCTAGGACCTCCTATGCCTTGTGGAATCATCAACTAACAGAGATGCATCTCAAGGTCCGTGGACTCAGCTATTGAATGTAATTGAGATTAGAAAATACTGAAAGTATTTGAGTGACTCGAGTATATTTGTAATCTTCATTATATCACTTGATTTATGTGGAATTATGTGCTGCTTTTCGCATGGATGTAGGTCATATCGACTGATCCATGTAAATTTGATGTTCAGTTTATTTTCTTGTTTTGTTATTTCCTGTGTTCGATTGTTTGCTCTCCCAACAATTGGTATTAGAGCCAAATTTGGCTGAGTTAAAGTGAATCCATAGCAATAATAGAAGGAAAAATCGATATTTACATATTTGATTGGAAGGATTTTGATTATGGAAGCCGTAGGTGGAAGATCATATGTACTAGAGAAATCTACACTTACTTTTGTCTAGGGGAAGCCAAAATCAATGAAGGAAACTAATTGGAATTTGCTAAATAGACAAGTGTTGGATGTTATTCGGTTGACATTTTCTCATAACGTTGTGTTTAACATCGTGAAAAAGAAAACACTACGGGACTGATAAATGCCCCATTGATTATTTATGAGAAGCCTTCCACGATCAATATGGTCTACTTGATGCAACATTTGTTTCACTTTTAAAAAAAAAGGTGAAGATGCATAGGTTGCTAAGCATATCTATGAATTCAAAAGAGTCATATTGATACTACTATTAGTAATTCTTCTAGGTCAAGAAGCTTAACATTTGATGAAGTTCGCGATTTGATTCTTAGTGAAGACATTGGCATAAAAGAATCTAGTGAAATTGTGCCTACTGCTTTAGTAGGTGAATATAAAGGAAGAAATAGTACTCATGTTAGTAGGAGTAATGTGAACCTGAACAGATGAAGTCAATCTAAGACTGGTCTATTGGAAATCTGGCAAGATGGGGCATTTTAGAAGGGATTGTCTTAAGCTGAAGAACAATAAGATTAAGAAAACTTGAGTTGAGTCTATTGATGATGTTGTAGTTGTAACTAACTATAGTTCAGGTAGTGCAGCTTATGTTTTGTCTATTACTAAGGATTCATCATATGATGGATGAATTATGGATTCCGATTGCTCATTTCACACTACACCAAATAAGAACAAGTTTACTACTTATCAAAGCATCAATAATATTAAAGTGCAGTTGGGGAACAATGCTGAGGGTGTTGACGATATTAGAATCAAAATGCATGATAATATTGTGAGGACATTGACTAGAGTGAGGCATATTTTAGAGTTGAAGAAGAACCCAATTTTCTTGAGTACCTTGGATTAAACTAGGTGTCGGTATACTTTAGAAGGTGGAGTTACAAAGATCGTTTGAAGTGCCTTGGTGATAATGAGAGAGATGAAACACAATGGCCTGTATGAGTTTCGAGATGAGATGGTGACGGATATCGCCACAACAACGTCAAATAGATCTATACGAAAGGTTGAATTGTGGCTTATGCGTCTGGGGCATATTGACGAGAGAAGCCTAAAGGTTCTGAGTGAAAGGAATCTGCGAAGTGATTATATGACTTATAAAATTGAATGTATACATGTGATGTGATGCAAGTAAACAACGGAAATTTGATGGACATCGGCAATCATTGAACTAAAAAAGGTACATATTAATCATACTTTAATCATCACACACAAAAAAAAAAAAAAAACATCTTAGTAGTTGACTCCAAACCCGTCTCCCTTTTCCAAATCGATTCCATCACGTTAAGATTTGGATTTGGATTGATCAATTACCCAATAAAACCCGCCCGCTACCATTCCTTTGTAATTTATACAGGACAATGGACACACACATTCATCATTTTTCCGACGGTGCATAACTTGATACCTTATTTCCTTTCCTCCTGCATTTTGCTACCATTTATTTGTCCTTTTCATCACCAGAAAATTAAATGGACATCGGCAATCATGGAACTAAACAAGGTACATATTACTCATTAAAAAAAAATCAACGCAAAATAATAATAATAATAATAATAATAATAATAATAATAATAACAACACATTATTTGATCGCTTTTTGCAAGAAATATCCGTCCCTTCTAGATGTGAGCATCCTTTTCTTGCTAATAATTTCCTTAGCAATTTGCCAAAAGGACCACACAGAAGGTTATTTCATATGCAGCACAGACAAAACACCATTTCACTCCATGAAACAAATGACATATCATGCATCTATTTCCAAATGAGGTGGCCAGTTACTCAGAGGTGGCTAGCATCTATTTCCACCCAGAAGGCTAGTGACGGACAGGACATGTTTTAGGTGCAGTAAACAGACCATCCGCTATGCTCTTAAAAATCCATCTGGATGCTGCTTCCGTGAAATGGAAACCGTCCCAGTTTGCATATGAAGACGGGTCATCGCATACCGTCACATTGGAATCGCAGAATACTAACGGGTTGTAATTGTAGGTTCCTCCTCCTCCACAACATGCCCTAAGTATTCCGCCATCGAACCCTGTTCAAAAGGAGCGTTTGATTAACTGCCAATACAACCAATGTGTTGGTCAGTATGCTATTAAGTGACAAACCATGGACACAATTAAGTTGACAGAAGATCTTTGTGTACGTTAGTTAATGTCTGTTGTCAATTTGAAAGACCAAATGAGATATCAATAGCAAGGCTGAAATCTTAAAATCATTCATCATATAAATTATCACGCTCGGTTATCTTCATTGTGCAAATATAGTTAATTAACTGACTTCCTCTGGATGAAAACAAGTGGGCATCGCTACGTCGGGGACTAGAAAGTGAGAGCTTCACTATGCACCAAGAAGTGAGAGGGCTATAGGAAGAGTCCATTGGGGAGATGCAACTTACCGAATTTATCCGGCGACTTGTAAAAGCGGAGGGCAGCATTGTAGTAATCCACGTATATGATTTTTGCTCGGGGATGAAGCACTCGCAGATGATCAAGCTTCATCTGGAGCTGCTCATTGTGATGCCGAGAGAATTTATTCAACCAATTGAGGCAGCCAGTTGACGGATCATATTCTTCCTTGTCTGGACTATGGAATTTTGTTAAATAGACAGGCAAGCATCCAAGCGGAACGTTTCCTGGCACCAATATTGTCACTGCACCTAAATCAATCAACTCCTGCAAACATATGCCAGGAAGAGGGGAAGAATTATGCATCTAAAGGTCATAAGATAAATCCGATAAGTTTAAGAACTAAAAGTTGGCAAGATATGGTGATTAAGGTAGTTACTAGTTCCCCTTCAAGGAGCAATGAATTTACATAATATATGAGCAGCAAAACCATGGAGAGGCACATTTATTGAAAAGTTCTCTAGAGATGTAGGTCTCATCACTGATACAAGTTCAATGGAGCAGGACAAGCTCCATGCTTTTCTTTTCTATCTTTACTTTGCTTAGGATCCTTCTCTAGCTTTTGCTTGGTAATTACCATAATTTATTGACAATGGTAGAATTTAAAAAGGCCAGAGAAGGCCCATAAAGAGGATCTCTTGAAGGTCACTAAGAGCATATGTCCATTGGCCCTTGTATTGCCATGCTGCATGAAAGTCATTTAGCTTGGAAGTTAAGAAGAGGATCATACACTGATAGCCGAAACAATCTCCTCAATCACAAGGGGCACAATGTCCTGAATCTCTTCCAGTTTTCTTCCCATCAAGAAGGGAAAATTGTAGTCGTTGGCACCAATCTCTCCCATGAGAACCAAAGAGTTCCCTACAAATTGTTTGCAATCTGCCAAGTATGCCAGCACAATCTAAATAAAGAGCTTGCACCAACTAGTATGCAAGCTGATCTCATTGCACTGACAAACAAATTAAACATGTCTGCATACATAAACTTAATAGAGGGCTTGAGATTCAAGCATAGACCATTTTAGATCTAGGATTACCCTATTTAATTTAAGAAAACATATTCTAGTGTCATTGAGTCATCAGCAGATTGAATCCTTGATGCAAGAGAAGAATGCAGAAAAGGTAAAATCTGGTTTATCTGTCAAACTATCTGAGTTTATTAAGGGATTGATCCCTAAACTTTCATCCTTTTTGCAGCTTAAGTCTTGATTTTGGAACTAAATTTTACTCCTTAAACTTCCACTTTCCTGTGATCTTGGACCTTCTTTTGTTTTGGTCGAATAAACTTTCAGTTTTCGAGTCACTAAAGATTGTTACTTCGTTGTGCAATTATGTTATGATTCAGTTTGGTTACGTGAAGAATCGTGATCCAAATTCAATGCAAATAAAGGTCAATGACTAAAGTTGTACAAACTCGAAGATCGGATATTGAAATTTCCTCCAAATTTGGGACTAACATCAATCCGACACCAATGCTGCATTACCGCAACAATCTACATTTATTAATACGCCAAGTGACATAACTAGTGATAGGAGGTCCCTTTCACTTTTCCATCATTCCGGGGGCTAAATTGCAAATTTTGGACTTTCTAGGGGCGTCCATGTTATCTTAGCATTGGCAGAATAGGACTTACCCGAAGAAGTGCTGCACAGAGAAGGCAAAAGCTTTTTGAAGAGGCCCAGCTGAACTATCAGAGACTCATTCGGGAAGCTGTTGCCCATCCCCCTCCCTTCGAAGAAGCTCGCCTTGAGCGCCGTCGCTCCCACCACCGCAAAATTCACGCCCTTCCTGAAATCCTCCACACTCCGTCGACCGTCATTGCCGTAGTAGGGAGCCACAAATGGAAGCCCCAGCCACTCAGCTGCAATTCGCGACACCATCGGACCATCAGAACTCGTCAAAAGTTTCTCAAACAACTCCCGAAAATCGCACGAATTTGGTTCGAGCCGAACCCATTTTCTAGCGACGACTTTCCGACTCACCGATGAAGTCGATGACCAGACGGCCGTTGGAGAAGCGGCCGGTGGGACGGCGGAAGTAGGTCTCGCCGTAAGGGAGGAAGCTGGCGGGCATCGGGTGGCCTTTGGAGCGGGAGAGGTGGAGCGAGTTCCCGGTATCGGCGAGCGAGTCGCCAAAGCTGATGATGGAGTCAAAGCATCCATGGGCGCGGGAGGATGAGACGATCGGAAGCGCAACGAGGAGGACCAGGCGTTTCAGGAAGAGGGAAGACGCTAGGCAGGACGCCATTGGAGAGGGAGAGAAGATGGATGGAATCAATCGCGCAGATGGCCAGTGGAGGTTGGTGAAAGAGAAGGAACTGCCATTGCCATGCCAAGAGTCAAACAATTCCGTCGTCTTCGAGCTTGCATGTGGCTTCGCATCTCACGTAGATTTTTAAACAATTTTTCTGGTTAGCTAATCACAACTAGTGAGCATGATTTTAGGGTAGAACCTGAAACTTAAGAACTTGTCCAGTGGGAACCTTTCGATTCTAGGTGTCAAGGTATGCAGAATAAATTTTAGGTTCTAAAAATTGGGGGATTGTTTCAACGGGTAGAGTCTATGTCCTAGGTAGATGGAACTTGAAACTTGAAACCTATAACAAGTTTTTTTTTTCTCAATCTATGTCTTCGCATGATCCTGCCGTATTCATGGCATATGATAATAAGCATATAATATAGAACCACCAGTCTAAGCTTTTATTATCAACGATATTTATGATTGAAACTTTTACTTTATTAATATTTCATATTTTTTAATATGTTTAAATATAAGTTGTTATCAATGGATTGTAACGACAAGTGGTGACCATTAAAGGTGATAATACAATGTTCAATTAAAAATGACGGTGGAACCTAGGTATATGCTAGAACTTGTAAGTTCTAGGTTTCGACCTAGGAACTTGTGACAGAGTAGGTTCCAAGTTCCAGAGTATGCAGAATAGGTTTCAAGTTCCAAAAAATGAGGAATCTGTTCCAACGGGTGGGTTTCAAGTTCCAAGTGAAACCTACACGGTTGGAACTTGAAACTGCTCATCTCTAATCACAACTTATATATAAATATTTGGAAAAAAGCCACAAAAAAACACAAATTATGCCCGACACATTTATCATGAACCTTTTTTTACGAAAAATCCCAAATTGTGTTCACTGTGACACATTTATCCTAAACTTTTTTTTGACATAAAAAATACCGAACTTGTATCTATACGACATATTTAGCCTCCGTCAAGGTTTTGGTAGATGAATTTTCAGCCAAAACAAGGTCGTTTTCATTTCACTTAAGTCACATGAGCATCATATCAACATTGTTTGCTTTTTGACGTCAATATAGATAGATTTTTAACTGTTCTCATTAATAAAATTTTGATAGAGGGTAAATGTGTCATATAGGTACAAGTTTCAAATTTTTGATGTCACAAAAAAAAAGTTCAGAATTAATGTGTCACAGTAGATATAGTTTAGAGTTTTTTGTGGCTTTTGTCCTAAATATTTATACATTTTCGCTATTTTGTTTCATTGAAATTTTTCTGCCGAAAAGTATTTTCCTTGTTTTTTGGGTTTGAGTCATTTAAGTAAATGATGTAACGAAAGATCTTTTTATTGTCGACACAAGATATATACTAGGGATGAGCATGGTTCTAGGGTAGAATCGGGAACCGGATCGCCGGTTCCTGATCCGATTCCAAGTTCTAAGGAGTGATGGTCCGATTCCCGGTTGCACTTTTTGAGGAACTGCTGGTTCTCAATTCGGTTCCCAATTCCTGTAGAAACCGAACCGAGATTCAAAACTGGAATCAAGAAGGGGACCAGGAACTTGTTATAACAAAAAAATTTGTAGCTCTAGTGCTCTTAGGGCGCAATTGGCAACGATTCTGATTTAAAAAAAGCAATTCTATTGAGAATTTATTCTTTTTTATTCTATTTCCTAAACGAGTTTCAGAGAATCAGAACGCGTTCGATAATTACACAAAAATTTTGTTCCCAGAATAGAAACGTGTTTGGTAACTGCACATAATTTCTATCCCTTTAGAACAATTTTTGTTCCCTTTAGAACAATTTCTCTTCCTAATTTTTTTCATTTAAGTCAAATAATTATATTTTTTCACTATAAAGTCAACCTATATAGCATCACTAATAAAATGAATACCACATGGTCTCAAATCATGCATAATCCATAATTAGTCTATATAATCAACTTAAATTGGTCATATAACTTTGATAGATTAAAATCTAATTAAGTACATGAATTTGGAGGCTTGAGTGGGGGAAATCAATGGCTTTTCTTCTTCTACACCACTGGCACATGGGGAGAATGTTGACAATAGCAGTACATGTTTTCCCTTAAACACCCGTAGATTTCGTGTTGCCAAAAATTGAAATTGATAACACATTACATGCTAGTAACACATTCCTCATGTATATGTCTCAAAATGGGGTAGCGACTCTTGGGTGAATTCTTGGCTTTTCCTCGTGTTCAATTATGTATATGTATCATTGTGTTTCAAGTCAACCAGCAAACAACGTGGATGGAATCATAGAATCTCCAATAGAGACAACAGAATGTGCAAATGGAATAAAGAATCAGGAGATCTGATGATAATGAATTAAAGAATGGGGCAAGTTTTGTACATGTACAGAGATTCTCTCCCTAAACAGATCCACATTTCATGGGATCTTCCATCAATTTCTTTGACTTCACCGCTTTGAACCAACTACTAGAAGTTGAGGATGCTAAAAGAATCAAGGAACAATTAAAAAGAAAAAAAAAGGGGGACACCATCCATACTAATTCACATTCCTTATATCTAATGATCATAGACCTTGCCTTCATGGCTCTTGAACAAAACCTTCTCAGCTACAATTTTGCTGTTTCTAATCTTCAAAGGACTTTGAAGGCGGCGAGACACATTCTATGCACGTTGTCTTTCAACTGCATACCCATTTTGTTGTTGCCTCAATCTTTGAACTAATAATTCTAGAGCTTCCTTCATCCACAGCTGTTGACTCAATTCTCTCGCTTCGTCGGCTGTCACCTGGAATGTGCCAGAAAAATCCACAATCGGGGCTCGTACCATCTCCCTCAGATAGTCACCATTGCCAATTAATTCACATTCAGACCAACAAAATCAAACTGAGTGCGCCACCGTGCAAATACATACCCATCATCTTTGCCTGATATGCTTCTCCGGCCAAGAATCGAGTTGCTCCTTAACGAGTAAAGGGAACATTTGGCCATCGTGAAAGTTGCCGTTGTTTTTGCTCGGGAAAAGGTCTGTGCAAGTGCCATAATTTGGCACGGGTGATAACTTTAGTGCCACAATTTTTAAAAGGTATACTTAAGTGCTAAAATCGGAGAAGAAATGAACGCTTAAGTGCCAACGGCGAGATATTCCAGCCAAAACACCGATGTGGCTTTTTCCGGCGAGAGTTTTCAATGATGTGGCATTTTTTAAAAAAAATGTAAGTCACGTAGACTTTTTTTTATTCTTTTCACTTTTTGGCACTTAAGTGTTCTTGTCTCTCTCTCTCCCGCCATCAAAACCCCAGCTCCATGTGGAGCCGTCGAATCTTCGCCGATCTTGCCCGATGTCCAATCACTTAGCTCCAAAGCAACAGTTGCGCCCCGACTAAAGCTACAGAGCCCCCTCGATCGCCACTTCCACTTCTCCTTTGTGAAGCCGCCTTTCGTCGCTCCGTCGGACTGCCATCGCTTCTCCCTCGAGGCGCCACGTAGGGTCGCTGATTGCGAGGCCGACGCCCTCTTGGTTCGATCCCCAGTGAGTGGACCTCTCCCAATTCACACGCGCGTGCCTAGTGCGGCTTTTTTTGTGGGGGGGCCTTTGCTGAATTGCAGCGAGATCTTCTTGGGTTTTGGTGCTGATAGCTCATTTTGAGCTCAACAGCATTAGGTTTCATCTCATTTTATGGGGGCGCTATGTGTGATTCTGACTGAGGTTCCAATATCTGATTTTTCGTGTTTGTTTCACTAGCTACAGTGGGTTTGATGCGTTTTGGTCAACGAATGGGATCAACTCTCTTGATTTCCCTCTCATTTTTTCAGACTCTCCTCTTCTCACACTCCCAGTTCCTCTTTTCTTTCATGGTTTTACTCAAAAATTGCTCCCAGAAATCCCCCCAAGCTCCTTCTCAGTCTAATCCCTCTTGAACTATGCTTATTTCTTTGTTTTTCCTTCCCCGACGATGCTCAATGATGAACGATGATTTTTTCTTTGGACGATCGCTTGCTCCTTCGCCTAGTGTTGGCAAGGTCGGCCTCACCTAGCCATGGCAAGGCTCGACCTCGCCAAAACTAGGCAAGGCCAACCTCAACCATGGCTAGCCTCGCCGATCATCACCAGCCTTCCCTCTGGCTAGAGGGAGGAAGAATAAATGAAAAATCAAAAGGGAAAATTGAAAAAAAAAATTAAGAAAATGAAAATAGTATTAGAAAAATATTTAAAAATTGCCACGTCAATACTGGTGAGCCACATAGACATTAAATATTAATAAAATAAAGCAACGTCAGATTTCCGACAAGGCTCGACGAACTTGGCGCTTAAGTGTCCTACTTAAAAAAAAAGTAGTACTAAAATGCTCACATGTGCCAAATTGTGGCACTTGCACATACATTTTCCCTACTTTTGCTTTTATATTGCCATTTACCCAATTTACATTGCAAATTTAAAATAGCAAATCAGCACTCAAAAAGGGAAATCACACAGAATCCCATCACTCTCTATATACATATTTACAAATGTGAACCTCAAGGGTGTTCGCAAATCAGCTTTCGACTTGGGTGAGGGCGACCCTTGCTCAAAGCCGACTAAAGCGGCCCTCGCCCAAATCGGCTAGGGCGACCCTCGCTTGAGGCTGATGAGGCAGGCCCTCACCCAGATCGGTGAGGGCCACCCTCTCTTGAGGCCGACGAAGGTCACCTCGAGCGAGAGCCTTGGGAAAGAGACGATTCAAACTAAATGACGAAATGAAACTCATTGGAGTCATATGACAAGGGCAATGGTGGCAGAGCTGGCTGGTCAAGCGAGGAGAGTGGCGGACAGCGGTGGTCGAGCTATTTAAGGGAAATGGAGTTGTGGTCGAGAAATGGAGTCAAGTAATGGAGTTGAGGAAAAAGTGAGATCCTTGTGTTCTTTTGTCTCACGAGAGATTTGTTTCTCATTTTTTATTCTAAAACAAATAATCAACTTGTTTTTTATGTTTCAAATCCATTTCCGAGAATAGATCAAAGATTTAAAGAATTAGAATCATTTACGTTATCAAATAAGTTTCTTATCTTCTTTTGTTATGGGAAACAGAATCAGAAAATCAAAAGCATTGCCAAATAGGCCCTTAACCTCTTAACTCTATAGTCTAAACTTTAAAGAAAAGAACCCCTTTTCTTGCTCAGTGCAAAGAAAACCCTAAAATCTCTCGTCGTTGCTTAGGACGTGCATGGCAACACTTCTGCTCTAGAAATCAACTTTTAGTCAAAAGTTGATTTTTTTTTACTTCTGCTCCAAAAGTAGATTTCTGGAGAAAAAATGCATTTGATAAAACAGGGAAAACTTTCACTTTTAGTAGAGAAATAATAATATTTTAATATTTTAAGAATATTTTTAATTAATTTTTTCTTTATTCAAGAGTCTCTGGAGCTCGTTGGCCATTGTGTGAGGGCCGCGAAGTCTTCTCCTAGGTGCGCAAGGCTGCGGTTGAAGGCGGCCTCACCCGCGGTCGGTGAGTCATAGGCAAGGTCATGGCAAGGGTCGCGATGCGTCACCAGAGCTTGTGATGGGTCGCTGGAACTCACGATGAGTTGCGAGGGCAACCTCGCCCGCGCCCACAACTTGCTGGCCACTAGCAAGGCTGCCTCACTCGCAGCCTTGCACACCTAGGTGAGGTCGGGCAAGGGCCGCAACCCTCACTTGCCACACTTATAAGCAAGAAAGAAAAAATTAATAATTTAAAAAAATAAAAAAATTCACAAAAATATTAAAATATTATTATTTTGATTGGTCAGCGCGCCACATCATTCGGCCAAATTGAATGAATTGATACAAATGCAAAACGTTTAGGACTCAATTAGCAAAAAAAAAAGTGCTCCAGAAGTAGAAATGTAAAAAAATTATTTCTTTTTTTAGGCAAAAACAACTTATGGAGAAAAAAAGTACTTCTGGAGTAGAAATTTTTTTTTTTATCAAAAGCATTTTTGCTCTAGAAGTAGAAAAGTGAAATTGTATTAATAAATAGATTTATACTTCAGAAGTGTTACCATGCACGCCCTTAGTACTCGTGCTTAACTAGTTAGCCTCTCGTCGCTACTTAGTGCTCAGCCTCTTCATCGCTCGTAACCTCTTCTCGAAATCTCATTGTTGCTCTTCGTCACAAGTTCTCTGCCATTCTAGCTTGCAACCTCATTGCTCCAAACCTTAAATATTTTTTATTGTCTTCTCCAAACCTCGTCGCAAGTTATCTGCCCTTCCGATCCTTTCTTAGGTGAGATTACTAATTTTGCTCTTCTATTTCAACACAACGTTGTTTCTTGGAGCTCGGACTCACATTCTATGTTCCTTGTCTAGCTTTCTTTAGATCTGTAGTCTTTCATCCTTCCACGGACACATTTTCTCGTGATTCTCTTTGTTATTGCTTATTTTGGCTTCAGATGCTCCCTCTTCCTTGTAGACATGCTTAGTTTCTTTGTTCTGCTAGCTTCGATTCAATTGTTAGGAAAGCATCGCATGTCACGTGCTTGCGGTAGCAGATTCAATGCATGTTTGGGGGATTCGTTCATGATTCATGGAGGTCTTGCATGAGTTGTAGATTTGTGTTGATTTATGATTATGATTTGGTAAGGTGGCTCGGTGGCTTATCAAAGTGTTGCAAGTTTGTGCTAATTGAGATTGTTTAAGCTATGGGAAGTTTATGCCAGTTAATTGTCTTGCGTGTTGTAGATGTTTTGCATTTGTGATGATATTTTTTCCTTATTGCTGATTTAAGACTAAAAACCACTCTAATTGCATAGACTAGATTTGATAATTACAATGCACACACATTGTTTGTCGAAATGCCGTTTAGGCATAGTTGTGAAGTAAGACAGTGATTTTGTGTAATCTGAAGATAAGAATTGCAAAAGCAAGAAGTGGTGAAGAAGATTGGCGATAGTGATACTTTGCTTGTGCAGTTGGAAATCACTTTGAAAGAGGACGAGTGAAGTAAAGCTGGGCTGGAGATTTTGGTAATATTGAGGGTTGTGGGTTTGCCTTTTTGCTTTATTATAGCAGGAAATGAGTGCATCTTCAAATCACTTTGCTTTGCTTTTTTCAACTGCTCATTCCTATTTTTAGCTTTGCCTCTTACTTTTTTTTTGGAGTTTGCAGCAAGATTTTATTAATGACCCTTAGTTTATTTACTCGAGTTTGTTTATTCAATGTTTTGGTGCATCGATGGCCAATATAAAAATGCCTGAATGCATCCACACTTCTCTTAGACCACAGCAATAATCCAGGCTGTAAGTCAACTTTCATCCTTAATTTACAGCCTCAGCTTTTCTTATCTTCTTAGGTATTGACTGCCATGTGTAGTGGGGGAATTTCTTAAACAAGCAAAAGCAGCTAAGCTTTTTACAGTGTCCAAGACATTTACCTTTGATGACATCCTGGAGAGGCTAGTGTGAATTTCTTTGTTCGAATGGCTGTGTCGCTTGGGTGAATGAACGTTGAACCCTAGTTGTGTTTCAAGAAACATTTAATACCTAAATATAACTGTAAGTTCATGTACAAATTTAGCAAAGATAGATGTTTTAAAGTAAGTTGTGTCCTTTTCTTGGATTCAAGATTATTTTGGGCATGAGTAAGCCAAAGGATAGATTTGCTATAAGACAAGATCATTCTTGTTTGTTGGCCCGTCGATCATATCTCAAGGATGCGATGAAAAATTTGCTGTCATTTGTGAATTGTTGCTATGACAAATAGGAAACTTTCATTTTAATTGTTGTGTTTACTTTCATTTTTGCTTAATTAAAAAAAAAACTTGTTAGAACCTGAAACGGACCTTGAAGCCTATGACAGGATAGGTTCTAGGTTCTGGGGTATAATCGGTAGGTTCAAGGTTCTAGAAAATGAGGAACCTGTTCCAACAGTTAAGTTTCAGGTTTCACCTAGAATCTGTACGGAACCTGGAACCGCTCACCCTTGACATATACCTGAATTTACAAAAATGATTTCATTTTTTAAAAAATTAGAATTCATTTTCCATCTTACAACTAGACATTGGGCTTAGACACATGAACCTTGACGCCCTTGTCTAGGTTGTTGATGGATTGGCTGAGTTCGAAACCTCTGTGCCCTGCCCAAGTCCCCAAGGCCATCTTTAAGACCTCGGCAAAACTAGTACACATGTTAGTAGGAGTAGTTTAAACCTGAACATATGAAGTCAGTCTAGGACTGGTGGTGCTGTCTATTGGAGATGTGGAAAGAGAGGGCATCTTAAAAGGGATTACGTCAAGTTGAAGTACAAGGAGGGTAAGGGAACTAGAGTTGAATCTATTGATGATGTTGCAGTTATGGCGAACTATAGTTCAGATAGTGCGGAGTATGTTTTGTATGATATTGACGATTCGTACTATGACAGATAAATTTTGGATTTTGGTTGTTTGTTTCATGCTACACCAAACAAGAACTAATATACTACCTATCAATCATCGATAATGGTAAAGTGCAGTTGGAAAACAACGCTGAGTGCAATATTGTGGGTGTTGACAGTATTAGAATCAAATGCATTATAATATCTTGAGGACATTGACTAGAGTGAGTCATATTTTAGAGTTAAAGAAGAACCTGATTTCCTTGAGTGCCTCGAATAAAACTGGGTGCCTGTATACTTCAGAAGGTGGAGTTATAAGGAATCAAGCACATCGGCCTATATAAGTTTCAAGGTGAAATGGTGATGGATATCGCTCAGAGGCGATAAATAGATTTGTTCGAGAGTTTGAATTGTTACATATGCATTTGGGACACATTGGTGAGAAAAGCTTGAAGGTTCTGAGTGAAAGTAATTTGTTGAGTGATCATGGGACAGATAAAATTGAATGTATGCAAGTGCTATGACTCAAGCAAACAACGAAAATTTGATGGACATCGGCAATCATTGAACTAGAAAAGGCACATATTAATCATACTTTAATCATTGCAAAAAAAAAAAAAAACATCTTATTTGTTGACTCCAAACCCATCCACCTTTTCTAAACCGATTCCATCCCGTTGAGATTTGGATTGGTCAATTGCCCAATAATACCCGCCCACTACCATCCTTAGTAATTTATCCGGACGATGGACATTCACATACGTCATTTTTCCGATGGTGCATAACTTGATACCTTATTTCCTTTCCTCCTGCATTTTGCTTCCATTTATGTGACTTTTCACCATCAGAAATTCGATGGACATTGGCAATCATGGAACTAAACAAGGTACATATTAATCAAATTTTTAACCATTACAAAAAAAAAACACATAATTTGATCACTTTTTACAAGAACCATCCGTCCCTTCTAGCTGTGATCATCCTTTTCCTGCTAATAATTTACTAAGCAATATGCCAAAAGGTCCACACAAAAGGTCATTCGATACACAGCACAAACAAAATATAGGAAAACTGCCAAAAAAGTCATAAACTTATTGTACTTTTACCAATTCAGTCATATATCTTTTAAATTTGACAATTGAATCCTAAACATTTTGCATTTGTACCAATTTAGTTCATTTGGCCGACCAGTGCTGACGTGGACAATTTTTAATAATGTTTTAATATTTTTTGAATTTTTATTTCTTATTTATTTTCTTTTACTTTTACTTTTACTTTTTTTTTCTCTCTTTCTTTTTGCTTTTCTTTCCCCCGTGGCTGGCAAGCTCCAGCCTCGCCGGCCACTAGGCCAAGGCCATGAAGCCCTCGGCTGGCCTCACCAGGTCTAGGCACCAAGTCTAGGCAAGAGCAGCCTCACCATGGCTTCACTGGCCATGGGCGAAGGTTACCATGGCCTTGCCAGTCGTAGGCAAGGCCACCTTCGCCCATGGTTGACGAGGCTAGCCTCACCCAAATCTGGGTTGCTCTCCACCTACCTAGACAAGCCAATGCCGCTGCCCTAGTTTGAGAAAATAGAGCAAGCGCTCTGTTTCCAACGGTTCCAACCGGCCGCGACCCCTAAACGAGTTGCTACACATCTTTCAGTGTGCGAGCAGCCTCACGACATCGAGTCAATTGAGCCACTACCGTCAAGCCCCGTTAAACACAGCCTCGCGAGATTGATTTGCAAGGCGCTGCCGTGGGCAAAGCGACCATGGCCTCGCCAGCCACAGTGGCTTCTCCCAAACCTAGGCAAGGTCGATCAAGGGCCGTGAAGGCCTCACCCGCCGCTGGTGAGGGCTTTGCGGCCTTGGCCCAATGACCAGCAGGCTCTGGCAAAAAGAAATAGAAATAATAATAAAAAGAGCAAAAGAAAAAGAAAATAAATAAATAAAAATTCATAAAATATTAAAATATTATTAAAAATTGTCCACGTCAATGCCGGTTAATCAAATGAACTAAATTGGCACAAATGCAAAAGGTTTAGAA
This sequence comes from Metrosideros polymorpha var. glaberrima, assembly GCA_001662345.2. Taxonomy (NCBI): domain Eukaryota; kingdom Viridiplantae; phylum Streptophyta; class Magnoliopsida; order Myrtales; family Myrtaceae; genus Metrosideros; species Metrosideros polymorpha. Next base: position 12,137,742 of record BCNH02000005.1, read on the forward strand.
CTCAATTGGTAAACTTAAAAGATTTATGACTGAATTGGCAAAAGTATAATAAATTGAGGACTTTTTGGACAATTTTTCGACAAAACACCATTTCACTCCATGAACAAATGGCACATCATGCATCTATTTCCAAATGAGGTGGCCAGTTACTCAAAGTTAATTAAGGCAGGCTCCTTCAAGGCTAGTGAAGGACAAGAAATGTCCAATTTAGGTACAGTAAACGGACCATCCGCTATGCTCTTAAAAATCCATCTGTATGCTGCTTCTGTGAAATGGATACCGTCCCAGCTTGCATATGAAGACGGGTCATCGCATACCGTCACATTGGAATTGCATAATACTGACGGGTTATAATTGTAGGTTCCTCCTCCTCCACAACATGCCCTAAGTATTCCGCCATCGAACCCTGTTCAAAAGGAGCGTTCGATTAACAGCCAATACGACCAATGTGTTGGTCGGTATGCTATAAACTGGCAAACCACGGACACAATTAAAATGACAAAAGACCTTTGTGTACGTTAGTCAATGTCTGGTCAATTTGAAAGACCAAATGAGATGTCAATAGCAAGCTGAAATTTTAAAATCATTCATCATATGTATTATCACGCTCGGTCATCTTCATTGGGAAAAAATAGTTGATTAATTGACTTCCTCTGGATGAAAACAAGTGAGCATCGCTATGTCAGGGATTAGAAAGTGAGAGCTTCACTATGCACCAAGAAGTGAGAGGGCTAAAGGAAGAGTCCATTATGGAGATGCAACTTACCGAATTTATCCGGCGACTGATAAAGGTGGAGGGCAGCATTATAGTAATCCACGTATATGATTTTTGCTTGGGGATGAAGCTGTCGCAGATGATCAAGCTTCATCTGGAGCTGTTCATTGTGATACTGAGAGAACTCATTCAACCAATTAAGGCAGCCAGTTGATGGATCATATTCTTCCTTGTCTGAACTCTGGAATTCTGTTAAATAGACAGGCAAGCATCCCAACGGAAAGTTTCCTGGCACCAAGATTGTCACTGCACCTAAATCAATCAACTCCTGCAAACATATGCCAGGAAGAGGGGAAAAATGATGCATCTCAAGGTGATAAGATAAATACGATAAGTTTAAGAACTAAAAGTTGGCAAGATATGGTCATTAAGGTAGTTGCTAGTTCCCTTCAAGGAGCAATGAATTTACATAATATATGAGCAGCAAAACAATGGAGAGGCACATTTATTGAAAAGTTCTCTAGAGATGTAGGTCTCATCACTGATACAAGTTCAATGGAGCAGGACAAGCTCCATGCTTTTCTTTTCTGTCTTTACATATCTTAGGATCCTTCTGTAGCTTTTGCTTGGTAAATACCATAATTTATTGACAATCATAGAATTTAAATAGGCTAGAGAAGGCCCATAAAGAGGATCTCTTGAAGCTCACTAAGAGCATATGTTCATTGGCCAATGTATTGCCCTGCTGCATAAAAGTCATTTAGCTGGGAAGTTAAGAAGAGGATCATACACTGATAGCTGAAACAATCTCCTCAATTACAAGCGGCACAATGTCCTGAATCTCTTCCAGATCTCTTCCCATGAAGAAGGGATAATTGTAGTCGTTGCCACCAATCTCTCCCATGAGAACCAAAGAGTTCCCAATAAATTGTTTGCAATCTGCCAAGTATGCCAGCATAATTTAAATAAAGAACTTGCACCAACTAGTATGCTAGCTGATCTCATTGCACAAACAAATAAATAAAACGGCTCATTCGGATGCCCGGGAATTTAACCAACATGTCTGTATACATAAACTTAATAGAGGGCTTGAGATTCAAGTATAGACCATTTTGGATCTAGGATTACACTAATTAATTTAACAAAACATATTCTGGTATCTTTGAGTCATCAGCAGATTGAATCCTCGATGCAAGAGAAGAATGTGGAAAAGGTAAAATCAGTTTATCTGTCAAATTATCTGAATCGATTAAGGGATTCATCCCTGAACTTTTGTCCTTTTCGCGGTTTAAGTCTTGATTTCATAACTAAAGTTTACTCCTTTAACTTTCAATTTCCTGTGATCTTGGACCTTTGGACTTTCAGTTTGTGTGATTCTGGTCATGAATTGTTCAAGTCCTACCAGTATTTTGAGTCAGTTAAGATTGTTATGTCGTTGCACAATTCTGTTCCGATTCAGATTGGTGGCGTGAAGGATCGTGATCCAAATTCAAAGCAAATAAAGGTCAATGACTAAAATTGTACAAACTTGAAGATCGGGAATTAAAATTGTAAGAAGGGCCAAACTTAAGGGGCTGCCAGTGGAATTTCTCCAAAATTTGAGACTAACATCAATCCGACACCAATGCTGCATTACCGAAACAATTTATATTACCATTACCGCCAAGTGACATAACCTGTGACAGGAGGTACCTTTCACTTTTCCACCATTCCAGGGGCTAAATTGCAAATTTTGGACTTTCTATGGGCGTCCATGTAATCTTAGCATTGGCAGAGTAGGACTTACCCGAAGATGTGCTGCACAGAGAAGGCCAAAGCTCTTTGAAGAGGCCCAGCTGAACTCTCAGAGACTCATTCGGGACGCTGTTGCCCATCCCCCTCCCTTCGAAGAAGCTCGCCTCGAGCGCCGTCGCGCCCGCCACGGCGAAATTCACGCCCTTCCCGAAATCCGACGCACTCCCCCCACCGTCGTCGCCGTAGTAGGGGGCCACAAACGGAAGCCCCAGCCACTCAGCTACAAGTCGCGACACCATCGCGCCATCAGAACCCGTCAAAAATTCCTCAAAAACAACTCACGAAAATCGCGCGAATCCGGTTCGAGCCGAACCCATTTTCTAGCGACGACTTTCAGACTCACCGATGAAATCGATGACCAGACGGCCGTCGGAGAAGCGGCCGGTGGGGCGGCGGAAGTAGGTCTCGCCGTAGGGGAGGAAGCTGGCGTGCGTCGGGCGGCCTTCGGACCGGGAGAGGTGGAGCGAGTTCCCGGTGTCGGCGAATGAGTCGCCGAAGCTGATGATGGAGTCGAAGCATCCGAGGGTGGGGGAGGATGAGATAGTCGGAAGCGCGACGACGAGGACCAGATGTTTCAGGAAGAGGGAAGCCGCCGTGGACGACGCCATTGGAGAGGTAGAGAAGATGGATGGAATCAATCGCACAGATGCGCAGTGGGGGTGGGTGAAGTAAAGGAAATGCCAAGTGCCATTGCCATGCCAAGTCAAACAGTTCCGTCGGCTTCTAGCTTGTAGCCTGCGCATCTTGATGTCGTTTTCTAAACAATTTTTCTGGCTGGCTAATCATAACTCATATATAAATATTGGCTTAATTCCTTAAAAACCCTAACTTTTGGCCTGTCTCAAATTTACCTCGAATTTTTTTTATTTAAAAAAATTTTCAAACTTTAATTTCAGTATCAAATCTACCCCAAAATTTTTTTTTTGTCTTAGAAAAAAATCTCAAATTTCAAGTCTAGTCCCAAATCTGTCCGAATTATGTTTTTTCTAAAAAAATAACCAAATTTCAATATATTCTCAAATTGACCCCCGTGATCTTATCCCAACTTGACGTGTTATTCCTACTTTGATAACAAATCCACCTCAATAAAAATTATTGAAATTCTCCAAAATGAAATTGTTCTGGGATATGAAAATTAGGGACAATAAGAAATCCACCCAAATAAAACTTCTTTTTAGGTAGAAAAAAACCTCAAACGTTAGGTTTGTCCAAATTTGCCTCGAATCTTTCTTTGTCTAAAAAAAAATCCATTACTTTGTTGATGTGGATTTGCTATTGACATTGAAGCGCTACATCAAGTTGGAACTGGATCATGGAAGTAAATTTAAAAATAGAATGAAATTTGGTGAATTTTTTTAGATAAAAAAAATCTGGGTAAATTTGGAACTAGACTCAAAGTTTGAGGTATTTTTTAAGATGGAAAAAAGTTCATGGCAGATTTAGGACTAGACAAAAATTTGGGGAAAATTGAGACTAGACTTAAAGTTTTAGGATTTTTTTGAAAAAAGCCACAAAAAACCCAAGCTATGCCTACTATGACACTGCTCTGAACTTTTTTGCCACAAACTTGTACCTATCTGACACATTTATCCTCTGTCAAGGTTCCATTAGATGAATTTTTAGGCAAAACAACGTCGTTTTTATTTCTCTTAATAGCCCATATCAACACTATATGCTTTTATGGCTCCAAGTAGGGATATTTTTAATGGTTACCATTGATAGAATTTTGATAAATGATTAATTTATCACACGGGTACAAGTGTGGAATTTTTGGTGTCGCAAAAAAAGTTTAGGATAAATGTGTCACAGTGGGTATAGTTTTTGATTTTTAGTGGCTTTCGCCCTAAATATTTATACATTTTTGCTCTTTTAGTTTCATAAAAAAATTTCTACCGAAAAGCATTTTCCTCATTTTTTGGGTTTGAATCGTTTAGGATAATGAATCAACGAAAAATCTTTTTACTTGAATTTACAAAAATGATTTCCTTCTTTATAAACCATAAATCATTTTCCATCGTACAACTAGACATTGGCGCTTAGACATGAGAACCCTAACGCCCTTGTCTAGGTCCTCGGTGGACAGGCTGAGTTCGAAACCTCAGCGCCCTGCCTAGGTCCCCGGGGCCATCTCCAAGACCTTGGTGCCTATACCCATGTCCCCAATGGCCATGCTCACATACCTAGTTCCTAGACCTGGGTACATCGAGGTCGGGATATATTCCTCGGCCATGTTCGGATACCCAGCTCATATCCATACTATTATACAAATTAAAGAATACCTCCTACTTTTAATGGGTGACAACTCATTATCTTTTGTCCTAAAGTCTCCTTAATTAGTTATTTTATAAATATCCTACCGATAGACAATTGTGTAATTGATTATTCTATTTTATCTGTCACAGATTTCAATTTTAAATGTAAATCTATTTTTTCTATAAACTATCTTACCAAAAAAAATTCAAAATTCAAAATTCAAAATTCAAAATTCAAAATTCAAAGCTTGGAATACTTTGCTCTTTCCACATTTTTGTGTAATTTATTCATAATGTGTCAATAATTTCTTTTCATTTATTTGCAATTCAAATATTTCGTAATAGATCGCTTTTTTTAAAATCTTTTAAATGTCAAGTTTTTGCTTACAAGCAACACGTGTTTTGCTAGTATATACTAGAAAAAGAGCACACTTATTGCGCGTGAAGAGAAATAGTGAAAAAATTAAAAATTAGTAAAGAATAAAATAATAAGAGGTCCCTCATGAAAATCTTCCTTTACATCTCTCTGCCCTAGCCTCTGGTTAGGTCTAGACTTGCTATGTTGGCTCTGAGGTCATGAGCCCAGACCTAACATTGTCGGCCTCAAGCAACCCCAGATCTAGGGTCACCCGAGGTCTGGCCACTGTTCATGATGGTCGTGAGGTCATGACTCCCACAAGCAAATTTCTCTTCAAGGATAGAGGGCGTGATGGTGGGGGTTTGGTCACGGCTCCATCGATCAATGGCTCATGGACCATGATAGGCGAGACGCGATAGGCAGCATAGATGAGATGATGATTGAGGATGGCGAGCAGTGGTTGCGGCCTGCTGGTGGTGGAGAG
>BCNH02000005.1:12143362-12164500 GCA_001662345.2 Metrosideros polymorpha var. glaberrima
GAGAGAGGGGGGGGGGGCATGAGGATAGGATTTGGGCCTGAGTTATTTACATTGGAAATTTTTGCACCCCTAATTACACAATGCCAATCCTATAATCAGTTGGCACAATGAAAGGGCACAACCCCTTGAAGAAACATTGATGAAGTTAATGACCATTTAATTCCAAATTTTGAATTACCAATCCATCGCTCCTTAATTCTGAATTTGACAAAAGCTAAAGGCTTTGTAAGGTGAGAATTCCGGTCGACACCAACCAGTCATCACATCACCGTATTGAAAGAGCAAATCATGTCCTTCTCGTTCTTTTTTTCTTAGTACTTGTTTCGGGAAACCGGGTCGGGTGATGCAAGATCCTATTCGTGCCCTGATCATCAGAATTGGGCCCGCCCACTACACAATTCTCCCGCGGATTCTCACTGTTGGCTCCCAACGAACGACCGCGTTGACATTGCCACGTGCAGCGGGCCGGCCCAATTGACACGTGCGTGAGATTGAGCAAGCTGATTTGTCCACTGTCTCAAGAGACATGTGCAGTGGGAATCTATTTATGCAGTGAAATGATGGTGGGTTGTTTAGATTTCACATGCCCGCATTTAAATTCATGATTAGAGAAAATTTCCTTAAAAAAATGTTAGTCATTCGTAAGTGTCTTTCTTTTTTTTTAAAAGAAAATTGTATTCATTACTCAAAATCATACATGAGAAGTACATAAACTTCTATAGCAAAGTCAATTGAAGCAATGTAAAGCTAGAATATTAAAAATAAAGCCAAATCCAAAAAATAAGGAGGATCAACAGAGTATCAGCAGATTAAGCACACACTTGTCCCATAAAAATGGATTTGTCAAGCAAAATAATCAGCGGCCAATTATTGGCATTGCCAGTTGGGGTGTGCGCCTAGATTCAGCTTCCTCTATACCATTGTCGTACGGAGACAACCAAAACAGGTACAACAAACATAGATCTAACATTTGTAAGAGCAAATCTTTGAAATTCGACGAGATGACAGAGTTCTTGCGATCACCGTTGAAACTGGAGGCAAATGGACCTATACACAGACAAAGTATATGGGTATAAAATCCTCTAAAACATTATTAAACTCTCAAATTTAGATCTGCAGATGATAGCTCCTAGATCTAGAATTAGATTGGGAGAGTTCAACTTTCAAATCTAGAACTAGATCAAGAGAAGAGAGCTTCTAGATATAGATTGAGAAAAAAGAAAAAAGAAATAAGAAAATGACAAGAAAACTCAAACAAAACGAACAAGAGAGGGAGGAGAAGGTGAGAGTAGCTTAAGCCCTCCCCATAGTTGAAGGTTGAAGAAGACGTTGGAGAGAGAAAAGAGAGGAAGAGAAGAAGACTTTTCGCCTCCTCTTTGTTAACTTCACTTACGAAAGAATCATGTGTCTTTAAACATTGACATGTTTGTGTAAGCTTGTGGACGTTGGACTCATGATTTGTTGGTGTTGGATCTTTTACAAATGCTTTGGCTGCTTTGCTTGGTGGTGGTCCAACCCATGTTTTTGGCACGACATGGCGTGCCAAAACTTGAAAGGTTCGTTTGTGTATACTTATTGAACACGCTCAATTGACGAGCCTAGACGGGCCGAGCCTAAAAATCCTTGCTTGAGCTTGGGTGGTACCGAGGGCTCATAAGGGGAATGGCTTGCTCTATATCACCTTTGAATTACTGTTTGGCTCACAAATTGTGTGGCGGGTTTAGCGAGCTTACTATTCCGTGGTCCGAGCAATTAGGGGCAACACGTCGCTTGGAAGTCAATTTACCCACCTTAAGCGTGACCATCAATAACTTCTTATTAGAGTAAATCGCGGAGGCTACAACTGAGAAGCTATATCTATCTCCGCAACCATGCATAGGATACAAGCATAGACGAGTAGTAAACTCGAGAGACACGGGCATTACTGTTAGATCATATCTCATATGTCAAGATAAGAGTACACCATCTATCTCAGGTCATCCATCTAGTGATAATGCACGGTGTTTATTTGATTCGCGGCGTCTGAGTATTCGTGACGACGTTGACTAATCGGACGAATAGAATTTCCTCCTAACATATGATTGAGAAAACATAGACTGTTGAGAAAAAAGAACCCTCTAAAGGATTACTGCAACTGATGAGATCATCATACAGAAAATGGTCTACAAAACGAGGAGAAAGAAAGATCTGGCAATCAAATAGCATGTGGCAAAGTGATGTATGTACCGCAAATTTGCACAAATAAATCAGTCAACACTCAAGTCTTCTCAAGCAGAGAACTCGAATGTATGACGACGACGACGACGACAACAACAAGGTTCAAGATTATATGTATCAGCAAGGGATCTTGGAGGTGAACCACTTCATGACCAGAATAGGAGCCTTGATCAACATCAGAGCGAACTCAACCACCACCGTGATGCAGAAGCAGCACGGGCATATGCAGGACAAGGGCAGTCTGCAAATTCAGCAAAATGGTAATCGAATGAGATCAAGATTGGACTACGAATCCGATCACTACAATTAGCGACTCGACTTATGAGATTGATCCACCGAACAACAGTAATCGCGCTCTCTCTCTCACACACACCCACATCACCCCTACACCCACACACTCAAAAGCCCTTTGTCAAAGAGGATTTTCATCAAACAGTTGCAATTCGTATGGGCAATGAACAGAGGAGTTACCCGATGATCCAAATGACGATGCCGACGAGGGACAGGAGGAGCGCGAGGAAGGCGAACGGCAAGCCCAGGAGGAACCCAAGAGGCCGGCATTCGCAGCCCTCGTCATCGCCGCAGCAGCAGGACATGATGGCCGGCCTTCTTCGACTTCGCTCACGAAATTCGTCTTCTGGGGGGGTCGAGATTTCCTCCGCGGGTTCCCAGGAAAAGCTTTCGGGGGAGCTTGGCTTACTTGTTCGTCTTTGTTTATGGGCGCCGGGCGATGAGAAAGAGAGGCTGGGTTTGACGGAGAGAACGAAAAGATAAAAAAAAAACGAGTGACGACAGAGGAAGAAAGCGTTGAAAGACCAGCCGTCCAGTGAAAGGCAAGGTCTTGGTCTTAATTGGTGGGGGCAAGATGAACAGATCAGCTAACCTACATCTGCAAAGTCCGGCATCATCCTCCGAGTCATGCGTTGACCGATTTTGGCACGAAAGAACCTTCCTCGTCGGCTTCCTTCTCTCCCATCTTTGGTATGTATACGTGTCCCGCTTGGAAGGTTCTTGTTCTTACGTGCAAAGAAACTCCACCGCGCTACGCCAAGGATGAAATTATATGAAATAAGTGCATGACGCCCGTGAAATTGTAGTCGGATTAAAAATTGTCCATGTCAGCACTGACCGTACCACGTTGAACGGTTGGCGTCCTTGTTAGTGGCTTTCGGCCTAAATTGATTAGATGGATTGAATTTATACAAATATGAAGAGGTTTAAGACTATATCTGTCCAATTGAAGGTTTATGATTGAATTAGTACAAATGTAATAGATTTATGATTTTTTTTTTTTAATGTTTTTCCCTCCAATTTTTCCATCGGTGCGGTCCGATTTGGCCGACGGGAAATGCATTGGGATAAGGCATCCTTTTGCCAATTCGCTTTCTTCCCTTGAGCATATGTTGGGGTTTGCATCTTTGCCTTTCCCCAGTTGGAGTATAGGCTTATAAATCTCCAATCGTTCGAGCAGTTCCTTAATAACTCGAACTTTTCATAATAGATCAAAGGACATTAATAGATATGAAAATCGTACAAGAACAAAGAAATTTTGGGGAAAATGCCATTTTTCATCTTCCAAAGTGTCAAATAGGGAGTGCACATAAAATAACGCTTCACAGGAAACAATCAACTGCTATGATAACAATATCGGATTTTGCATAATCATACCACAAGCCCCGAGATTGCTCCTAGTAATACTTGTTTCTCCATGCCGGTAAGAAATGTAATCATACACCCAGGTTAGCACTAAAATTTCCACAACCAAATAACTCCTTGATCTCACATTTTGCTTGGAATTCTAGGAATATTTGTGTTTCGTTTTATACCCAAGCAATCTGTCACATGCTTGTTACTTGCACACTTTCACAAGGAGAAGTTAATCTTCTTTTCAGAAAAAATTGTTCATTCTTAAAAGCTTGTGGGTTGGGCTTGGCCCAAGCCTGTTATGGGCGGCCCAGGCTCAAAAATCCAATAGCAAGCTAGTATTGATAAGGGGGTAACACTGGTAAAAGAAATCCTTTTATGATGTTTTTTAAATAATTGAATAATTGATGAACCTATTGGACAATTTAAGAAAAAAAAGAAAACAAAAATAAAACGTGGAAGTTAAATAAAAAGTAGAAGTTTACCTTAAGGGTCTTAGAATAATTTTGGGGTTAAAGAGTTTTCCCCCTATCTTATAAAGTTAGATTTCTCTAGTCATGATCAGAAATTTTATTTTTTTTTGTCTAGATTCTAATTTATAGATTAAGTGCAATAATTTTTTTTTGATTTTTCCATAAATCACATCAATTTATATGATTGTGATTGATCTGGTCCATATTGACAAATATCTAGAAAAGAATTCACCTGTCGACCCAACCATTCCAAGGAACTGAGTGCTTTCAAATTTTATGACAATTTTTCTCTCTCACAATAGTCAGATATTTACTTAAGCAAGAGATTTATGTGGAAAGTGAAATCTTAGAATTTTTATGCTATTTATTGCCATTTTGTTTAGTTGACACCAGTAGACGTATTATTTATTTGTTGCGCCTCTTCCTCTCTATCTTCAATAAGTATTGCATTATTTAATTCATTGTAACTCCTCTACTTTAAAGAAACAATTATTTGATTTCAACATAATCGCATAATTACTTAAAAGATTTCTCACATCGAACTATCAATCGATATAAACTTTTTATTCAAATAACCTTTTAGAAATCATGAAATACAATAAGGAAATCGTCTTGTAAAACACAACAATCTTCTATTCATGTTTGAAAATCTCCTTATATATATATTAATTTCTCAAAAAATTGATGCTCTACCTATTTTTATTTTTATTTTCATAATCTGGTTAAAAAGTACAACAAAAAAACCTAAGCTGATAAGTAGAGAGAGACCACATGTATTTATATAATATATAAACTCATAATCAAGAAATGTGGAATATTTAACACCCTCTCCCACGTGCAAACCGGATTAGGAATGACACATGATATTTGACGAACCAGGTTGACGCACACACAAAATGAGCTAGGGCAAAACGTGATTCGCATACCATAAATTTAACCCAAAAGTTTAAACTGATATGTGTATCCTTAACAAATCTAATGATAATTTAACATAACGTTGAACTTATGCTTGGACTTTTCTTTATTCATTGTAATTGGTTTTTGTATGACAAATCGTGAAGCACGAGGTTTACGTATGGCGACCCCAATAAAATTATTGCTTTTAATGGGAGTCGAACTCATGACCAAATTACCTAATTAATGATTCAACCTAATTACATAGCCTATGGAAGAACAATAGACCTAATTTTGTGTCAAATCTTATGGATATCCTCAAAATCTTATTTTCTGTCAAAGCTTTGCTTTCTCCTCCTTTTTATCGTTTTTTCAATTAGACCTAATTGATGACTCAACCTGATTACATAGTCTATATGGAAAGCAATAGGTTCAAACATCAGACTCGAGTGGTGCTCCTCACCATCTAGCCAACGTAGCCTCGCCAACCCCTCATCAATGAAAAGAATCATAGAAGTTCCTCTACGTACCTTTCATTTTTCGTCGAGCGAGCATAATTTGAACAATACTAGATATATTAAAAGATTTAGATCGTGCCAAGCTTGACGCTATAACACTGTTGTTCACAACTTGTAGACCGGACGAATTTCATGAGTGAAGTCTACAAAACATGTGAGAGGACAATGAGCATACACCCGATGTATGTAACGATTTTTTCCCATCATACAGGGTCCGTCGATCTCGTTTAATCATCAGAAGTGGGTTTATTTCCGTATTCTTCAATGAATCTTAATCCTCTTGCATTTGACTGATCTTGTATAAAGTAAAGCGATCTATATTGCGACTTGTAATGATGACCACATTCTTGTCAACGGATGCATGATAATATTGATTATGTCAATGATGAAACGACAAGAGAATATAATACCATGTGAACATGCAGCTATTATGAAATGATGATTAGTATAGTAGGTAATGTGAATGGGAGTGGGACAATACCATGGGTAGTTCCGTCCACTTGTAATCATTTTCATTTGACTAACAAAATAGAATAACCCTTTAGCAAATTTCTTTTTTGGCTAACACATGACAACATGTGCATGCGGAATCTTGACGCCCCCATAGCTTCGATTTACGGATTGGGATCATGTAAAATTAGGAATGAGCTTGCATTTGAGTGTTACTCGTTGAGAGATCGACACCTCATCATTAGTCTCATTGAACCTTAGATTAATTTCCTATTCTTCTTTCCTTATTTCCCTTCCCCACTTTTCATTTTTTGCCCCCTCCCTTTTTCTGACCCTTGAACAAACTTTGCCCAATATCAAAGAAATAGAGCACACACAGGCAACTACGATCCATGTCCCGTGTCACGCCTCCGTCGGAGGCTCGCTCCACATCTGTAAGAGGCGAGAGCCCCATGTCGCCCCCGCCCTTCCCACCAGGCCCCCATCGTTGCGCCTCCGCCTTCTCTCTCTCGGCTCGGCTCACAAGATCGGATCTCAATTTGTGAGCCCTACTATTGTCCGCATTAGGCGACACAATATCTAAGGTTGGGAGTAGACCTGTCAAAATGAGTCATAAACCCATTCCTTAACCCATAATTGATGGACTGGGTTGTTATATGGGTAAGTTATATTCAATAAATGAGTTTTGAATAGTGAAACCCAAAATAATATGAGTATTAGATGAGTTCGCGACGTATTTAGACTTAACCCACTTCTATTACTCTTTCTTGCCTTCATTTGATCTCACGTTTGGTCACTTCGTGCTCTAATCTCAATTTGGTTATGAGTTTTTCTAAATTGGATTAAAAATAGAAGTGTTTTATGGGTCAGGTCGGGTATGAGTTATCAGATTTGTATCGCTTGAAAATAGGTCAAAATGGGTTAAATGGTTAATTTGGGTTGAACCATTTTCAACCCGATCCAACCCCAACTAATTTGTTTGATGAGTCTAGTCATGAGTCAAGATCCAAAAGATGGCAAGATACTGCGACACAAGCGTGCGACGGCAATGTTGTGGTGGAGGGTTGGCGAGAGAGATGGGAAGTACTAGGCCTTGGTTCCGAGGTTTTTTGGTTAAGTTCATTAAAATAATAGGGGCAATTCGATGATTTCGATTGGTAAAAGTTATTATCTTGACTTTAGAGGATGCTAATCCCTAAAAGAAAGTCTCCTTTAAGCCTTTTGGAGGTCGTGCATTGCGATTTATTTAACTAAGCACCAGCAAACAAAAATCCCCCAAATGACGCTCAAGCCAGCATAGTTTTGTGTTGGAGCGCACAACAAAAGTCCGATACATTTACCTAAGAAGATCGCTAAGAGGGAGCCTAAGTTGAGCCCATCAACATATCTAGTTGGACCTATTTTCACTCAAAAATTTAAGCCAATGAGTTATGGGCTAATTTGGATATATGAACTACTCAACACTACACTAATTTTCCGATATGGGACTTCTCTAACACAACTCACACGTGCACTCTAGCAATGTCCCCCTCATGTGTAAGCTCAGTATTATGTTTACTCTCCCTTAATTTAGATATCCTTTTACTTCAACTTATCTCAAGTTGAATCTCCAAGTCATTGTAATGCACCCGTAACTATGTATAGCAACCAACCAACATCAACCAGAACAGATTGGAGTGGAGTACCAATCAACCATCGTTTCTGATACCAATTTAATATGGAGCATGCAACGGAAGCTTGATACCTTTTGTTTGGGGAGATCACCAAGAGGGAGCCTAAGTTTGAACCTGTTAATATATTCAGTTGGACCAACCTTTACTCAAAAGCTTAAGCTAATGAGTTATGGGCCAACTTGGATATATTAACTACTCAACACCACACCAATTCTCCTATGTGAGACATCTCTAACACAACATACACGCACACCCTAGTATTTTGTTTTACTTTGAAAAAAGAAATGTTGTCTTGACACGCGTAAGGCCTACATTCTTTTGGCACAACATATGCACTCAGTGCAATAACTGTGTGCGCTTTCTGGTTGCCCAAAGGACCTCCCTTTGGGCTGATCTGTCGAAGTCCACTGCTTTCGGAAAGGGCTTTCCATTTGGTTTATCGATGCTAAATCAAAGTATTCTTTGATTTACATGCCAACACATTCATCTCTTTTTATCCGTCACTTTGCGCTTTTTCCTACGTCAAACCAGAAATAACCCACCCCAAGCTTCTTAAGTTTCGTTATCATGTAAGCTTAGTGCTCACAAAAGATTTTGTGTTTGACATAGCCGGTCAAAAGGAGGTCCAAGTTCAATAAGAACGCCTACTTGCCACCTTTTCTAACGTATTCAATATTATCCTTGTCGGGGAAACGGTTTTCTTTGAAAGTGTAAAAGTGGTCACTCTACCTAGGTGGAGATAAAGCAATTCCCACTGTATATCCAATGCACCTATGTATCTCTCTCCCTCGCGTATAATTTAATGTAATGCTTGAGATGGTTGATTTAAATTGCTAAAGTATTATATCACTTTGCTTGACTAATGGATTTGATTAGGCTTTATTCTTGCGGTTTCTCTCCACCTAATAGCTTTTGTACTTGGGTTCGACTTGTCAATGTGGTATCAGAATCAAGCCTCGGAGTCCTTCATGCCCGGGTTCATGTGGTCTCGAAAAATGTTGACAATTTCCCCTTTAGCATTTTTGGTCACTCAAATTGGACAGTGCTATCAGAGTTACTTGACTGCACTTTTTGGCTAAGTTATAGATCTTGATTGCACAAATTAAAAATTTTAGAACTAAATTTGCCTTTTATTTGCATGTTTTAGGATTTTGATTGCATTTATCCATAAAATAACCCACGTCGATGTCGCTTTTTGGAGGAAATCTGCAAACGAGTGTTCATCCAACTCTAATTTTCATTTAATATTCTTCCAATCGCAAAGTGTCTTAAAGTATGCGATGACACTAAATGACGTACGGACTAACATATTTTTCTTACACATATAGAGGCTTCATACTTAGATGGATACTAGATCCACAATCAATGGTATTTCATAATGCCCCTCTTTTCTGACCAAACATATAGAATAGAGTAACGCATCTAAAGCATAATTGCAGAAAATAATGCGTTGATTGTTATGTGAAAATGGACCTTTACAATATTGGGCCATCTCTGTTTGATTTTTTTTCTCATTTGGCACTAATCTATGCTAATGGTCTGGTTGTGCTTATTCTTTAATTACCCAATGTGAAAAGCAAGGTGATGTTGCCATCCCATGGACTTCAAATTTATCATCAGGTGGTCCTGGTTTTAAAGTACGGGTCTTTTAAATTCGGTCGATGACAAACCCTGGAACAAAATTACTTGCGCAGGTTCATATTTGATGACACCATACCTGGTTCCACTACCTTGGATCTTCTTCAAGTTGTCAAGATTCAAAATCTCAGAGTTAAAAGAAAATGCCAACACAGTTGGTCAACAGCATCTTCATTAATGTTTCACTACTATAAGTCCGCTTATGACAAACACATTACATATAGTACTCTTGCCATGCCCACAAACTTCATGAGAACAACTTGACATGAATATTATGTCAGTGAAGACTTGGTGCGAAGCCTTGGAGCTTACGTTGAAAGAGCAAAAGACCCGGGTCTAGGGTGATTTGAGGGGAAGCAGCCAGTGAGCGAATGTTTCGTTTATTTGATTTTCACTATCTTCCTTCCTGGAGGAGTGACATAGTAAGATTGCAAAGACGATAAAGAAAGAAGAGCATTATCTCATGCTCCCTAGGACGTTATTCGCAAATAGAAGAAGGTGGCGATCGTCTTGTTCAATCAATCCACTACTTGTTACTTCAATGGTGTTGCGGATCAGGACCTCTGGGACTAGCCCTCATAAGCTCGTAATGGCTTTCTTGCCCCTTATCTCCCTTTCCATAGTCTTCACGTAATGCTCGAACCGCCTTACTAAGTGTCTTCCCTCGGATTGCGACGTTAGGAGCTCGTGCACGGGAGCTCGGAAGCGAAAGCAATATCAGCATTAGGCACAAACAGATCTTGAACATGCTCATCGCCATTTTATTTCCTTTGAAGATAGCGAAAAAGTTCTTGGGTTGATGGAGAATTGGAGTTGGCACATCCTATATATAGTCCTCAAGGATGGTTACCTCTTCATTTTTCTAATGATCAAAGTAGATACGAGAAAAGTAAATCTTAGTCACTTGTTGTCCGTCTCGTTCTTTGAGCTAAAATCATTGGATTGGACATTGCTTTATTTGCATCTTTAACATCATGGCTGAAGATACATTGTCGTGTATCGTCCAATCTTGAACAAAAACATCATGGGATGTATGGAGGAGAAGCTTTGTTGCTCAAACTCTCGTTTCTATTGGGAAAAGAACTGTTAGTGATTAATGACTACTTGTTCACACCCAAAAAAAAAAAAAACTGTTTTAAATCGATAAACAATGGTTTTAGTTGCTTAATTGAGTTTGGTTGATGTGATCGACATGATTCTCGGTAAACGCATGATGTGGTTATCGACAATTACAAAACCACTCTAATGACATGAATGTCGACATCTACGAAGAAGAATCATCGACGACTATATGAAATTGACATTGTCAAATAGGAGGCATGGATACCAAGCGGCGGTCGAGTAGCCTAGTGGCCTTGGAAGTTGTAACCATTTGTAAATGAGATTGGTGTGTGTATAGGAGGCATGGAATCTTGGAAGCGCAGTTGTAACTATACTCAGAGTAATAAGTACTTATAAATGGTTGTAATTAGTGGTTTATATTCGTGGTGGAGTATAATGAGGGAGGAGGATCATCAAAAATACATTTTCTAGATGTATTTTTTTCTCAATTTATCAATATTATTATCTTTCAGTATCCATCATTTACAGTCTTTATCTTTAAATTCGCCATAGATCTTTGTTGCGACACCGAGTGAGTTACTATTCAAAATCACCATTGAACCCAATTCATAAAAAACCAAAAATGGACTCTTTGGTGAAGGATTTATCACTATTTGGATCAACACCTATTTTCGTGAAACATCTTTTTGTCATACCCAGTAAGATCATTGTGATTCGATTTGAGAAATTGTAATGGCAAGGACAAGAAATCAAGATTCTGACATGCTGTTGGCAATGAGAGGGTTGTGCGTTCGGAATCGTCGGCCGCTCAAACAACAACAAAGCAGACTCAAGCTGGGAATGCTGATATTTCAAGGCCTCTCACGGAGGAACGGATGAGGAAAATGGCACCAAACTAAGCCATGGTGGCCACCAAAAGGAGGGTGTTCAAGGAGCAATAAAACGACATGGCCAACCACATTGTGAGGCACATTACAACGTGATTAGGCCGGTAGTCGTCAATGCGGTCAACAACGTCATTTCTAGCCTAGGGTCATCCAACCAGTTATTCTAAGTTTAAGGAAATCCAGCAGTTCCCAGATATGTTCCTTGGCAAATTTCTTTTTGGCTAACACATGACAACATGTGCACGCGGAGTTTTGATGCTCCCACATCTTCTATTTACGGATTGAGATCTTGTAAAATTAGAAATAAGTTTGCATTTGAATGTTATTGAGAGATCGACACCTCATCACTAAGGCCATTAAATGGCTTAGGTTAATTTCCTATTTTCCTGTCCTTTTTTACCCTTTTTAGCCCCCTCTGGCTTTCCGACCCATGAACAAACTGTTGATTATATCTTGAATTCTTCGAGCATTTGACTCAAATTGAGTTTTGATATCTGAATTGAAATTTGTGACGACTTGATTTGAGAATTAAAAATGGAGGTTTAGTATTAGTAGTGGAAGGCTTGGGCCCATAGCCCAACACTAATCGTGCCCCCGCAGTATAAAGTCACATAAATATTGTTTTTATCAAGTTATTAGGTTTTAAGATGAGACGGAAAGAGTGTTTTTCGAAGCCATCTTTTGTAATACTTGAAGTTCCAAAATGGATTTTGCTTCTCTTCTCCGTATATTTTTTCCCGCAATGGTTTCCCATGTAAATCTGTGTTTTTTTATTATTTATTCTTCTCAATTTTAATTTCATTTTAATTTCCTTACGGGTCAAAACACAAACTTTGCTATAAAAAAAAAAATAGAGCACATTTGAGCAAGTGCCCCATGTCGTGCCTCCGTCGGAGCCTCGCTTTGCTAAACCCCAAAATGATGTCTCCTTTAAGCCTTTTGGAGCTTGTGCATTGCGCTTATATTTACTTAAGTCAACACATAGCGAACAAAACTTCCCCAAACGATGCTCAAGAAAATTCAGAGTGCGTTTGTTTTGCGTAAGACGAATGACTTGAAAAATATTTCCTTAAAAAAATTGCCTATATCTCTTGCAAAAACGAACTAGCAAAAAATATTCTCATCATCCACAAAAGTGTGTATGCATAAATTATTATCGATACTGAAGATAATTTTCATCAACCAATTATTTCAAGTGACATAAGCGATTTTTTAAAAATATTTTTTAAATTATTTATTTTTCGTGGAATAAACGGGATTTAGTTTTGTTTTATTTTGCAAAAAAAAAATGAATCTTGACACGCGTAACGCCTACGTTCTTTTGGCTCAACATATGCACTCAGTGCAATTCCTACGTGTGTTGACTGGTTGCTCGAAAGGACCACCCTTTTTAGCGGATCTGTCGAAGCCCAATGCTTTTGGATTGGCAGCCGACTAATTCATCTGTTTTGCCCCGTCGCTTTGTGCTTTTTCCTACGTCAAAACCAGAAACGACCCACCCCCAGCTTCTTGAGTTTTGTCATTATGCAAGAGATTAGTGCTAATAAAAAGATTTTGTGCTTGACGTAGCCGGTCTCAAAGGGTAGTAACGACGCAATTCGCATTTATTTTTCTTCCACAGGAGACCTATAAATTAATTGGTTGAAAGTTTCCTGCCTTAGCACCTTTAGTTGGGTATGGGTTATACTTCCCATCGACAGGAAGGAATGGAGGTCCCACTCCCGAGTGAGTGGGCCGAGGTCCAAACGGCCACCCAGGTGGGGGTTGTAGGAGGCAACACTTTTGTGACATCAGAGGATTTTTATAGTTTGAGCCCATAATTTATTGATAATTTGGATTTGAACTCATGAATAGTTATACCTATATATATAATCTTTTTCTCTTGTAATTGAATGATGTAACAGAGATGTGGGAGGTGCAAATTATAGTGGAATCATCTGCTAGATATAACCTTAGTTTAAGGGTGAACCAAGATAAAACCTTGTGTCTCGATTTCTCTTTCTCGTCTTTACTCTCTATTTCATTATGATTGTGCACCTAATCTTAACAACTTTTCCAATGTAATTGATGTTGTCCTTGTTGGGGAAGTCGTTTTCTTTAGAAGTTTAAAAGTTGTCAAGGAAAAAAAAACTTAGTTTAAGAAAAAGCATATCCCTATGTATATCTAATATATCTTCATAATGCTCTCCCTCATGTTTTTGGGTTACGAATTAGAGCCTGGCCTCGGAATCTTTCGTGCCTTGGGTTTATTTCTCGCATGTGTGGCTTTGCATTATTCTATTTAGGATAATTGTTCAAAAAGTCATACATCTATTGTACAACAGTCAATTCAGTTATAAACCTTTCAATTGTGCCAATTTAGTTCTAAATTTTTTGACGATTTGTCAATTTAGTCTTAAACCTTTCTATTGTGTTTTTAGTCCTAGACCTTTTGAATATTTACCATTTTAGTCATAAACCTATTATTTGAATATTTGGCCTGAAGGACTATATTTACAAATCGTCAAAAAGTTTATGACTGAATCGACAAATCATAAAAAAATTTAAGACTCAATTAACATAATGGAAAGGACTAAATTGACAAATTGTTAAAAGGTTTAGGATTAAATTGACACAATTGAAATATTTGAGACTGAATTGATTTTCGTACAATAAATTTAGGACTTTTTGGATAATTTTTCCAATTCTATTCACATGCCTTCTTCCATGCCGACCAGTTTCAGTCTCAATTTGCACTTGAGGAAGTGTTATAGTATTAATCCAAACATTGCTTGGGGGACAATGACAAAATTTGGCAGGTTTATCGACGGAATCGTCGTTATAGTCGGTTCACGTCTCCCAACAAAATGTTTTCTGTCACCTCGAATATATCACAACGAAAAAATTTCGTCCCGGTAGGCATTTTGTAAAATATGGGTTTGACCAAGTCAAAGGGAAAAGAGAAAAAAATGTTGACTTAGTCAACAAAGCAGAAGTGTGCACGCGTCTGTTCTTTTTTAAAAAGAGGCCGAGCGACGCACGCGAGAAAAGGCAAATGAAAGAGAAAAGATGAAGAAAGAAAGGGAAAGAGAGGAAAGGAAGAGAAAGGAAAGGGGTTTGCGTGTGCGGGGACCTCACCATACTGATTCAACTTCGATTTGTAACGCTCAGTAAGTGCTTGCATCTCTTGTTTATTCAATCGGAGTAATTTTCTAATAAGGGCTTAAAAATCGAAATTTTGTGAAATTTGAGCCGCGTAATTCGATTCTTGAGTTGTTGAGCATTGGGTTTTCTTGGAAATGGTGGATTGTGCAGTTGTATAGGCGTGGAGTTTGACGGGAGTCGTTTTAAAGCAACGGTTTGGCTGAAGTAAGAATTTTTGGTTTTGGATGCGAGTTTCACATTGCGAACATCTTGAATAATCATTTTGGATTTGCGATTTGTTGGCGCGTATGAGTTGTTTTGTTAGCGTTTAAGCTTCGTTTAGCCAATTCGTAGCTGTTGTAGTATTTTACTTGGTTTTGATGTCAATTCTCGTTTAATTGATAGGATTACGAGATTATCAACTCATTTAGCTATGTGTTGTTGGTTTTATGTATTCTAGGTGAGCAATGTTATTTTTTCTATGAATTTGTAAACTCATGTCTTGAAAGTGATACAGGTTTTCATATTATATGAGTTATTAAAGTACATTATTGCATAAAGTCTGGATTAGACAAATACTACATTTTAGTATTTGTGAATGGTTTTGTGAAGAGTATTGTGTAATGATATATATGTGCACCTTTGGAAGGTGGTTTCTGAAATGGGTTCGGGAAATGATTTAAGAAATGCTTTGCAAAAGGTAATGCTGGTAGATGAGCTACGTTGGGGAAAAAAGATTTATTTGTTTTGGTTTGTGAAACTAAATTGTAATATTCTGGATTGGTTTTGTGAATTACAAGGGATGATGGATTGATGTTCATAATCGATGGGAGAAGAGTTGTGAGTATGCATACTGTACGAAAGTTAAGTGCTCCGCGGTAATGCAAGTCTCGTGGAAGTCATCTCTAGGGCCTTGTACCTTTAATATGTGTGGGTCAAGGGTTAAGTGTTACTTGGTGATGTGAGTCCCTTGGGAACCACCTCCAGGGCCTTGTACCTTTGATATGTGTGGGTCAAGGGCTAAATGCTACACGATGATACGAGTCTCGTGAGAGTCACATCTAGGGCCTTGTACGTTTGATATGTGTGTGTCCAAGGTTAAGTGTTACACGGTGATACGAGTCTCATAGGAGCCACCTCTATGGCCTTGTACCTTTGATATGTGTGTTGCCAAGGGTTAAGTATTACATGGTGATGCGAGTCTCATGGGAGCCACCTCCAAGGCCTTATACCTTTGATATGTGTGGGTCAAGGGCTAAGTGCTACACGGCGACTCGAGTCACGTGGGAGTCATATCTAGAGCCTTGAGTTAGATATTGAGCATGAAATGGACCTTTGACATGAATTTGATGAGTTTGATAATTGAACTGGATCGGTGATACTTGTTTAATATTGTGGATGAATGGGTATTTTTGCCATGAATATATATACATGTTGAAGCAACGTATAACTCATTTTATTCTTGTAAGTTTGTTATATTTTAGATTGGTATGAATGAGTTATGTTTTTTAGTTTTAAATGTACTATTTATTGGGCTGTGGTTCCTCAACCCATTCATTCCAAATCTTTTAGGTTCCTTACTTAGTGGCCAATAAAGCAAGAGTGACACCGACAAGGACTTTTGGGAGTGTGATTTTTATGTATGGTTTGATAGAGATAACTTTTTGTTGGTCTATTAAAGGTTGCGTCCTTTGGGTAGAAGAACGTCTGTATCATCCCATTCTTATTGGATTTGGGGGTGTGACACATTTAGTACGAAGAAACTGGGCAAAAGCTACAAAATTTCATTGCGATAGGCTAGTTTGGGTACGTTAGATCAAACTAGGCCACCATTGTCATTTGAATCATTTGATTGGCCACGGGACTGTTAGCATGCTGAGCTGTGTAGCTGTTGTACCTCTTCATTTTCCCTTGTCCAAATAAAATCTAGGGATAACAAACAATTAAATTCCTAAAATTTATAACGAAATTTTTTTTAATTTATGTAATCAAGCTTTAAAATTTAGCCAAAAGTGCAATCAATCACCCTTTAGCTCTGTCTAAATTGAGTGATGGAAAAAGCTAACGTGCTTTTCTTTAATGCTTTTTGAACCCTTATAGTGCTGATTTGGCACCACGTGAAGAAAGAAAACCAAGGATAAAAACATAAAAGAAAAGCCAAAAATGAAAAAAAAAAAAAGAGAGAGAGAGAGAGAGGGAGGAAAAAACACCTACTAGTTAACTGGAATGGGGCAGCGCCGCTACTCCTTGTGTGACACCTTAGATTAATTCACTTAAGATATTATCCATTTTGGGCCGTCCCATATCGAACCTCACGATTTTGCCATTTGATGTACGTGTAAGCACTTTCTTAGGAGGTCACCCTCATCTTGATAGTTCTCTCACTCAAGCATGCTTAAACATTGGAATTTTAATGCTAAATGTTGTCATTACGTCAAAAAATGCATCTTGTGGGTTAATTCTAGTTTCACATAAAATCCAATAACACTCTCCTCCTATTTCGTGTGCAATTCGGTTCATTCTTACCTCATTGGCCATCCTAAAACTTTATTGAGAATTGCCCCATATCCGAGTTCTCTCGCTTTAGAGATCACTTCCCATCTTTGTCGAACCGAAATGTTACACCTCGCCTAGGCCTCGACAAGGGTTGACAACCCTCACTAGCAACAAGCGAAGGCCTCCGATCCTCGTGGTGGCGAACAGAAGATAATGCCATAACATAAAAGGTCATGGCTTTTGGTAATATTTTGCAAGTAAGTGTCCCTCCAACAACATCTGTTAGTTTTTTTCCTACTTTGAAAGTGCCTTAAAGTATTGGTGGGACAATAAAGGACGTACGGACTAACATTATTTTCTTACGCATATCGAGGCTTAATGCTTAGTGGATGGTAGATCCACAACTAATGTTACTCTCTAATGACCCTCTCTTTTGTCCAAACATATGGAGAAAATTAACACATTTAAAGTAAAATTGCGGAAGATAATTCGACAACAGTTATGTGGAAGAGGACCTTTAAAGTATTGTGTCATCTCTTTTATAATTTTACCCCTTCGGCATTAATCTATACTGGTCTGATTGTGCTCTTATTTTATTTACCCAATGCGCAATTTGTTGAGGACTCGTCGTATTGTGAAAACCAAGTTGACGTTGCCATCCCATGGACTTCAAATTTATCATCATGTGGTCCTGCTTTTACAATATGTGTCTTTTAAATCCGGATTATGAGAATGTTCAATTCAAAAGTTTAAACTACAGAAAAAAAGAGACAGCATAAATATGAGGTCCATATAAACCCTATAAATAAGAGATAATACTTCTACACCCCCTCTCATGTACAAATAAAAATAAGAATGGCAAATGGAATTAATTCTTTAATGCTGACGGCAACACCATTGCTAAAAAGTACTTGCTCAGGTTCATATATGATAACAGTATATCTCTTTTGGCTCCACTACCTTAGAGCTTCTCTAAGTTGTCAACATTCAAAAGCTTAAAGATAACAAAAATGCCAATATAGTTAGTCAAGAGCATATATATTAATGTTCCACTACTATAAATCCAGTTTTGATGAACACATTACATGTAGTACTTTTCCTTGCCATGCCCACAAACTCCATGCACAACTCAACATTAAAACCCTACTATGGAATTACATTGAAAAATGACCTAGTAAGATTTGGAAACTCATGGAAAAACAAAAAGAGACGACGTAGAAAGAAGAGTGTTATCAAATGCTCACTAGGACGTTATTCGTGAATAAAAGAAGGCGGCGATCGTCTTATTCAGTGATGTTGCGGATCAGGACCTCCAGGACTAGCTCTCATAAGCTCGTAACAACTTCCTTGCTCATTATCTTCCTTTCCATAGTCTTCACGTAATGCTCGAACCACCTAACCGAGTGTCTTCCCTCAGATCGCGACGTAGGGAGCTCGTGCACTGGAGCTCAGAAAAGAAACCAATATCAGCACTAGGCACAAACAAATTCTGAGCATGCTCATCGCTATTTTATTTCTTTTGAGGATAGCAAAAGGTTCTTGTGTTGATGGAGAAGAAGCTTTACGACATCCTATATATAGTCCTAAGGATGCTGACCTTTTCATTTTTCAAATGATCAAAGTAGATACGGACAAGGTGAATCTTAGTCACTTGCTGTCCGTTTTGTTGTTGGATCTAAAAGCATTGGATCGGACATTGCTTTGTTTGAATCTTCATTACTTCAATTTTATAATTTCCCACCTTGCCTGAAGATCCATTGTCGTGTATCGTCCACTATTTAACAAAACATCATGGCTTTTTTGCTCAAACACCCCCTTCTATTGGGTAAAGAATTGTTAGTGTTAATGCCGACTTTATTCTATATTTTGATTTTGACCTTTTGAAGAAGCTCCAAAGTTGGGTCGGTTGTCTCTTTGTGTATATCGTTGTGGGTAAGCCTAATGCCTTCTTACCTTTTCGCTTGATCATCTGCGTCCTCATTGTTGTCTTATGCAGGGAACCAATGAATTTGTAGATCAAAATAATTTGAACGTCATGTTGCATGGCCCATGATCGAAGGAAACGTTCCAATCAGTCCTATATCTATTGTACAAATGCCAATATGATTCTAAACCTTTTAATACTGCACAATTTTGTCCTACACCTTTATGCGAAATTACAATATAGTCTTTCCAGTCAATTTTTGTCGGGAATCGTTGATGTGGCAAATTGACATCCATACAACAGGTTTATGATTTTCCCTCGTAATCATGTTTTTCTTTTCACTAGGGTTACGAAGGTCGTTTGTCCTCAATATACTTGAGATGAATGATTTAAAATGTTAAAGTATTTTCCTACGTTGCTTGACTATTAAATTTGAGTGGGTTTTATTCATGTGGATTTCCTCCACTTAATAACTTACATTTTCTTAGTTGGACAAACATGATATTAGAGCCAAGTCTTGGAGTCCTTTTTGCCCTAGGCTTATTTCACGTGTGTGTGGCTCTATGTTCTTCGATTCACATGCCTTCTTCCATGCCAGCCGGTTTCAATCTCAATTTGCATCTGAGGAGGTCTTCTGGTATCAATCCAACATCGCTTGAGCACTAGGTTTAACTAGGCTTTTTCTACGTATAGGCTCTTTCAACAGAAGCTAGGATTTAAGCTCATGGTCGAATTAGTGCAATGTTAGAAAAATCATATATTGTTAAAACTTTACTAGCATTAAAAGAAGTCCACTATTGATAAGCAGGCTCAACCTACTGTATGACCATAAAGGCCTGACTAAATGGAAGCTCACTAAACACCTTGCAAGTCCCATGAACTGGTTAGATCCAAGCCCATGAGCCGATTAAGTCCAAATCTTTGCCTTGTCCAAGTAATCTTGACCAAATTGGTTTGCATGCAGTTAATAAGATTTGAATGAGGGGAAAATT
This sequence comes from Metrosideros polymorpha var. glaberrima, assembly GCA_001662345.2. Taxonomy (NCBI): domain Eukaryota; kingdom Viridiplantae; phylum Streptophyta; class Magnoliopsida; order Myrtales; family Myrtaceae; genus Metrosideros; species Metrosideros polymorpha. The sequence continues at coordinate 12,163,354 of BCNH02000005.1, forward strand.
ACCAATCTTTGCCTTCTTGCTTTTTTTTTGCATTTGTCCTATCATTTTTCTCTTATAAGGACAGAGTCAATACATTCTTACAAGGAAAAGTGTCCAAAGAATCCTAAAATTATGGTATTTTTTTCAATTTAATTATAAACCTTTTAATTTTACAAATTGAGTCTATCAGGTCAATTTTGGCCAGATTTGGCTGATGTGGACGCCTGCCCTTCTACGTGGTGCGAGCTAATTTGGACAATTTTAATAATATTTTTTCAATTTTTTTTCCTTTTTTTCTTCCCTTCTTCCTCTAGCTAGTCATTGGGCTTCAGCATTCGCCGATGACTGGCTAGAGGCGAGGGCCGGCAAGGCTCGACCTCGCCGACCTCGAGCAAGCCTCGCCGTCACTAGGTGAGGCTCAACCTTGTAGATCCTAGAAACGACGAGGTTTGCCTCTCCCAACCTTGGTGAGGCTTGGCCTCGTTGTCTCTAGGCAAGGTAGGCCTCGCCATGGCTGGGCGAGGTTTGCCTCGCTATGGCTAGGCAAGGCTTGACCTTGCAAGGGTCGAGCGAGGCTCACCCGAAGCTGCCAAGGTCAAGCCTCATCAGTCTTTGACCATCACCGAGGCTTGGCGATCGGCTGGAGAAAGAAGGGAAGAAAAAGAAAGAAATAAAAGAAAAATAGGAAAAAAAATTCGAATAAATATTAAAATACTATTAAAATTGTCTACATCAGCGTTGGTCACTTCACGTAGGATGGTCGATGTCCATTTCAGCAAAATCCAGTCAAATTGATGCATTTAACTATGTTGTTAGTACATAAATAATGCACCACACAATTTAAAAATGTTTTGTACCAAAACTTTAAGAAGGATCACTTTAGTGCCATCAATCTAATGCCAAAACTATTTAAAAGCGTTCATTTAAGCAACTCTAATGATCAAGTCAAATTTTCCGTGATTGGAATAATTTAAGTGAACTCTCCATAAGCATTGTGGCACGTGATAGACATATACAAAATATCTGTATCAAAGTAAGTGCCGCACAATAGTTATGACATCGATACCATCCTAATCATCACTTATCCCTAAAATAAACTATGTTGATGTCGCTTTTCGGCAAGCGTTCATCCAACACTAGTAGTAGTAGTAGTAGTAGTAGTAGTAGT
>BCNH02000005.1:12185324-12217732 GCA_001662345.2 Metrosideros polymorpha var. glaberrima
TCCATTTTTCGTCTATTGTAATGGCCATAACATGAGTATGATGACACAAATCGTTCATGAATTTTGATCCCATATATAATGTGATCTCTAAATTTTAAATTTTTTTAATCCGATTCTTGAACTTTAGCTTAATGTGCAATGTCATTCCTGAATTTTCAATTTGTTCAATATTGTCTCTAGACTTTTAGTACATATTTGATTTAATCCATGAACTGTATGAGAACGTTTAATGTTGTTGTTCCATTAATTCAAGTTAAGAGACGACATCAAATATCTTCGTACGGTCCAAAGACTAAAGTGAACATGTACCAAAAGTCCAGAAACCATATTAAACAAATTAAAAATTCAAGGACAGCAATGCACATTGGGCTAAAGTTCAGGGACCGGATTGAACAAATTTAAAATTCAGGGACCACATTGCACATTGAACCAAAATTTAGGTACTATTTATTTCATTTACCCTAACAAGAGATAAAAGAAACCAGTCTTACAACCAACAAAGCCTTCCCTGCAAATGGATGAGCATAAAGCTATAAGAAGTCAACTGTAGAAGTACAACATACCACAGTTTTGACAAATGGAATCAAGATACCATCTATATACAGCATAAATACAATATAAATCACGTCATTCAGGATTACAGAAGAGGCAACAGTAAAATGAACAGACAAGCTTATGTATCAAGCCGCCGTTTTATCCTCAAACCAACAGAATTTTCAGGCAAAAACTATACACATAATATCAGCAACAATAAATGATAAAACAAAAGCTTTTCCCTCGCCGTCTCTGTAACTCAAAGGATGGAAAAGAAAATCAACACTGCCTGTCATCTTTGTGTTAAGCAACTGTCGATTCTTTCTTATTGTTTGCTTCCTCAGATTTACTTTCTGAAAGCAGACTGGCAGGTTTTTCGGCTGCTGGGTAAGACAATCTCCTCGCCTTTGTAGTTGCCTTCCCGTTGGAGGACGGAGGAGGTCTCGGTGAAGTCACGGCCTTTGGCGTTTGCTGGTTCAAGCTTTTAGCGACATTACTACCCTGCTTGTTCAGTGGTTTCTTCGGGCTAATGGTCTCAATAGGTACTCGGCTTTCCCATGGGCGAGCAGCGATCCATCGCTCCATCCAGCTCCAACCCCAACTTGCTTTTCCAAGTTCATAATTCTTCACACCATTGGTATTAGAGTTGGCCCTCCACTGAGAATTATGAACTTATACAATGTAAGGACAACGAGAATCGTATTAACAGGAATCGTATTCAGAAACTATAATCACCCTTTAAATTGTGAGCTAGCAAGATAAACTCCTTAGCAGTATCATCTGAGAACCAAATCCTTCAATGACCTTCTATTCTCTTTTCAATTTATTTCCTTTTCCTTGAGAAGACAGGAATTATCTCGCATTGCTAAGCCCAACCATCAGACCCGGAAAAACCAAAACAATACCAATTTACAACAAACCAAGCCTTATCCCACTGAATGGTGAATCTTATCATGGCATTGTGCTTGATCCTATATAGAGCCTTAGTAATAAATCTTGACATATGCTATGTGATATCCCTCACCTGATGGTTAAAGGCATATGCCATGGTTCGTTCGCGTTTAACTGCTGCTTCTTCTCTCTGATGTATCCTTGCAAGAATTTCTTCCATGGTTTCAGAGCCACCACACCAGTCAACCTGTCAGGCATTTTATGATGTAGTTGTAAGAGAATGCCAGGTGGTGTCATTTCAAAAACATTACACATTCTTGCAGAACATGGATATATAACTATAAAGCCATTATGGGCACTGGTAAACATGTGACCTATTTCAATGACCAAAAATTGAAGTAGCAGGCCTCAATGACTACGATCGATAACCAACCCTGACAACACATAGTTATCCACATGCTGCAGCTGCCTTTTATGCTAAAGACACAGATAGTATGACTTGACAAGAATTCTTAATCAGGAGCTTTATGCATAGAACCGGACCATTGTCCCGGCAGGGTTTGATATGCTGCAGGGGGCCATTGATCCCTTCTTATGCAATTAAGTTTCCTTAATCAGGTTTTCAATGTCCAAAAAATTTTAATATGGATGATGAAATTTACCTCAAGATCATGGAGTTTAGCCTCAAGTTTCATCTGGTTCTCCAATTTCTTCTGTTTTAACCGCCCTTCTGTCACCATACAAAGACGGCGATCTTTAACCTGGGACTGTATTTTGCTCCAGGAATGAAGATACCCCAATGTTGTCATTGATTGCTTTTTGACTGAAAAGTTTTGTGTCAGGATCTGCAATCTTACAATCCCTTTCAAACGTCGTAACATTTTCCGTGCCTAGAGCAGGATGAAAACAATTCTGTTAAAAAGTTAATAAATGATTAAATGCATCTTCCAAAGAGTTAAGTAAGACAATCACCCAGGGCCAGATATAACGTGGAATTTTATTTCTTAGGTACCAAATAAGTTATGTCCATGATGATTCCTTAATAGCAGAATTGAACAGCAAAATTGCCAGCTGATAGTGAAAATATATATCCATAGGACACGCTGACACAGATGCAAGACATAATTACAAGATGCTGTATCTAGCTAGTAGCTATCTAGATATGGAAAGTTTTAAAACATGACCAATCAACAGGATGAACCTAGTGGCAGAACCATAATCGAATGAAGCATTTTGTGCATGTACCATATATGCCCGGAATGCTGTTTGAATTCGTAGTGCTGCTCTATCCTTAAGGGGCATGCCAAGAGAACTTTTTCCAGCAGTAGCACCATTTTCCAAAGTTGTAGACTCGTTATTTGAGTGGCTCTTCCACTTGAAGGAATTTGACTTCCCGGGAGATGAAGATGCATGTTTTCCGAGCTGAAAGCATCACATCAAGCAGCAATGCAACATCAAAAGTATGAAAGACACAAATAACTTCAACCCTGCTAGCTCATTTTTGCTCCCTAAGTAACAGAAGTAGAGATATCTTTAAAAACATAACAACCTTCCAACTTTTACTCCAATTATAATTTTCCAATGGTTTAATATAGACAATTGAAAGAAAGAATTCACTCAAGACTTCACGATCTTGGTAAGTGCTAAAGTAGAAATTCATTTTAATGTTTTACTCTATGTCCATTGAATAGTTCATATTAGAAGCCTTTTCAGATGGTAACCTGAGAAGCATAGAACACAGTGGAAACTCATTAACACTACCAAACACATATCAAGCAACTAGCCATTACTTCCTTCCGGAAGCTGGTGCCATCCACGGCAGGTTTCTTATCACAGTGAATCTAATGAGAAAGTTTATAAGGAAGAACAGTAAGATTTCAAAGGATAAATTTTTAATAACAAGCAGGAGAAAAGGCAGAACAGTTTCAGAAAGCAGATTATTTCATCAAATGACCATTGTGTTCAAGTGGTCACTGTAAAAAAGCACTACCAGGAGATGAAAAACTGTCCATGAGATAGAGCCCAATCATGAAAAGTTCTCATATGCAAACAAATCCTTCTATGTCATTAGAAACTTTGCGCAAAATTCTCACAGTTTCAGCAAAAACAACTCCAGCAGAGATGTTTCATGATTAGCTAATAATAGAGAACAAGCAATCTTATACAGATAGAATTTAGAGCTGAAAGATTTTTACACAAACTTGAAACAGTCTCACCATATCCAACTCAACTATGCTGGAAGTGAAAATGACTGATTCCATCGCTTAATACAAATGCGACAGGACTAAAAAAAGAAAAAAAAAGTGTCTGGACTGTTTTATACCTTCGATTTCTTTGAACCATTGTTCTTTACTTTCTTCAGGTTGATTATAGACTTGAACCAGTCGCCAGAACCCATATCTTCAAGTTAAAAGCCTTTACCCAGATGAAGAAAAATACCCTGTTTCACGAAAGATCAACGACATGACTGCTGACACAAAACACCCCTTGCAAGATCGCACAATTAAGAACCACAACGCAATATACTCAATCTCTGATTTTGTCATCAATCTAAGAATGAACAGTCATAAACATCATGATATCATCACAATTGATCTCAATAGCATCATAAAACAATCCAAGATCCTATTTCTGCGCTTCTAATCATACATAAATAGTGCTTTTTCATCAAGAAAGCTAGAACATAATGTCATTGTATCTCAATCGGGAACGTTTAACCACCTCTCAATCAACCACTCTGCAAGACCGCTAAACTCAAACCATGTCGATCCCAATTCTAAGAGAACAGCACTTCACATTGCTGGCAACATCATTTCATTTCATCAAATGCGGACCACAAAGAAAACATCAAGACGAAGTAGAACGCTCCATTACTCGAGCGAAATTGCAGAAACCATAAATAGATTCCCAGATCAAGAAACTGAGCATTTGCCTCGCGAATCATTCACTGCCCCGAGCCCAGATCCTAATCTCCCCCAAGATCAAGAAACGCCTACCCCATATCAGATATTCAGGTGAAAAATGGAATGAAACAGGACATAAAGCAAAAGGGCATGGTTTCCTGAACAATCATGACACATACCCACAGAAGCAGCAACACTGAGGTCCAGTCCGACGACAACCTTTCTTTTTTCTTCTTTTCACACAAATGGGTACTCAAAGGTCTCGCCTAAAGAAGAGTGGCGGGGGTAGCATTAGGAGTAAAGCGCAAGAAAGCTCGAAGAAAAGGGTAGTCCATAGCGAAGAAGTGAGAGAATAAAAAGTGGGTGTGGAATGTGGATTTGCGAAGGTCCACCTCCAGTTAAATTTCTCCTCTTTTCTTTAGGAATGATTCATTTAATCAAATGGGGTCGATGAAGATGTACGTATTTATCTCTCTCTTCCTTGAACAGGAGCGCTCTCTCTCTCTCTCTCTTCCCACTCGGTCCACCATATTCGGCTCAATCAAAGTCTCAACCAACGAAATACAACTCACTCGAAAGGGTTTGCAGTTTGGTACGAGAGAGTGTCGCTGCGGCGACAAAGTCAGCAAAAGACAATGGGGTCGAATGAGTACAGCGACGGCGGAACAAACCCATGGGGCTCGACAGTGATGGCCTGCCTTTCTAATTTGGTGAGGGAGATCTGAAGATTTATTTTATTGGGATATTTTTGAAGTTCTCAGGAGCTGAAATGATTAGCACGTTGATGATGATTGGGTTGGTGCACATTAACAAAAAAAAAAAAACTTTCCCTTAAATTTTTAAACTTGAATTGCCTGCTTTACTAGACTTTTTTCGAATGTAGACTGTCGAGGAGCTAATCAAGAAGAAAGTTGTTGTCAATATAAATCTGGATCTCGACAATTCGAAGTTAGATATAGAGAAACTATCTTTTATTTTAAGCTGCCATATTGCGAGTAATGCCAAGAATGCTATAACTCACCAGCAAGACTCGGCAAGAGTTTGCAAAATGGTGGTGTTAATATTAGAGACCATTTTCTTACAAAACTTGATCAAGAAATGAAATGATTTTCAAGGATTTCAAGAAAGCCCGCAAATGAGTGCTTGTAAGAACAAAAAAAATCTCCAAAAAGGAAGTAGGCATTCAATTACATTGAGAAATAGTCTATCTTCATTTATTTAATAAAAAAATAAGCGTATTTTCTCTTTGCAAGTTGCTTAGAGAAAAATACAATAAGGATTTTAAGGAGAGGAAAATGAAGGAAAAAGGTGGTCCCGGCGGGGCTCGAACCCGCGACCTTCGGCTCATAAGACCAACGCTCTAACCAACTGAGCTACGGGACCTCCTTGCTTGACATTATCCTGATTTTATAAACTTAATATGTGAAACCTTCTTTTTGTCCCAGTTTTTTTTTTTCGTGTCAAATTTTGTCCCAGTTTTTTCGGACTAAACACGCCAAGATTTTTCTTTTTCGTTTTATTTTTTCACGTCCACTTCTTTTGCTGATTTTCGAATGACGCGCCGATTAATTAATGATTATACTTACCTTTTGACTTCGATTTGATGATTTGCAGAGGAGGAAATTATGTAGTTGAACTGTTCTGGCGAAGACAAAAAGGAAAAAAAAAAAACTATAGTCGGGGTCGGTTCAACTACCTAGCACTTTATCAAAACATTAGATAATGGCAACAATTATTACAATGATTTAATCCTAAAAAATATTAATAATTGTTATTGTTCTCCTTATTATCATTATTCATCAAGAGCCTCTCCAGATATGGCCAGCACATTTTTAGCCAAATTTAGGTAGTTAGTGACACTGCAAGACCTGGCCACTAAGGCAGGATTCCAATCCTGCTTTCATAATTAGGTCTATTTCAAGCAATATTTCTATTATCATTATATTTCACTAGCTCCTGATATAATCGTTAAATTATTATCATTATTTCTAACACCTATGATTACGTACTTCATTATAAGATATTTTCATGGTAGGACTGAATCAACACCACATCGATGCCAATGAGTTACTTCAGCTTCAATTTTAGCTGGCATAAAATTCGTTTGTCTGGTATTGTCCATGTATGCTACTACGTCGAATTTTTTACAGTCATTATGGACAGAAGTCTATGAGAAGGTACTTTTGAATCGGCAGTGTAAGTTTAGGCTATTGGTTAGAAGATAAAAAGTTTGGGATCATTGGCCTTGAGAAAAAATTTGGGATTTTTGGTGAGTTTATTCCTTCATTATTTTGCATCTTTCTCATTAACTTTTTTCAGTAGAGGAAGATTCTCTGATCTAGCCAAGATGACAGCTTTTTATTTTTTTTTCCTAAAAATAAATCTTGTGAGTTTTTCTCGAACTAGATTCACGATAAAGCAAATTTTCAATATAGACTCATATGTCACTACACCATATATTAAAATAGGCATAGCAAGGAATATTTCACTAACGCCTCTTATCTCCGCGTGCATGACTCTCCTTGAGTGGTTATTCTACCCATCACAGCATAATCTCATGTACAAGGAGCATTTCGTTGAAATCCAAATTCTAAAATGTTGGGTAGAAATCCGTTGCTGCTTTATTTTTCTTCTTAGGAAATGTAAGTGCATCTTAGATTTTGCAAGAGAATTGTCAAAAAAGTCATAAATCTCTTATACGGTAACCCATTATAGACACTTAACTTTTGGCGATCCATTTAATCATTTATTGCATAAGAAAACTTAGGATCGATTGGGACCCCTAAACAAAAATACCATTAGCATAGTTCACATTGCATTTTATATAAATCATGCATCACATGCAAGTCACATGGTCTTAACACGATGTTACCACGGTCCGCGCAATCGAGAGCTATGTCCGGCCATATCCATAGGACGAGTTTAAACTCCACACTCAACTCCTTGTTAATGCGGTTTGATTTCCGGTGGTTACTTGATTCAACTATTATCCATTCAATTCTATTCCTATGCGCCTTTGAATCGTTTTAAACCCATGTTTTATCTAAAAGGAGGGGGCTGGTCCTTTGAAGGATATTTTTTCTTATCCACACCATTTCAAAAGTGATTTAATGGGTTTAATCCGTGGAAGAGATAATGACCAAAAGTGAACGAGTTTTTGAGGCGGTTTTCAAGGCCGATCAAACTCTTTTTGGATAACCCCTAATCTTAATTCAAACTCGACCTAGTGGAGGTTAAAAATACCCCTCTTGGCCGAGCAAGAAGGAGGGACGTGCAGAAAATTTTCCAGAAAACAACGAAGCTCTCTTCCTCGGCAGTAGAAAAACTCCATCGCGTAGTTTCATCAAATCGACGAGTGCGCATTCGTTAACTGTTGGATCTTGCTCAAAATTTGTGGAGAGTAAGGTAAGATATTATTCTTGCGTTTGTCTGATGGGATTAATGAGAAAATATCTGGAAGCATGTCTTTGAATGAGAAAATCGGATTGGTCGGACTGTTAAGAGTCCAACTCATGGTCTCACAAAAACGGTGGATATGCGTTCGTTTTAAGTCAGAATGCGTTGAAATTTTGAGGAGACTACCATGATACCTAGTTCTTCAACTTCACCAAATGAATCGAGCATCAAGATTTAGAGACCCCCTTGTGTTGTTCACAGTCCCTGACGTTGCTAATTTTGCCTCTTGTCGTTCCTTGCCGGCCACCGTTGGACACAATCTTCCAATTTAGGTAACCTCGGAAATTAAACTTGATTTGAATATCCTACTACCTAAATTGTGATTATTGTGACTCTAACCTTGATTTAGATTGAATTTTTAGGCATTTACCGATTATGAAATTTCTTTTTTCGATTGGTGCATATAATTGGGGTTTTGATCTTTAAGACCTAAGATCGGATCCTTGATTACCTTTGTTTCCAATTTTTTGACGTGGTGAATACTTGACTATGTACGTTTGAATATTGCATGTTACTAGTTTAGGAAATATCCCTATTATGAAACTATGAAAAATTGCATTGCATTTAGATAAATTGCATTCATATTAATTTTCTAATTTAGAGTTGCGTATCTAGGAACTATGTGATAAGTAAGATCTCGCATGTTTTAGGTAATTTTCTATTTTAGTTTAAAAGAAAATCATAAAAATAACATGCATATATCATGTAGAATTGGTTGCATCATTGCCACGTCATTATTTCCACGTCATCATATTTCCATGCCAGTGATTGCATTTTTATGCTCATGATAATTAGATTGCATGTCATGCTAGATTAGTTTATATTTTTTCCCTTCATTAGAATTAGTTTGCATATAAATCGCATGTCAAATGTCATTAGTTAATTTAAGATTACATCTTAAATTAAGGTTGCATCACATGCATTGCATATAATTTAATCTTTTGTTAAACAAGAAAAACCCAAAAAGAAATAGATGTCATTGCATTTAGAGATTATGTTTAGGGCATGCATTTTTTTAGTTAACATCTTGCAGATATTGGGATATTAATCATCGTAAGTTTATGCTTTGCTTTGCATTACGGTTAGCCCTATTTCTAACATCTTTTTTACTACTTTGATTTATTAAAGTGGTAAATTAATGATTGCGCACTTGCGTGATCCCTCATTGCATGTTAGAGGTTTCGGCTTAAAATTGACCGAAACTACTTGAAAAGATATTTTCGAAAATAAAGAGAAAATGTACCGAAATGGTGTTAAATTTATCTCGCATAATCAAGTATCCATAACTATGATATCTCTTGTTTGTAGAAGTAAAGTATTCTCCTATACTTTGCTTGAGTTCTTAATCGATCAAAATTGGTAAATGGCGACTTCTAAATAAAACAAATTGCATGTTTAAATTGATTATATTAAAATCCCAAAGTTGCAATTAGTATGGGCTTAGCAAAGTCCGCACTAAGTCTTTGGACTTAGCATTTATTAGCTTTTCCTTCGGTGGCTCACCTCTAGAAAGGTTGCAATTCCAATTCAGTCTTAAACCTTTCAATTGTGCCAATTTAGTTTTAAACTTTTGTCGAGTTGCCAATTGAGTCATTTCAGCCAATTTGGACCAAAAATTGCTGACGTGGTGGTTTAATCAGCATCAACCGTCCTACATGGCATGATTGCCACCGACATGGATAATTTTTTGCATTTCTTTATTTTTAATATCTTTATTTTTCTTTTTTTTCTTTTTTTTCTTTCGTTTTATCCCATTCTTCCTCTGCTAGTCATTAGCCATTGCCAAGGCTTAGCAATCGGCAGAGGCAGAAGAAGTGAAAAAAATGAAGGAAAAGAAAAAATTCAAAAAAATTAAATTAATGTAAATAATTATCTACATCAGCATTGACCATGCCACGTAAGATAACCGACGTTTACGACAGCAATTTTCGATTAAAATTGGCTGGAATGAGTAAATTAGCAAATTGTTAAAAGGTTTAAGACTATATTATCACGATTGAAAGGTTTATGACTAAATTGGTCCCCATATTGTAGGTTTAGAACTTTTTTTAACAAAATTTTCATTTTTGCTCATTATATATTTAATTCAATCGAGTTCTAATTCTTTGTATTGGTGAGTACTAAAAAATCCATAGAAAGAGGTATAGTCCAATCGTAAAACATTTACTAGAAATTGCAATCTTAAGATCGACATAAAGATAGTTTCTAATTGTTACATAATCAATTTTGCATATTGTAATCAAAAGGACTTGATTGTATTCTAGGTTTGTTGCTTTATGGTCGACCAAAGGCGGCCAAATCCTAATTTTCTCGCTTTAGGGTCAACCAAAAGCCATAAATTTTTAGGTTTGTTGCCTCAGAGTTGACCCAAGATAAGTTTGTCACCTTAGGACATACTCAAAGGTCACGAAACACTAATTTTGTTGCCTTAGGTCAAACCTAAAGGCAAGGGAACACTAAGGACCTGTTTTTATAATTCATATTCTTTTGTTCTCGAAAATAGAAAAAAGCAAAAATCTGTTTAGTACAGAATTGTTCCTTGGAACAAATTTGGAACAATATTGTTCCCGAGAATAGATTTGGAATAGAAACAAGAAAAAAAAATCTACTTTTTTGTTCTCGAGAACATAATTATAAAAAGGGTTAATACCATAAAAATCCCAAATTAGTATGCTTGTGACAAATTTACCTCAAATAAATTTTTTGACCATGAAAAATCTCAAACTGATACACATGTGACAAATTTACCCCAAACTAATTTCTTGACCACGAAAAATCTCAAACTGGTATATTTGTGACAAATTTACCCTAAACTGGTACACCTGTGACAAATTCACCATTCGTTAGTTTTCGTTAAATTGTATTAATATCACGAAAAATCCCAAACTGGCAAATCTGAGATAAACGGAGGATAAAACCCAAAACTAGTACATTCTGTTAACTGTTAGTGTTATCAAACTCAGCAATTTGACAGTAAAATTTAACAGAAATTGACGAAGGATAAATTTGTCACAGATGTACTAGTTTGGGGTAAATTTGTCACAAATGTACCAGTTTAGGGTTTTTCGCGGTTAAAAAAATAGTTTGGGGTAAATTTGTCACAAGCGTACTAGTTTGGGGTTTTTCATGGTATTAACCCTTATAAAAAATCACTTTTGCTAAAAAATTGTTCTTGAAAATAGAATTGTTACCAAATAAGCCATAATTTTCTTGCCTTAGATCATATCCAAAGGCAAACAAAAACTAATTGTCTCTTTAGATCTATCCTAGGGTCTTAGGTTCAAAAGTTTCCCTACTTAATAGCGACGAAGTTTGAATTTTGTCGCTTGGACCTGAACCTAAGGTAACAAAATCATGATTTTATCACTTCAAATCTCACCAAAGGAGACAAATTTCATGTTTGTCACTGTAAATTCAAAACTAAGGCGTTGACACTTTGGTTCTTTGTTGCCTTAGGAGTATTGTTTGTAACCTCATCTTGTGTAGGTCCAAACGAGTGCTTCGGATCTCCATAGAGGGAAAAGTTCTTATCCCTCATGCCTTGATCATGAATGTAATTATGGATAGCACAACATAGAATTACAATATGTGCTTGCTTTCGAATTGTAAATGAAGGTATGCGTCTCGAAATGAAGAAGTGATTTTTTATTGCCCCAAATGATCTCTCTATGATATTCCTAAGTGAAGAATGCCTATAGTTAAATGATTCTCTTACTGTTGTCAGTCGTCTCATTCTACCTCTATAATCATTTAAATGATACTGTTTATCTTTAAATGGAGTTAAAAATCTTGAATTTGCTGTGTAATCAAAATCTACCATGTAGTATTTGCCTGTAACAAGGTAGACCAAAATTGATCATGATATGCAACCGTAGTAAAATCATAAAGAAAATTACTCCTTATAGAACAAGCAAATACTTAGTGGTGGCCGAGGAAATTGCAAGCGAGGAATCTCTAATGCTGCCGAGAGCACCCGACAATCGTTGGTAGATCATTCCTAATGAGCATACACGAAAGTAACTTTCATATCAAAGGAACAACCCCACATCACATTCTGATTGGTAATTCCTTTCCTACCTCTCAATGAGATTTGCTTTGACAAAGGTGTAGAAGCATGAACATGGGTGCCATTAATAGCGTCTAAGTAGCCTTGTCATTTTATCAAAGACTAATATTATACAAGATTATCAACAAAAGGAAACTGATAGTACTCCGGAATGTATGAAAATCATACCTTGAAGTAAGGTTTGTGGTTGGGATTCATAAGAATCTCCTCTGGGACAACATCAAACAAAGGTGGTACGATAATCTTTTTTACCAGTTTGATAACTGCTTACAACACTATAGTGAAGTACTTGCAGATAGTTTGTCCTGAACGTTGGAATCTTTCACATAAATCTCTATTGTTGTTCTTGTGACAAATCATAGATAAGAATCTTGCAACTTGTTTATCTACCCTAATAAATCGACTATCTTCTTACCAACCTTTTGCCTTCATCAAATCACAAAGGTTGAGAAAGACATGCCTCTCCATTTTAAAAGTTTCATATACTCTATCTAAATGTCCATAAAGAACCTCCCTTAACCATTCGGGTCTTGACAATACGTTGTCCCATATCCATCATAATAGTGCACAACCATGCTATCAGTATATCAATATCAAAATCATCAAAGTCATGTTCGACTGATTCAATTAATGCTACTTGTTCATTAGACATGCTACTTTTATCCCCCTTCATATTACCTAAGACAACACATGAAAGAAGAACATAAACACAACTGATAAGAAAGGAATCTAATAACAATAAAAAAAACAATCACAATGTTAGCATAGTTGCATGGAAAAAAAAATCATAGTATCTCAAATACAAAAGTCATTGAATGAAATTAAGTTAAATATAAATCATTAGCTTATTTGCCAACATCTACTTCAAGAGATTCAAGAAGTCCACGTTTCCTTTCAGGTAGAGATATGATGAAAGCCTCCCTCTAGATGGCATTACGAAATGCTTGGTTCATAACTTTGTTGTAAAGATTTTGTTCCAAGTTTGGCATATCATTTAGGATGGCAACTACTACTCCTATGGAGTAAGGGTCCATAGGTAGTGGGACCTATAAGGTGATACTTGATGCTTGACCCGTCCTGAATTTGACCATTTCTTGAATGGCTTTGCAGGTGTTAGCAACATCAAATGAATTGCTCTTTCTCTTCCTCTTGGAATTTAGAGTCCTATCCTACTTGTGCTCATCATGAGTTGGGGTGGCAACCACGTCAAGTGAAAAGACGCCCTCATTAGTGTGTGTTCATTATGATGGGTCGAATCGCCTATTGCATCATCGCCATTTTTGTCACCACCATCGCCATCGCCATTGTCATCTGCCTCTGACAGCACCAAGTCTTCTTCATTTTCAACTGCATACTCCCTAGTAGCATATGTATCACCAAACACAATACACAAATCTAGATACTAAGGAATCCCATCCTTCCTGAATTTAGCTCATTCGATATTATCCTGCCATTTTCACAATAATGACATACGTCAGCAACATAATCAAAACTTACATCCACAATAAGAACAAAATGACCAAAGTAAAGTGCTACCTTGATGTAAGACTCCCATACATTTGGATCCTTCATAGCAACTATTTTATTTACATTATTCCAGCTAAATTCATATTATGAAAGAAGCTTCTTAAAACTACCATATTGTTTCTTCAGTTTGTTTACTTTGTTCTTCAACTGAATTTGATTAAAGTGGAGTCATGTCTATCAATTGAATTCGGCATGTATGTTATTCCACCTAGCTTTGATGTAGGTAGAGGTGGTGCAATATCCCTTTCTTACCTCTTCAACCAACAACCTTACAAACAAATTATTCAAAGGCTTGGTCCACTTTGTCATGGCTGACTCTTTGTGGGATACCATCAAATCTTAACTGGTCGAGTATCAAATGAGCCAACTCATCAAATGTAACAAGGAAAGGAGAGAATTTTCCAAGTAAATGCTGCTAAAATATCATAACATGTCTAGAAAAATGTGTAAAGGCTTCTTTTGCCCTTGCAAAAGCCATTAAGAAAATGTAGCTCACATGAAGTCAAGCTCCAAAAAGTTTCTTCCAGTAATTCTAAGGTCCACAACACAAGCTCCCAACAAACACACATTCCACCTTAGTAATAAAGAAATCATTGATAATGTCGATTAGAGCCTTTACATTCATGCATAAATTCTCATTTTTTTTCATTACCATCATAGCTAATATCATCTGGTTAATTGAATTCACACGTCCAGACTATGTGACACCACAGCGTCCACACACAAAACAGCTTTTTATCTCATTAGACCACATTAAAAAGAGACCAAACATACCAACAACTGAACATAGCAGATTCTTTCATCGATGAAAGGAATGCAATTTACAAAACTAGAGCCACCTTCATCAAGTCCCATATCTAAATCAGCAATTTAAGAAAATCCTCATAGTAGCGCTTTGTTAACCATCAGACTATGACAAACATATAGATGTAGAACGGAAATTCTATCAAAGCATTCTCCTAACTTTGACACCATAGACTACAGTCACATTGATGATCATGCCAGCCTAATGGATTTGACATTAATGTACAAGATGGTACGCTAGTATTGTAAAAATGGAAATAGGCTTGAGATCAAAGAAGTACTCAAAATAGAGATAGACCTTAGGTCTTCTAAATTCTCAAGTTTCAATCCATTAAAAATAGCTGTTGTTACAAGATATCACAGCATCGACACGCAAGACACACCTTATCATTAATCACGGAAACACTTCTACCTCCAATCGGAAAACATCATTTCGAGTCCGAATTAGATCAGACATGCGAAGCAAACAAAACCCAAATGATAAAAACAAAAACTTTTCCACAATGAGAGAAACAAAAGCAACCCAGTTTGAAACGGCATACCCAAGAGAACTTCAGCGACTGGTCGGACAAATTGCAAAATGGGGAGGTGACAGAGGAATGAGACAGAGAGAGGGTGACACTTGTCGCTGTACTAAACTTGTTGGTATTGAGCAAGGAGAGGGAGAGAGAGGACTCGTTCAAGTCACGTAAAAGAAAGTAAGCCTCGAAATCACCCGATTGTCGATGCAAGCCTCGAAATCGCCGATTGCTGATGGAAGTCGAGGGTTAGGGCTTCCTCAAAGCATACGATGATAGCGACGATGGAGGTTGAAGACGGAGAAGAGATGATGGGGGAGGTTTCTGCAAAATGATCAAACGTAAGATGATCTGTTGTTCATGGGACGATGGGCAAGAGAAATCTATTGTTCATCAGATGATGGGAGAGGTCTGTCGTTTGTGGGACGACAAGAGAGGACGACCAATTGGAGATTTGTTTCCGGAGATATTTGTTTTTTTATTTCTATTTCTGAAATCAAGAATTAGATTTTTTTTAACTTTAGATTTCTGTTCCAAACCTATTTCTGGAATATAAATTTGTTCAATAAATAGAAAAATGAATTTGCGTTATCAAACGGATTTTTGTTCCAAACTTGTTCTAAACCGAATCTTTTCCAAAAATTTTGTCATGTGCAACCTAATTATCCAGGAAGTTTTACACTAGTTGAGAATCAGAAAGAGGAAGAAGAAGTTTCGGGTGATTTTGAAACTTGACATGCAAAAAGTTTATGATAAAGGGGAATGGGATATCCTAAAGGCTTGTATGCTAAAAATGGGATTTAGCGAGAAATGGGTGACTATGATCATGAATTGTATCTACTCCATCACTCTTAGTGTGAAGTTTAATTGGGAACCCCAGAAGTACTTCTAGCCTACTCAAGGTATCAGACAAGGTGATTCATTCTCTCCTACCTTTTTATCATTATGGCTAATGTTCTGTCTCATCTATTGAACAAAGTCATAGAAATCAGCAGTATTAAAGGAATCAAACGGAATAGTTTATGCACAACACTTTCACACTTGTTAATTAGCGAATGTCAGAATCTAGTAGGAGTTTTGAATCAATGTTGCCTCGTGATAGGTCAAGCCATAAACTTGAACAAGTCAAGGATTAATTTTAGTAGTGGCTGCCCACCAAATTTGCGGAAAAATATGGCGGAAGAACTAAGACTACCCATGATAGAAAAGACACGAAAATACCTTGGCATTTCGTCTAATTGGAGGAAGCAAATGTTTGCCTAGATACTGGCAAGGGTCAACATGAAATTAGAAGGCCAGAAGGAGAAGCTCATATCTAGGGTAGGGAAGGGTACTTTGATAAAATCTATAGTATGAGCGATACCCCAGTACGCGATGTCAATTTTTGAAGATTCCCATCTTTGTTTGTAGAATGACTAAATAAATGATAGCTTCCTTTCAGTGGAAATAGAGTAAATCAAAGGCAGGCATTCATTGGAAGAAATAGGAGCTATTCAAGCTAAGGAAAATGGAGGGGGGACTTGGATTCAGAGATCTCATAACTTTCAATAGAGCCATGTTGGGAAATCAAACTTGGAGACTAATTCAGTCCCCCTCAACCTTGTGGAGTCAAATTGTCAAAAGGACTCTATTTCCCCATAGTAAGCTTTTGGAATGCTAACAAAGGTTCTCGACCTCATCGGGATGGGAAAGCCTGTTATTTGGAGAGACACCGTGCATCCATCAACCAAGTGGGAGAGTGGTCGCCGGGTCTACTGAAAGAATTGTCGCGGCCTCGTCACTTGAAGTGGAAACCCTAGCTTTACGATTTGTTTTAATTTACTTGGAAGCATGAGGTGATTTGAGGTGGGGAAGTGATCTGTGCATAGAGATCACTTCTGATGGCTTATCTCTAGTGCAGATGGTAGTGGGCTAAGAACCAAGCCCATGGGAGCTGTGACGCATCATTGAAGAATGTAAAGAGAAGCTTGCTCGGTCCAGCTTACTATAATTGGTCTATGGCCCACAGGATTCAAACCAGACAGCATACTAGATCGCCAAAACCCATCGCAAGAAGGCCCTTCCCCACAATTGGCTTGTAGTGCCACAATTACCTCTATGAGATATTTTATGTTCAAAAACCCATAATTTATGTTGTCCTTTGATATTTAATGAATGAAGTGCTTCGTTTTCACAAAAAAAAGGTAGTGGGCAAAGACGGTTTGTATAATTAATTCTTCTAGCAAGTATCATCCACGTAAAAACAATTCCATCATCCTCCACATATACTTATCTCGAACTCTGTCTATAGCCTCACTTAGAGTGCGTTTATTTCAAAGAAAATGAATTATTTAGATAATATTTTCTAAAAAATAATTGCTTTTATCCCTTAAAATAATTATTCATCTTTAAACACTATAATGTGGACACCTTTAAATTCACCCTCACACACACTCTCCTCTTGCCATATATTTATGTTGAATCTGTAGCCTCGTCACAACACTACCAACATCAATGCCTTTTGATTTATCCTCACGAACCCCAGATTGGATCTAAAGCTTGCTTTGGAGAGAGAGAGAGAGAGAGAGAGAGAGAGAGAGAGAGAGGTTTTGTGTTCGCCGGAGAGCCATGACGACGATGTGATGCAATGCAATTTCCGAAACTAATACTTCAGTTTTGTCTTTTTCATAAAATCTCTTTGATTAAAACATCTTGTTATCCAATCCAAACGGGATGAACAAGTTACATATTCGAATCAAAATCACAAAGACAATGCTATCTTGAAATCAATCTGTTCTTCAGTCTTCACCAATGTTCCAACTCTGTGCTGTATATACATATAGATAGATAGATAGGTAGATAGATAGATAGATAGATATATGATTAGATTTGCGTATTGCAGAAACCGTTCTTGCTATATATCGCTTCACAACACAGCGAAATGTGGACCTTAGACCAGCCTAAAAGCAGAAGAGATAACGGATAGAGAGCATATGCAAGAATACATGTCCGGAGTCGAAACCTAGTGCAGGAGCTTGTGACAACCCCATCAAAGTGCAGATCAGTAGCACGACCAGGACTTTGGCCGAGACGTCTGACTCCAATTATATATATAGAAGCAAGACCCACAAAAAATAAACCCTTGAATTATTTATGCCATCACTAAAGAAGTCTGACTCCAATTCGTAAAATAGGATATTTTCGTGTATATATTGTTAGGAAGTACGTGTGAGTGAGTTGTGTTAGAAAAATCTCACATCGGAGAATTGATATAGTGTAGAGCATTTAATATATCCTAGTTGACTCATAACTTATTAGCTTAAATTTTTTAGTGAAGGTAGGTCCAACTTAATATGTTAATGGGCTTCGATTTAAACTCCCTCTTGGCGATCTTTTCGAATGAAGGTATGAACTTCTGCTGCTTGCTCTCGACAAATGGTATCATAGCCGATTGCTGATGACCTATGTGATTTCTAGGTGGTGGGCGTTGTGATGTAACAACGCAGGCCTAATGGTAGACTTCATGGTTATAAAGTTGGCATTGATGGGCTTTGATGGAGATTCAAGATAAGATATATTGATGCAAAAGAGATATTTGGATTAAAAGGGAGTGGACCTAACACTGAGCTTACACGTGAGAGGGAGATTGTTAGGATACACGTGTAATTGAGTTATGTTAGAGAAATTACACTTCAGAGAATTGATGTGATGTAAATCAGTTAATATATTTTAGTTGGCCTATAATTCATTAGCTTAAAACTGTTGAGTGAAGGTGGGTTCAACTTGATATGTTAACGGGTTCGGACTTGAACCCCCCTTGGTGATTTCCTCGAATGAAGGTATTAGACTTCTATTACTCACTCCCGACATATATATATATATATATGTAGCAAATAAGTCATGGCTGCAAAGAAGTCTTGAAGCGCCGTTTTTCATGAGTGCTTGATAAATTCAAGTGTTGAAGTCAATTAAATTTTTGTGGTAATAATTTTGTATAATTCCTTCGTGAGATTGAGCGATTATTATGTGAGAAATTATTGGGCTAAACACTTCATCAGTTATTGAGTGTAGTTGGGAGCTGGAAAATACTCAAAATGTTTGAGTGACTCAAGTGTAGTTGTAATCTCTGTTGTATCGCTTGATCCATAGTGAAATTCTTTGCTGCTCTCCGTGGACATAGATCATTACGACTGAACCATTTATTTTCTTGTTGTGTCTAATTTATTGTTCAGTCGCTTGCTTTCGCAACAAGAAGTCCATCTTGAGTGCCTGGGCTAACTGTCCATTTGTGGGACCGGAGACCTCCACGGCTCGATCTAAGCAACACTGTTGCCCAAACCAGGAGACGTCGACGCTTGCACTCGGGACACAATAGCCAATAACTGGGTCCAGGTCTGTACTCAGTCTTTTTTCTTGAAAGTATTATCATAGTTTTTTGGTGACAAATATCAAGTAACTTTCTATCTTTACAAAGGACAACTAAACACAAGAAAATAAGACAACTTTCCTTGAAAATCATTCATATTGAAAATGTTCTCCACGGTAGTATAATTTTCAATGAAGCAAACGTATCTATTTTTATAGGCCCTACCGTCTCCCTCATGCATAGCTAGTCATGTAATCAGCACAAGGTTCAATCAGAAACACAAGTGCAATAAATACCACATTAAAAGTACTATATTCTGGCAGCAATGGAGCACCTCAACAAGCAAAATCACCCGTACATTGCAGTTATCTTGTAGCGAGTTTTTATAAGATAAGTATAAGAAAATGACTTCTATCTTCGCAAAGGACAATCGAATGCAAGAAACTCAAATCAATGTCCTTGAAACTCACTACCTTGGAAAATAATTTCCAACAAAGTTTACAGCGCCGATACTTGATAGACCTTACCATCTCCACCCTCATATATAAATTTGATTAAATTTGTGTAACAGAGAATTTATTATTGCTAATGTATATATCATTTCACGATGCAGCGGAAAATAGACCTAAGACCAGCCGAAAACACTCGTGAGAATATAAAGAAGCAGAAGAGAAAGTGGGTAGAGAGCATATGCGAGAATACATGTCCAGAAGTGAAACTTGGTGCTGAAGCTGGAGATGACCCCCATCGAAGTGCAGATCAGAAGCACGACCAGGACTTCGGCTGAGACGTCCCAGGTTATGTCCTTGATGTATACGATGGCCAAGAACGTGGCTAGTCCCATTACGTTGTTCATGAACACCCCATTGTAAACCTGCAATGCAAAGTGCTTTTTAATGGGGAGATAAGAAAAGGGACACTGTACAATCTCATTAATGTGAAGATTGACGGAGAAAGATGTCGAGAAAAGATTACACCATTTTTATGTCGTATTAAAGTGCTTCCGTGCATGGGATTATAGTTGAAATCTCTCTCATTGTTAGACCGTGATTATGCAATAAATGATAGGCAAGTTACTTATATTACACAAAATTTATCTGCTCATAGGTTTCCTTTAGAAAAAGAGATGAAGAAATGTGATAATAGGTACATAAGTATTGAAAAAAATTACTGGGGTCTAGCTATAAGACTCTTCAATAAAACAAAGGTTGGTTATTTTCAAAGAGATTTTCTCCGCTGATTTTGTTAGTTGGTAAATTTAATGGATCAGTATGCAAGACAAATAAAACTTGGTAAGTCAATAAAAAAGTTCGTAAATTTTTATTTTAAAAAAATAAACGTCTGTAAGCAACTCAAAGTAGAGTCAGAAAAACAACACTAATTTGTCGATAATCTAATGAGAGAAAGAATTGTAAATCACACAAATAAATGTTGATAAATTCATATAAGAGTGGATAAACTTAATGCATGTGACACAAAGAAAAATAGAAGTTGATAAATGATAACAAAAAATTATAAATTCGAAAAAATCCAAATAAATGTTTGTAAGTAACTCAAATGAGAGGTAATAACCCAAAATTAGCCGGTAATTAAATTGGAAAAATGTTGCTATGTCACTCAAATAAACATTAGTGAAATCTAGTAAGGGTTCGTAAATATAAGGCATTGGTAGAAATAAAAATGGGTAAAAGATAAGGGACAAGTGCAAATGAGTCCTAAAACTTATTACAAAAGTGCAATTAAGTCCTAAAACTTTCAACAAGTGTAGTCAAGTCCCAAAACTTGTCATGAAAGTATAATTGAATCATAAAACTTTCAAAACGTGCAATTAAATCCTAAAACTTATCTCGAAAGTGCAATCGAGTCCTAAAACTTTCAAAAATTGCAATCAAGAAAATGACTTGATTTGATCAATTTGACAAGTTTAAGGACTTGATTGAACTTTTGTGACAATTTTAGGGACATAATTAAACTTTTTGAAAATTTTAGGACTCAATTGTACTTTGGTGACAAGTTTTACGATTTCCAATAACTTTTTAAACATAAAGTTAGTCATTTGCAAATTTTAAAAAAGAGTTTGTAATTTCATAAAAAGTATTGGAATTATCAATAAGTTACAAGGAAATAAGGTAACTAATAATTTCTTTTTAGGATTAGTGCATTGCAAGTCCTAAAACTTAGTATGAAAGTGCAATTGAGTCTTAAAACTTTCAAAAATTGCAATGAAATTCTAAAACTTGTTACCAAAATGCATTAGAGTCCTAAAACTTTCAAAAAGTGTAATCAAATCCTAAAAATTGTTATATTGGTCCAATCAAGTCCTTTCATTGGTTGCATTTTTTGAAAATTTTAAAACTTGATTGCATTTTGATGACAAGTTTTAGGACTCGATTGTGTATTTCGAAAGTTTTAGGACTCATTTGCATTTTCATGACATGATTTATGACTTCCAGTGCACTTACTGCTTTCTTTTTTATCAACAGGTTTTTGGCGCTTAACCAACTTTTCAGATTTCTACTGGGGTGGAAAAATATCTATATATTTTTGTGGTAACAGAATCATTTGACTAAATTAGAATCACTTCAGTAAGATAACCAAGAATTCATAAGATAAATAGGTTCAAAGTCTCAATTGCGCACGCCGTGACCTACTCGAATGATAGAACATAAAGGAAGAAGCGGAAGGATTGATATACCTCTGTGAATGCCCCGGAAATGTCTTTCTCGGTCTTCTTTTTCGCAGAACTAATGGCTCCGAGAAGTTGCCTGTAGCTCATGGCCAAGGGGATCAGCACATAGGAGACGAAGAATGAGGGAATATCCGCGGCAGTAGCGAATTCTTCTAAGCTTTCCATGAGGGGTTGTCCGATCAGGATCATCACGCCAGTCCCCAGGATTATCAAGAAACCGGCTTTTGTGTAGTTCCACCAGACAGCTAACTTGCTTGTGGGTTTGGTTGTCTTGTCTTGAGACAGCAAGCTCTCTTGCTCGTCTGATGTCCCCTGCAAATTAATGTGCATTATGGACATGTACAGTTACAAATAGAATGACCTGTAATGTTGTCTAGGCATAAAACTAATTTTACTGTGTAAGACAACAAAGACCTTCGTTTTATAATTACACCTCGGAAGCAACTAGAGTTTCGAAAAATGAAATTTGTGCCGCACCTGCGATTTGTTACTCGTTGTTTTCGAAGATGCCGCTGATAATGACTGGACTTGAGCAAGACCATTAATTGTAGAAACCGTGTCCTCGTCCAACCATTTGGAAAGCCCTTGCACGAACTCAGATTCACTTATTGCCGCATCAAGAGAAACGTCGAACTTTTTCATCACGGCGTCAGTGAAATCGTCGGTGCTCAAACCAGCTTCTTTGATCTGTATTCCCAGGATGAATGCGTACAGTTCGGTTCTCAATACCTTCGAGTCTTTGTTCTGGTCGATCTTATGAAAGAGGCTGCAAAGTACATAAATGAACGATTTTTTTTCAAAAGAAGGTAATGAAATGGCAAGTGAAATTCCAGGAATTTCAATGTTTGCACCAAAAAATAGAAGAAAACGAAGATTAATTACTCTTTGATACGAGGTTCACTCGGCTTGCCGTCGATGGTAAGAAGACTCTGTATTATGCTCTCTCCTCTGGATAATCGCGTTATATATTCAAGCCTCTTCCTTTGAATCCATGGCTGAAATACCTGCATCAAGAGTTCTTTTTTCAGCACAAACTTTATTATATTGAACCATATTCTAGAGATATACACCAAGCTTAAGCCATGAAATAGCTAGGAATCTAAATAGAGCACAGAATTTTCAATTTACCTGGTAAGTGCAGTAAATGATGAGGAAGATGAGCGTAATTATGAGACTGATCAAAACCACAATTCGTGTTCCGGTAGTAGAATCAATGATTTTTGCCAATTGAAGAATGAGAAATGGAATCATGGAAACAAACATGATTCTGGCTATGTGCTTAGTCTCCGTGTCGGTTTCAACACCGGAACCTACAAAATCAGTACGAATAAAAAAAGGTAGAACATCAAATTATCACTAATTTAAAGTATTCATATCACTTGTATCAAAAGAAAACACACGCAATTTAATTTATGTGGGGATTTAAAGCTTGGGATTGGTATGGTGTATACTTACTAGCTAATTATACTTAGCACATGGCTCTATTGTCATGTGATTTAACTTGCATGCAAGAAGAACTCTGATTTTCAAATGTATTACAAGGACAGACGATATCGAAGAAGAGAACCTGTTAGGCTAATCGACTTCTTGGTGTATTGACTGGCCGATGTCAAAGATGACGAAGAGCTGGAAAAATCACAACTACCAAAAGCGACGACGGAGCCCCAAACCAGCGAGAGACTGAAGATTGCCGACCCAGCGAGCATGGCCATCCCCATTGTCGCCATTGACTCAATTGTATCCGAGCTGGATGTTATTGCACTTGCTATACATGTGGATAATTCACAACCATGAGATATTTTATAGACATATACTTAAGAGTAAGTATTTGTCAAATCTAGCCTGGATCAATACGTTGTTTTTGAATTTGCAAATAGAGCGTGTTTTGCTAATTATTTTTGCTATTAAATGGATGCACAAGTGCTTGAATAATGGTAGAGAAGGTGAAACAAATCACCTTAAACGAGAAGACCGACAAATCAAATCTGATACACCACTCCTTCATTTATTCAACCCGTGATACACAAATTGATATATTTGCACGTCTTAACTCAACCTTCCACTACAGTGTTCATAGAGTCATTGAAGTGCATGCATGTTGAATAACTCTCCAAAATTTATAGGATTTCATCCTCATTAAAATAACTCCTTATAGTAACATGAGAGCATCAGCCTGAATGATTCATATGGTTATTGCTACCAGGTGATGTTACGGATATATACTAGACCAACTTTTTTTCGTTTCATCGAGACAAATCTTCCTAACTTTGTGGACGATGAACTTCGAAGGTCATGAATCCTCATTGAGGCCACTAAGTACGCTACTGATCACCTGTGTTAGATGGTGATGTTTGTCGATGAAGACCGACATCAATGGATCTGTATCACGATTATTCCCCAGCAAACACCAGCAAATTAAGCAGTTCACAGCAAATGTTCACGTGCGAGGACTACGTGATCCATGTGACTCCACAGCATTTATCATACTGGAAAAAATAACAAGTTTTAGATTTACAAATCACTACAACTTGCTCAAGTTCCAGTTCATGAGATTCTCTTTTGCTTTTTGTTATATAGTCCACGTTGTTTTGTCTGCAGACAAGCCTCTCCCACCACCTTTTGCGGGGGCTTCGATGGCGTGTGAATTGGCGAGCGGTAGATGGTTTTAGTCGAATAGGTTGACATTTAGGTGATTGTTTCAAACCTATCTTTTTCGACACCCTGCACTTGGAGCGACCTGTAATACCAATAATATTGCTCATCTTTTCTTTTTCTTTCTTTTTTTTCCAATTCTGATTCTGTTTGTTGTTTTAATGTTCATCTTGAAGCTTGCAACTTTACAAGTGATATAATAGAATTTATTAACGAGTACATTAATATTTTTCGAAAACCCTAGTTGGAGGAAATTTACTTTCATCTATGGACAACTCTGATTGATAGATTACAAGTTATGAACATCGCCCCTCAATTAACTAAATATAATTTTGGGTGATGCTGTGTTTGCAATCTACCAATCAAAAGCGTGAATGGAGGAAGTTTTCTCCAACTAGCCAATCATGACCCTTGTGATAAGGAAAAATAGACCATATACCACCATTGTGAAGGAAATTTACGTGAGCGACCAGATTCGCCCTTAATTTAAAGTTGATAATTACCTACCGTCTTATATTAACGATGTATGAAGCCATTTGTGTAACTTCTTTTCATACCGTCAGAGTTGCTATAATTACTCCTGACGATGATGCCCAAAAATGAAAATTTAAATATACATCGATAGAATAAAGAAAACTCTACACAAACGGTCTTATCCATCTTTGATTTGAGAGTTTTAATTACTTGTTCTTTCACTAGCCATCAACCAATGGTGGATAAGACTGCCTGTGGTTTGTTTACCACTCTAGTGTATGCTATAATTACTCACAAAAGACACTAGCTTTTGTGATAGGGCTATATTTTCTACCAACTATGCCTCTAACTTGCAAGTGACAAATGATGGATATCAACCACCAGAGAACTTAAATTAAATACAATTGTGGGTGAGACTCATATTTGTAATCCATCAATGAAAAGAATGATTGGAGTAGGTTTCTCTCACCGGGATGGAGGAAAACATGGCACTTGCCACGAAAGCTAGTTGGATTAATTGTCAAGTGTGCTTGCTATCTCTCTACGAGTCAAACTTCCACTATATGTGTGACGAACTTTTAGCCGATCTACATGCAGGGTATTATTTTTCTTTAGCAACTTTTCAGAAAGAAATTATAAATTTTGTATTGCAAATGATTAACGATATATATATATATAGTCTAAGAATAAAGAACTATTTGGGCTGCGCAAGATTAGTAGGCATTTTCCAAGGAACATACTATTGTTAAAGTAGCTATTCAATTTTCGTTTCGAAAGCAAGATCTAAATTATGTATCATGAGTGCTTGATTGGGGTTTGGGCAGGATCCTAGGACTAAAGTGAAAAGCACGTTCGTGGACCGACGGATGAGGATTGACAAAAAACATTAAACAATACCCTCAACTTGCTCACCACCAATCGGACTATGGAAACAATGATCGATAATTTGACGGAATCAGAGCCGGATAAAGTACATATAAGAGTATATGTAGTCTTTCTTGAACTGTCAGAACCAGAGGAATTGACTTACGAACCTTCTCATATATCAAGGAGAGAAAGTATATCTTGGAAAAATCCACAAAGTTGGTGACCTCATTTAAGAATCCGTCGCAACCCAACGTACGCCTCAATTGCTTTGAAAATGTCCACTTGAGAGAGAGATTTGGGGATGTGACTTGAGACTTAGATATGCAAATGTGTATTTACCGTATCATATATAAGTATTTAATAACCAAAGCATCGTCTTCCGAAAGAAAAGAGGAAAGATATATATCACATGGTAGGTATAATTAGAATTAGAATAATTTTAATCATTAACGTATAAGAACTGAAAAGCTTAGAGGTATTAGTGTCTCTTTGGTTTTAAAGGGAGCCCATCAGAACCCTTTTCCTACTTAAAATTTCTATTTTCAAGTGCATCTGCTACATTATTCAAAGGACAATTTAGGGATTACTTCTTGTGTAAGTTTGATTCTCATTTTGGTTGGAAAATAAGAACAAAACCATTGCGAAGACATTTTTCTTTCTTGTCCATGTTTTCTAACCACGGTTTTATGATTTCCCTCGAAATGCAAACTGAAGATAAAAATGAAAAATTCTCTAGTACTCTGTGACCCTGTGAATACAGAACACAGAGTGGATGATGGGAAATATTGGATCAAAGCAAGAGAAATAAGGTCAAAATTACGAGCAAAAGAGATCAAGAAATAGGGATTCTTACAAAGCATTATGATGACTTGAGGGAAGGTCCCAAGCATTTGGAACAAAGAGGCCCCAAAGATTCCTGTCCCAAACATGCGAAAGAAGAGCTCCGACCCCGAAGATACATAAGTACCCGCAACAGCTAGCAAGTACTCGTACACCACTATGAGGAACAACTCGCCCCACAACTCCGTCGTGCACGGCAAGAACCCGTAAGTCGGCTCGCACGTCACAGTCGTCGTGGTAAAACCGAGGGCGGAGGATGTCCCGTTGGTTCGATCCATGTCGTCGGAAATTGGATCCAAACTTCCTCGGATGGACCGGCTTTTCGCTGACCGGGTCAGTATGACCAGAAGCATGAAGAAGGTGAGCCTCATGGTTGTGTGACAGAGAGAATGCTTGTTTGATGTTTATTGCACAGATGGGAGGGGAAAGGAAGAGACGGAAGAAAAAAAGAATGAGATCCAAGAAGGTTCAGACTTATTCGGGTGGCATTAATCGGAGAAAGTGATTCAGCAATCAGCACGTGGATGTACTAAAATCATAAAAAAAAATGATTGGATTGGACATAATCATATTTAAAAAGTCAAGGGAGGGCGTACGTTTACTCACGTTTATTTTTACTGTAGTCCATAAATAATAACCTAGCATGACATTTTATATATTTGTTGCTATCAATTAAGTAAACTCAACAGTCACTTCAGCCTCAATTTTTTTTAAAATAAAAATTCAATGAAAAACGCATGCATATAATTAAAATACCATCTAGCAACACATAAGTATAAATGGGCAAAATCACACTTTTATGAAAATTCAGATGATTAGCAAGTCATAAATGGATCTGCCGTTCTAAATTTGAATTCAGAATAATTGTCAGGTATTCCAAACTTCTCTGACATTTCTTTTCATGACAAATTGAAATTGATTGAAAAATAGATCAAAGTTACATACCTTATATTCTTTATTGATTTAAGTTTTAGATGTTTATATTATCTATATGTATGTATATTTAGAGAGAGAGAGAACAACATAGTAGTTTATTATTTATATACTATGACATGATAAGCTGATGCACAAAAATCAATGAAGCGTCAATTATGTTTATTACCATCCCCTGTTAAAGATCTTAGTGATTTAGTGCTATTGATTGATCTTTTATAGCATGTCAGCACATTTTATCATGTCACCATGTTCTACGCTCAAGCGCCCAACGTGGATTAAAAAACTATAGAATCAATCTAACTTAGGCCATTTCTATAATGTTTGTCGAATGAAAGCATGAGTTGATGAAAGCCTGAGTTGATATTTAAATGCTGAATTGATGGTCGTCGCACGAGAGATGGTAACTAGGGTAAGGTGCGAGTGACGTTATATAGAGTCCACAGAGAAATGTCAACAATGGAGGATCTTGAGAAGATTTTGCTAGCCGCCTCCTCCTTATTAAACCTTGGTCTTCAACTATTCTGATTATAAAAACGATACTCCGATGCTGAATTTAGTTGGAGTGTTTGAGCTAACATTCCACCAGTTTGTCGAGACCCATGTGATTATTCCAAAGTTTCCCAATGAACCTGGAACACCAACCACGGCGTATTGACAATTTGCGAATCCGAGGCTCGGTTTATTTTTCGAAAAACAGAAGATTTTAAAAAACATTATCCTAAAAATGATAGCTCGTATCTTTTGAAATAATTAGTCGATGGAACACGTTTTCATTATCGACAACAACTTATGTTGAGACAATTTCGTGGACGATAAAAACATTTTTCATTAGTTCATTTTCATAAGCAATGATTTTTAAGAAAAAACATTTTTTGCAAATTGTTCATTTTCTGTGAAACAAACTGTTTGCACCAAAATATGAGAAGTTTTGGTTATTATCAATATGTGATAGCCTTTGTCAATGAGAGTAGAATTTGGTCATTCATGAAAAAAATTATCGACAACTTGATGAATTGACAGCTTGGAAGAATTGACTAAAAGTGGAGTCGACAATCTCGAATGCAACTATCGAAGAAGGAATCGTCAACATAATGGAGTCGAAGAAACCATCAATGTAGTGGAGTCAAAAAAACCGTCAACGTAATAGAATCAAAGAAACCGTCAACATAGTGGAATCGAAAAAACCATCGATGTAACCGTTCGGTAATCGTTTGTAACCTCTGTTTGTAATTTCCCTTTATAACCTCTGTTGAGAACCGTTTATTGTAGGCTATAAATAACCACATTGTACTCTTCGGAGAAACTCCCTTCCTGCATAAAGCAAACAAATATATCTTTATCTTTATTTTCAATAGTTGTAGTTTTCAGATTCATGTCATCGATTAAATTCCAGGACGTATCTCTATCTTGGGTGCTACATCGTCGATTAGATTTCGGCGTAGTGTCATTGCATCGATAAGCTTTGTCGTTGATTAAATTCCAACAAGGTTTATTTACGTTTGGTTCATTTGTAACAATTGCACTTTACAAGGCTTGTCATCAATTAAATTCGGAGGTAAATGGTAACCATTCTGAAATAAAATTTCTACTCTAGAAGCACTTTTGGAACAGAAATGCATTTGTTAAAAGATTTCAATTTTTTACTGTTGGAGCACTTTTTCACTTATGGAGTAGAAACACATTCACTAAAACTTCTTTTTTTTACTCCAGAAGTCATTTTCTCCTCTAGAATGAATTTTGGGCCACAAAAAAGAAGTTAAAAATTTTAACTTCTCTCCTCTAAAATGAGATTTTTTTTTGCCAATTAAGTTCTAAATATTTTGAATTTATACCAATTCAGTCCATTTGGTCGGCTAGCGCTGACGTGACGTGGTGCACCGGCTAGCCAAAATATTAATATTTTAATATTTTAAAAAATTTTAATTTTAATTTTTTTTATTTTTTCTTTCTTGCTTAGTAGTGTGGCTGGCGAGGGTGAGGGCCACGAAGCCCTCACCGACCGCGCGCCGGCCGGCCCAAAATAATAATATTTTAATTTTTTAAAATTTTTTTAATTTTTTCTTCTTGCTTAGAAGTGTGGCCGGTGAGGACGAGGGCAAGGGCTACAAAGCCCTCGCCAGCCACCCACGTTGATCAGCTAAATAATAATATTTTAATATTTTTGAAATTGTTAATTTTTTTTTTCCTTTTTGCTTGGAAGTGTGGCCAGTGAGGGCAAGGGCTGCGAAGCCCTTGCTGGCCGCCGACAATGGTCGCGACTGCGAGCGAAGGCGGCATCACCCGTAGCCGGCAAGTCGTGAGTGAGGCTCACGATGGGTCGCGATGTGTCGCCGAAGCTCGCGATGGGTCGTAATGAGACGCAATGAGTTGCCAAATTCGCAATAGGTTACAAGGCTAGCCTCACCTATGACTCGTCGACCATGGCCTTGCCAGCCGTAAGCAAGGCGGGTGAGGCCATGGCGAGGTGGGTGAGAGCCGCGAAGCCCTCACCAGCCACACTTCTTGCTGTGTAGGATGCAAGAAGGAAGAAAATAAAAATAAAATAAAAATTAATTCTAAAATTCTAAAAAAATATTAAAATATTATTATTTCTTTTCTAGAAGTAAAAAAATTATTCGGTCTTATCAAATGCATTTCTGCTCCAGGTATCTACTTCTAGAGCAGAAATGAAAAAATCAACTTCTAGCCATAAGTTATTTTCTAAAGCAGAAGTGTTGTCATTCACCCCCTTCATGTCCAGAGTTGACGCAAAACGCTAGTTTCTTTTGAAAGGTATTTTATCACAAGAGCAATTTCGGTAAAACACAAACGAAGCATTATCATTGAAGTTTAAAGGTTATCGCATACTTTCTATCCCTAAACCCGAGTTTCCGAGGAGTTATTAGGTAGTCGGGTGCTACGCCTAAGATCGTATGATCAGCTATTAGATTTACAGACGAGTTGATGATCCTTATCTCATTTAGTGATGCTGATGGTTTCTCGGTGCCCCACCCTATAATCATTCCTTTTTCTTATGGGATACTAACACAAATAATTCATGAACTTTGGCGCAACGTACAATGTAGTCCATAAACTTTCAATTTGTTTAATGTGGTCTATGGACTTTTGGTATATATAAAAATATTCAATATTATCCTTCCATTAATTCAAGATCAGGGATAAAATTGAATATTTTCATATAGTCCAATGACTAAACTGAACAAATACCAAAAGTTCAAGGACCATATTGAGCAAATTAAAAATTCAAGGACTACATTGCACATTGGGCTAAAGTTTGAGGATCATATCAAACAAATTAAAAATTCATGGACCATTTGTTTCATTTTCCCTTTTCTCAAAAAGAACTACTTGCTAGATGGCCATTCGATGTTTTTCTTATTTTATGTGTATAAGAAAGAAATGCCTCATGGGTGGATTTTATAAAGGCAAATGAGCTCTAACCTTTACAAATTAGTCAACGTCGGACAATGTGAAGATCAAGCACACAGGAAATAATCGTCCTACGTTATTTACCTAGAGGAATTTTCAAGCTTGCACCATTTATAAAAGCAAGGCTTTTAAGAAAAGAGATTGCTCTTACGATTTTTTTATTGTTATTATTATTTCGTACTTTCATAATAATAAAAAAACATTATAGACAAAATAAAATAAATAAAATAATATATGTTTTTTCCCCTTAAAGTGTACACGGGATGGATTGGTGGGGTAGGGGAGGGCTTATATAGCCCCGCCTAATGGCCTCGTGAGGTATTTTTTGCGAGGAAATTCTTTGTCAAAATCGTTTCAAAGTTCAAGAATTCCCTTGGGGAAATTTTTCATTTTTTAAGTTTATCTTTTCAATACCTTAAGCATGTAAAATGTAATGTCATATTTTTTTATATGAAAAAAGGCTAAAGCTGATTAAAAATTTTAATATTGTAAATATACTATCCGTATTTTATCACTTAATCGGACAAGTATTGGGTGTCGAAGGCGGGCCTGAGAACACACCCCTACCTCGCCCCACCCTGCCCTAGTTTTATGACATCTTGAAAAATGACTTGGTAACCTCCATTTGTTAGTTTAGGAGCTTCCCAATAAACAAAAAACAGGATGACGAAAGGCACATAACAACTCTCCTGAAAAAAAGTCTTTGCTAATGGTACATGCCAAGGATTAGCTAGGGAAAAGTTACTCTCATTTTCTCTTTATTTTGTAGCTAATCTCAGAG
The DNA here is from genome assembly GCA_001662345.2 of Metrosideros polymorpha var. glaberrima. Taxonomy (NCBI): domain Eukaryota; kingdom Viridiplantae; phylum Streptophyta; class Magnoliopsida; order Myrtales; family Myrtaceae; genus Metrosideros; species Metrosideros polymorpha. The sequence goes on from BCNH02000005.1 coordinate 12,217,037, forward strand.
GCAAAAATCAAAAAGGATGGATCATGCAGCTTCATCAACCAAAATAGAAAAGACAAAAGGGTAAAAAAAAAAAGAATTTCAATTTTTTTTTATCAGAATAAAGGAAAGAGATTCGATGCATCACATGCTGAATAATGTCATTGGACTTGGACAAAAGGGCAAGTGAACCATGTCCAACAAACCCGATGGTGATTGGATAGTTTTGGATATGGTTGGCGAAGCTTTAAATCCATCATGCAAGATGATGTCTTTGGTATCTTGACTTAACATTTCATGTTCCTAAGTTTGGTTTTTGATTTTGTTTACTTGGACTGGCAGGTTTAGTTATCAAAAAGAGACCGGCCTTTCCTGGTCAGAAGCCTTAAGTCAAAAGCCGCCGGTGGCTACTTGCTACCTCGTTAAGCATAAGTATAGTTGTCGGTGGGAAAAAAAATAGATGCAATGGTCGTTAATTCTATTTTGTTGGATAATAAGCACATGGTTTGTTGATTAATCCAAATTTCATGCTCTTCGGAAAATGCATGTGTTGCAATTAATTAGGGAGAGAGAGATTTATAAGACGTTATAACTAGAAAAGATCGAATGACGCCAATTGTCATAAAAATTAATTATCAAAAAATCCTTTTTCAAATTGTGTATACTAGCAGAAAAGAGCTCAAAAAGTGTGTATGCCATCAACAGGTATGTAGCCTTGCT
>BCNH02000005.1:12218033-12257742 GCA_001662345.2 Metrosideros polymorpha var. glaberrima
ATGCTATGTTGTTATGATACATTCATATCAACCATGTACATCACTGGAAAATTTTAGATCAAATTTTGAGGTTGAAAGTGTTGGAAAATTTTTGGAGGAAATGGAATCAAAATGTAGTCGAACTTTGAGGCGTGTAATCACTATTTTTTAGGATCAATTTACCTCACAAAGTTGTTATAGATTACCGGTAAATTTCCTTCAGGATACAACAAAGTTACGGTGAGAATACTGAATATCAATTCCTATAAATCTCCTAAAATTTTCTGCGAAAACAATGAAATAATTGTTGTATCTCCCTTTCTCTTGTTTTAAGGAAGACGAAAAAATGTAAGAAGTTTGTTTTTGTTGTTCTGAAAAGAATTGAACATAATTGTCCAATATATAATACAAATAGAACACACTTTGTGTCTAAACTGCCAATACGGACACACCCATTCATGTTCCAAAATTTCAATTTGGACATAACCCTTTGTGTTTGAAAACCTCTATTCAGACACAATTCTTCGAGCATGATAACTATCAATTTTGGACGTATCATTTTATGTCCTAATGCAGACGGTTTTGTGCGAATAATCATAAGTCAAAACGAGTCAAATAAATTTACAGAATAATTAATTTCGAAATTAAAAAAATAATTGTTGATTAAGGCTTATTTTGGTTCGCGGTGTGCCAAGTGCTAAGTGCACCTAATAATCACGCACCCGCATGTGGGTATTATGAGATCTAGCCCACTCATCCATTTTCTCTTTTACAATAGTAAATAACACTTTAACTTATAAAGAGACAAAAACTTTCCTGTTTTTTTCTATGTGGGATAAGGAAAATGTCTTGTTTGTTTGTTTTACAAACAAACATCAACGAAAGGTAGATTTGGGTTTGTTTTATGAAATTGAGATATTGATAGATAAGCTAAAGAGGAGTTATCCAAGGAATATTACGCTGAAATACACTATTACACGAAAGAAAGAGGATTTACTACTTTTAAGAGATTACCATCCTTTCTTCCTTCCATGGAATATCTTCAATAAGTTATTTTATAAAAATTCTATCACTGAATGAATGTATAAATTATTAAATTTATTTGTTCTTGTTAGAATATTTAATTATTAAACTTACCCCTTATCTTATAACTTAAGCTTTAAAAACAAATGGTTGCGGTCCCACAAAATTTTACATAATATCGTAGCAAAAGATCATTTAGCCTATGCATGAAGGGGATTGATAGAATAACTAAATATTATTTCACGTTTTCATATAAATAACTTAAACTTTTAGAAGAAAAGTCTTACCCAAAAATATTCATATCTCTAAACACTTTTCTCTTTCTACATGTGTACAATTTTTTTCCATATTGTGTAAACAATTTAATTACCTTAATTAATAATTCAAGTATTTCATAATAAGACAATTTTACAAAATCTATTAATTATAAATGTTTTACATACATGCAACGCGCGTCCTTTTGCCAGTGATAAAAAACCAAATAGGATGTGCCTCGTGAAATAAGTAAACTAAAGCCATAAAACTTTGTTGTGGAGGAGGGTGTCTTAACAGTTTTATATCCGGCATCAATATTTCCTCAGAATTGTTCGACTCTAATTGATTCGAGTAATACTAAATATATTAATATTGGTCCATAAAATTAATTTGTTGAGTGATGTGGTAAATTGTAAGTGGGCATTGAATAAGTTGGACATCTTCAACAACCGATAACTAGTCTACTAGATAAATTAATATACTCAATTCCTAATCAGTCTTAATAAATTTAGCATTGATTAGTTATGTAATATGGGAGTCCACTACATCGAGTCAAATATATAAGACAAAAGCCACTTAAGCAAGAACACGCCAAATTAGAGTTGGTAACTATAATATCTTGACTGATAAAATTGAAAATTAATACTGACTTGTCAGTATTTAAAATTGAATAAAAAATTGTTTGGAGATAACTGAAAATTAATTGCTTAACATAATTTTTATTTTTTTCAAAATGTGAAAATACTAAAATTATTGGTAGGTTTTTGTAATAGATAAAATTGTCCAAGAAGTTTTAAACTTATTATACGGCTGCCAATTCAACCATAAACTTTTGTAAACTTTTCAATTTGGCTAATGTAAACACAACTTTTCATGAAATTTCAATGGAGTTGAACTGGCTAATTTAGATCAAAAATTGCTAAAGTAGTGGTCCAATCAGCACCGAGTGTCCTATGTGGCATAGTTGGAGTCTAACGTGGACAGTCTAAATTGGCCGAGGCCTCGGCATCTAAAGATCAATACAATAGGTTTATGACTCAATTGGTCTGATGGACTCAATTGGAAAAAGTGAAAAGATTTAGGACTCAATTGGCAAAATTTAAAGGTTTAAAACTGAATTGGCAAAAGTGCAATAGATTTGGAACTTTTTGGACAATTTTTCCATAAACAAAAACATCCGTATGGGTATGACTCTAATTTGAACGAAGTGAAAAAGATGCCATCTTTGTTGTCTTCTAGAACAAAGACTAATACCAGCATGAAGTCGGTCAAGATCAAAACAAAAGTCGTCCTTTGATATTCCATTCGACATTGGAAATAAACAGAGGGATTGAAATTGGTAAAGAGAAACACTATCTTCTCACTAATTGTTATTCTACGAATTATAATCTTTCTTCCACGTGATTGTAAGTCTGACAATAGAGTTTAAACTCAATCGATAATTCAAATTCAAATATAATGTGGATTCAAATTTTGTAATGATATTATAATATAGTCCTTTTCATCGTTGGTTTCACGATTTTTGTCATGTGAAAAACTTCTTATTTGAAACTTCTGTGTGGAAGGCTCGTGATTTTTAGTGTAACTTCGTTGATCTAATGCCGAGTTTATTCCTAATAATTGGTCCTTAAATTGCAAAATTGTCAAACCCAACAACAGGAAACAAGGATATAGCCAAAATAAGGTTACTTTGACTTTCCTACTGAAATCAAAGAGAGTGAAAATATATCTCCAAAATCCACTTTTTCCACTTCTTATTTGACTTTGACACTCCCTTCCACGTTATATTGACAATACTAACCTTCGCTTTTTCCTCCTTCAAATATATTCATAGATTGTGCATAACAACACTTCTCTTTTACAATTTCTGTTCCAAAATGATTTCTAGAACAGATTTGGAACAGAAATCCGTTTGGTAACGCAATTTCATTTTTCGCTTTCTGGAACAAAATTTTGTTTCAAAAATCATTCTGAAATAGAAATCAGAAGTTAAAATTTTCAACTTCTTGATTTCTAGAACAGAAATCAGAAATTTTCTTTCTCCTCTCTCTTTTTTCACGACTCACTCTCTTCTCTCTCCCAACTTCCTATCGTCACTGCCCACCGGTCGCCAATGCTGCCCGCCTGCCTGCCACCGCCGTCACCCGCCACTAATCACTGCCGGCCATCCGCCACCTGCCCTCTAACCGTCATCGCTCATCACTTGTCAACCGCCACCGATCGCCACTCACCATTAGTCACTATCGCCCTCACTACTCGCCACCCACCGCTGCCTGCCTGCTCACCGCCACTCACCCGTCCACCAACCAATGCTGCCTATTACCGCCATCCACCGCCCGCCACTAGTTGCCGCCAGTAGTTGATCGTTGTCGACTACTGCCCATTAATTGCCACCAGTCACCGCCATCCACCGCTGCCCTCACCACCCGCCTTCCGTTGTCGATCGTCACCACCGTTCGTCAACCACCACCTCTTGTCGCCACCACCATTTGCCGCCCATCGATCGCCACCGTCCATCGCTGTCAGGTGCCGTCAGGGAAATAGAAATTTTATGTTGTTGTCAAACGAATTTCTGTTTTGGGAATATAAATTTTGTATCGTTATCAAGCGCATTTCTTTGCTCAGAAATTGATTTCTTGAACAAAAATAGAAAAATCAATTTCTTTCCAGAAATTGACTTCTGGAACAAAAATTTTGTTAAGCGCCCCATAGTCAAAAGGAATCCTTTTTTTATTTGTTTTTATTTTTTCTTCCACTTTCCTTCTTGTTCTCACTTGTATTGAAGCGTATCGCTGCTTCTTCATCTTCCTCCTCCGAGACCTCCATGCACACCAGTCTCACAGAACCTCACGAGCTTCCTCTCTAATTCATCGTCGCCCCTCCCGAACCCTTAGCACTTTTGGCAGAACCACCCCTATGCCGGCACGAGCTTCCTCGAGATGGACAGCTTGATCTCGTCCCTCAGCTTCCCATTTGGCATGGTCCACGACATCCATTTTCGGTACTCCTCCTCGAACGCTGCATTGAACTCTGGAGACACACCCTCGCCGCCTTCGGCGATCATCCCTCAGCCGCCACCTCTAGCAGCAATGAGAGGACCTTGCTCTACGCTGCGGCCGAATAGCTCGTTGTGTACTGCCTCACCTTCTCTGCATGCCTCGCTACCTGCTCATCCTCAAGCAGGTACTTGCGGTTCGTTGATCTCGCCTTTTCCACTATATAGATTAGATTATTAGCGAGGAATAGGTAGGAGAGAGAGAATTCCTTGTAGAGCTTGGCCTAGGCGTTGAGCCTCCATAGCAGGACGAGGATTAACCACGCTAATTAGACCGAGACCGGATGCATCGGGAGATGGCTAGAGTTGGGGCTTTCGAAGTACAACTCCAACAAATTCAGATTTTCAGGTCGCGGATGATCCATCAAATTGTTAGAGAGAGTATTGTGAGGGAAATCTAAATTCCATCACCGATCGAGTAAGCGTGTGGATTCCGCCGCCTTCGGCAAGAATTTTCGAAGAGTCCTTTCTAATTGTGTCTTCGTAGTTCTATAGGGCAGTGTAGAGAGGGCTTGTAATTCTCTCCAACAATCCTTTAATTCTCGCGATGATTTCCGAGAATCGGAACATAATGATTGAGGTGCTCGAGCCCGTGGGCAACGCGAGCAAAGACTTGAATGTGAAGAGGATTACCCTGATGCATCTACAATTGGCCATCCAGGAGGATGAACAGCTCAACACTCTCATGAGGAACATCGCCGAAGACGGCGTCATGCTCAAATTCGCAAGTCCCTAATCAACAAAACCACCAATAAGAAAAAGGAAAGTGGAAGAAAAAGAAGAAACAGATATAAAAATAAATCCCAAATGAGGGTTACTTTTGACTCTTTGCATTTATAATAGGGAAAATTTCGATTAAGGGCCCAAACTGGTATCGTTTTTTCAAATAAGGACCTGAAGTGGACCCTGTTTTAATTAAGGACCTGAAGTGGCCAAAAAGTTTCAAATAAGGGCCTGAAAATATGGGCATTTTCGTCTTTTCACTTTATTGATTAAATAAAAAAATAAAAAAAAAAAAGAATTTTTGAGGAAGAAGAAGGGGCTAACGCCCCTTGCTGCCGTCGGCCCGTTGCCGGCTTAGCCAGGGCCGGTGGGGGCTCGGCCAGGGCCGGCAGCAGCAAGGGGCAGCAGCCCCTTGCTTTTTTCTCAAATTGTTTTTTTTTTCATTTTTTAATATTTTTATTTTATTTAATCAATAAAATGAAAAGACGAAAATGCCTCTATTTTCAGGCCTTTATTTGAAATTTTTTAGTCACTTCAGGCCCTTAATTGAAACAGGGTCCATTTCAGGTCCTTATTTGAGATTTTTTTTGCTATTTCAGGCCCTTATTTGAAAAAACGAAAGTACTTCGGGCTCTTAATCAAAATTTTCCTTTTATAATATGGAAAAAGCAAGGGGTAATATGGTCAGAAGACTGTAAAAGGGAGTGTTAGCGCCAAATGAGGAGGGGAAAAAGCGTGATCCTTTTCAAAATGCACTTTTCTTTTTTCTTTTCTTTCCTTTCTTTACATTTTTTTCTTACTGTTCTTACTGTTTTTCTCCCGTTAGCTGGCGTTTGAAAAACACGTCCCTAAAGCCCTAATCATCAAATCATCGGGCCAAATGCCTCGTTTGCATAATATTAAGAAAACCCTCCCATCAAATGGCGGAAAAACACTTGCTTGAATTCGAATTCAGCGAATTGAGTGCACTACAATCATTGATCTTGTGAGATCCACAAGCAAGGTTCACGTGACAACCAAAAACTCAATGGTTGTGATTCAATAAAGGAAGAAATTCCCAAAATGGAGCCACTTGTTGGCAATAAGAAGTTCAAAAAGACAAGAAAAATGAAGGGATCCCATTGAGCTTTGCACTAGGTCCCAAGTAAAGTTCATGACAACTACGGATCTCATTGAGCTTTGCACTAGGTCATAAGTCAGGTTCATGTGATAATAAAAAAAATCAACGGTTATGATTCAGTACAAGAAGAAAATCCTGAAATGGAGCCACTTGTTGGCAACAAGAACTTGTAAAAGATAAGAAAAATGTACGAATCCTGCTGAGCTTTGCACTAGGTCATCAATTTTTCTAGCTAGTGGATAAATTTTTAAAAGCCCACTATGCTTATACATTACAATGTTCCAAAACTTTTCTGTGTTTTTGCTTTGGTGTGGACGAGCAGTTTAAAAGTGACATTGAAGTACAGTTGCTTAGAGTTGCAGCTATTGAGAAATTGCAAAATATTGCATTGGTTCCTGGTAAGAGACAATCTGTATAGATCTCTCCATACATCCGATAAGGATGTCTTGTGAGTACATAGAAGACCGAAGATTGCCCTGAACACTTCTAACCGAGTCAAAAGAATCAATGCAACATAGCATCAGGTCCATCCTGCCTGTAGAAATGTGGCGCGACTTCTCTCAACCACGATGGTTCGATGGTCGCAACATTGCGCATGTATTGTTGGTCAGTCGTGACAATCGAGTGGTAGACGATCCACTTCGGATTTACTCTGCAAGGTGACGTAGTTTGAGCAAGAAGGAATCGAATACAAAATCAGGCGCTGCATATTTTCGATACAGAAGATCAACTCAGAGTGGACACAAAATGAAAATATATAGCATTGCTTACTCACCGAAATAAAACCGAGGATGGGTGAATGTAAACTTCCTGGGACGTTCTCACGGTCTTGTACATCCCATTATGACTAAATGGCTTTTTAACAAATTAAAGGCCACAAGAAAAATCAAAGATCAGCTGACCCTGACTTTGACATATTACTGAAGTGTAACTAGTAACAGCAAGGACGATAAAGATCATGAACGGAAATAGCAGTGGCTAGCCCAATAGGTGAAGGAGAAAAACTCACCTCAAGACGACAAGCATTTGCGAAGAACCCCGTGGTGACTGCCTTTCTAACAACCTGCGAGAGATTGTGAGAATTAAGAACTTTCCCCAAGAACTTTCGCTGTGAAAATAACGGTATTTTGTCAAAGGAGCAAACATGAAAAATTTGGTAAACAGAAGGGGGGAAGGAGAGCTTGTTCTGTCTGTTAATTTTTATTCTGATGCGCAGTTTTCATGAGCACGTCCTCTAAGATGGACCTGCATGACTCAATGATCTAATCTCCAACGATTCACCATGCCATGTATGCCCTTATGATCGGCCCACATGATGCCAATATTTCTATATTTTAACCAAAGCGCCTCATGAAATAATCAATATTCACTGATAACATTCGAACCATGGAAGTGATCTCCAAAAGGGATGGGGAAAAGGGAAATAATATCCCAACTGCATACATCACCGATTCTCTTTGGTTTTCATACAGAGGGGAAATACAATAAAAGGAGGGAATTACTAGGGGGAGCAGAGAAGTCTTATCTTGGCACTGAACTCAAATGCAACAATAGCAGACAAAAGTGTAACAGAAAAAAATTGTGCATTAAACCAATGGTGTAACAGGAAGAGCAAAACACAGTAAATCTCGATGGTAAGTCATAGTTAGGAAGTGCTATCCAAAACTTTTCATAAAACATGAGGAATTTTTGCTTGCTTTTAAGAGCCGAAGCAGAGTGTTAGTTGACTAAGTCTTTTCCCCAAATATATTTTGGTACCATCAGTCTTCTTGAAACATTATAACATAAAACAGCTTTTTGATGTCACCAACATTTACTTTTCCATGAAATCAAAAAGAAGTGAATCTAGTATCATTTATGCCTAACGAATTATCACTTAAAGCTCAAGCGCAAATTCCAGCAAGAGCAATTAGACCAGCAATGCTTCACGGCTTAGGACGTTATGCAGTCAACTTTAGCATGGTATAATAAATGAGTTTAGCAGATATGGAGATGTGCCGTTGGATGTGGAGACACTTAAGAAGAGATTACTAGAAACAAGTGCATCAGAGGAAAGGTTGGTCTCGGGTGAGGATAAGATGAGAGATACTCATTTAAAATAGTCTATAAATGTGAAGAAAATGAAATCCAGAGGCTCCAACAGCGAGATGTGAAATTATGACGGAGATGGAAGGTAAAGGAGGTAAGGAAAGACAGAACGAAGCGAATGGATACTTTGACGAAAGATCTTGTGTAGTTGTATACTATGGAGAAAATTACAGGCCAGCGTGAGATGGCATAAGAAGATCCACGTGATCAATGCCACTTAGTCGGTCAAGACAAAGCTGTCGACATCGTTAATGTTCTTAAAACTCAATTTACCGATCATGATGCTGCTTTTGGAGACATTCCCGAGAAAATCACTTTCTCCGTATGAAAAACTTTCTTAAGAATATGATCAAGATTCACTCGAGCAGTTATGTCAGTGAAGCTATACGTCAACAGCCAACATGCTTAGACCTGAATAAAGTATTGGCATTAGTATTTTATGGCCCAAAATACTTGGAAGGAGAGACGGTGGCTCCAGAAGCACTCAGCGAATTGCAACAAGCTCTCTCAGTAGGCAGTGAGTGAAGTTTCAGACTGACCACAATGAAGAGAAAATAATAGAAACCAGAGCATGCGAGTAAAAGCATTACCTGTGTATCTTTGTCGCAAGATTTTAGAGTTACTCCCAATCTCTGAGCTATTCTTCTTAGTTGTTCTCTGATATCAACCACCTTTTTCTGCAGGAAAAAGAACATTGCAGTAAAATGGATCAAATGTAAAGCAGACAGGCAGCCAAAAACAAATAACGTCAGTCTTCTATACTGTAAAGGTGCATACCATTGCATGATAATTAATGTAGTTCTTATGACACCACTGCGATGATTTGCCAGACTGAAGAAATCCTTTGTACACATTTAAGAATGTTACATGATCACCCTGCATCAAATTAAGAAGGTAAACCCAATAAAATAATTGATGGTGAAAATATTTGCATTAATAACTTCAAAACTCCTAATTATCTTAAGTTTAAACCCGTAAGACAAATGAGATGCTTAAACAAAATGAACAATTTTTAGGGGAATGTCATAGCGAAATAATAATAAAGAAGTCTACCCCAAGCACATATAGCTGACTAGTGGATCAAAAGCCAAGATGCTAACCTCAGCAGCAGCAAATCTCAACTTTGCTTCATCCAGTTCCTTTTGTATTCCCCTACTGGAAACCCAAATAGACTGAAAAAGGAATTTCCAAAGGTAATTTAAGCTCAAGAAGTTCCTTTACCATCAAATAAATCTAGCTAACGATGGCACTAGCAGAAACTATTACTTGGATAGAAAGAACTGCAGCAATCGTGAGGACCTCCTCAGAACAACTCAGCTGGTTTGAAGACAAGATCATCTTTGAAATCATTGGGTCCTACACAAAGCTCAACTGATATAACAATAAGCTCAATTGAGATGACAAAATGCAGAGATCCTCATGAACTAAGTTAATCATGAAAAATTTACACAGAATTTTTCAAAAAGTATATACTAGGAGAACTAAAAAATAAACAAAAAACCTTGGGTGCTTAACCAGTCGGAATTCATAGCTCGAAATGCTAGTGCATAAGCAACTTCAACACTGAATGAATATGCAGTACTAACAAGAAGGAAAAAGTTTGCTCCCTGAAATAGATGTCTACAACCCACGTGGAAAATAAAAGTTGGTGGAGAGAAGTAAGGGATAGACAACTACCAAAACTATAACGAATAAGTAAAGAATGCTTATTCGCTTATTTCTTCTCTCAAATTTTGCCTCTCGGTTTATGTAGAATAAGTGTGTTTAATTAACACCAGAATAACAACATATTTACCACAGACAGAGATGCCAAAGAATAGGCATATAGGATTGGGAGTGGCGGAAGGAATAACAGCTAAACAAAAGCATGGCAGTATACATAACAGTATTTTAGAAAATTAAGGCATCCAAAGCATTTTTTGCTTAAAAAAAATAATAGCAGGAATGAAAGAGAGTCCAGTGCTACATACAAGTGGAATCTCAGCTATTTGAAAACCAAGAGGCGCCGTAAGTTTGGCATCATCATCAAGTACTCCAAGAGAGTATAGCACTTCAAGAGCACGAATCATTGACTCAGGGGATGGAGATGCCGGCCAGTCAAAGCCCAAGATATTATCTATCCCCAGGGCTTTCAACTGAAAGATCAGTAAAATATGATTAGCATTAAAAATCTGAAAAAGAGCGAACATTCATTATAACAAACACATAATATGCTTATAGTCAGTGAAAATTAGACCCAAAGAAATGTTAATTACACCAAGGACAAACTATTTTTCATGCGATACCTACATGAATTTTTTTCCAGAAGAGTGGACTCTCCTTTCAGCATGTTGCTGAAAGGTCCCTACCTTTCTTTTGGCCACCAAAACTTACAAAAGAAAGATAGCATGCTTGTCCATCGATGAAACAGTGAGTAAAACAAAGAAACATGAGAAGTTGCTTAAGCAAGTAAAATTTAAATGAAGTGCAACTGAAGAAAACTCTTCTATATCTTACCAGATCCCAAAACAAAAATTGGAAAAAGAATTTTCAACTACTAATAAAAGCGTAGTAAGGCTTGGACAGAAGAGAAAAATGTACTACGTTTTTGTTTCAGCTGCAATTATGCCAGTGACAAAAAGACAACTTCATATTAAGACCACATTGGGTCAAAACTCATCCTTGTCACTCTTCTGTACTTAATCCTCGTAAGTTCCGAGGCAGTTTGCTGTAAACGTAATAATATCATAAGTTATGCATGTATAATAGAAAACTTCATATGGGCAAGAAACTGCACACCTGAATCACACAGGAAACGAGATTTGATCTCTGTATCTCTGGGATCCCCTCAGCAGCCATTTCATTGACAAAATACTCTTCTGTGTATAACCTGGTTGCACATGTAAAGAGAGCCAAAAAGGCAAGTTCATTAGACCTGAGTATAGCTAGATGATGATGTTTGACAACGTGCAAAAAGGAATACAATGAATCACAGGGCTCAAGAAAGACAGAAGGTGTCTTCATACACTCTTTACTTAGTTTTGGCCAAAGAGTCTTCAGACACTTATCTGAGCAGACTTTCAAATAATTAAGTACACAATCAATTCACCGTTCTAGAGAGAGAGTTTAGATTTATACTGCAAAGCTGCAAAACAAGCAGGATGTTTCCAACTCTTCCAATGATATTTGTCCAAACAAGTTTAAGCTTGCTCGCCAGGTGACCTCATCTACGGAATATGATGGGAAAGTTAACCTTCACATGAAGTTACCATCCAACACCAGTAATGGATGTAACAGAATTCTATCTTTTCTTTTCTTCTCTGAGGAGGGGAACCAGTAGAAAAGGGGGGAGGGGTGGTTTGCTATATCATTAGGCTTCTGTTGCTATTTCTATCATGAATTGCGGAAGTCATATTTAGTGCTGTCCTAATGTAATGCAAAATTTATGCGACCAATGCCATATTATTTAAGTACTTATGTTATTAGAAAAAGGTTAGTTTAATATTCAAATGCTGCAAATTTTAACCTCACACGTAGGCTGGAATATGCCTAGCCGAAAATTTTTGAACATATGGACTCCTATTCTAATACCATGTAAAATTATGTAAGACAACTAGCATTCCAATCTTTCAGGAAACACCGCAACACTCGAAAAGGATTTCTCCCAGTTTAAAAGGTTTAGTCTCCATTCTTATTCAAGCATCTTGAGGTTGTTGCGACTTGTTTCATGTGTTCAGACCACTTTAAATATGCTTCTTTCATCTTCTCCTCAACAAAATGCACAAGGACTTTCTCTCAGGTAATTCATATTTTGAAAGTTAAGTCAGCTTCGAAGTAACTCTTTGGGGAGCAAGAAGCAGACAAAGACCAAAAGACAATGTAGCAACCAACATGTGTTTATCATTGTCCTCACATAATGTGTGTCAAGTGAATCAACTTTTATCAGGGGAGGACCTTCCAGAGGTTAATGAGGTTATCAGAAGAACTGGCTATCGAATAGCAACAACACATAGAAGCACCAAGCAATCACTCCCTCGGACATTGCTCTGGTATTCTGTCGTTTAAGCCTCCTGTTTTTAACTTATCAGCTAGAAAAGAAGAGGGACATTCACACATCAAAAGCTAACTGGAGTTTTAGCTGAGAAGCAATACAAAGAGAAATAAATATAATATCTCAGGACATAACCTCCAGAAAAAAGATGGGTACTTCATACATACGTTGTCAAAACTCACCTGTAACACTTCCCAGGTCTAACTCTTCCAGCCCTGCCAGCCCTTTGTCTGGCAGATGCCTTAGATATTGGCGCCACTACAAGGTTTTCAATGTCTGAGATCTGCATTACGTCCGACGGACTAAGTCAACATAATTTAGTACTAATGTGTATGCTTAACACCTCTAGACAAATGAAGCACAAAAAAGGAAAAACAAAAAGAATTGCAATAGGTGGACATTATTCAAATGAGAAAGAAAGCAAATAATAACCTTCGACAGGTGCATAGCATTTTAGATGCTTTGATTATCTAACTTATTTAACTTAAAGGTACTCATGAGCTTCTACCAGTCCACACCATTCTAGGTACTCAAAACACTTTTAAACTTTGCGGGCTCCCAAAAAGAAATTAGGAGCATTCTTGAAAGATTCTATGTGATAGAAACAAAATGGTTGTCAAAGAGTGCTATTTAGCAACACTAACATATCAAAATCCTAAAGAAGATGGGACCTAATCTAAGATTGTCTCGATGGACTTTTGCTTTTGCCTTCATCTAAATCTTGCGGCTAGCGCACTTTGATTTTTTCTTAACTTGAAACACCTGAAACTTTTACGATATGCAAATGTTGGCACAAAAATTCAAATACTGTTTTTCAGTTTTTAAAACTTGGACAATTTTTTAATTTTTGGCATGAAAGCAAAACAGTTGCTCTCTGCTTTTGAAAAAACATAAACAAGCAGGCCCTAAGGGAATATGAGTGAAGTACCGGATTATAAAACCTTTGTTTAGAGAACCCACTGTCAATGACATAAACAATACCCTGCACCAGTCAGAAGTACAATGCAAGTTATAAACGGAATCCTGCCAGGAATATAGAAATTAAGGCTTATAGGTACTCCTACTGCTTCAAAATTAGAAAGTTAACCTCCAAAGTCAATGATGTCTCCGCTATATTTGTTGATATCACTACTTTTCTCTTCCTCCGAGGAGTGGGAGAAAATATTAACTCCTGGAAACAAAAACAAGAGCAATTAAAATCTTTCTCTATGCATATTTACAAAGAGAATAATGATCCCCGCACCCCATTACTACACCTGTTCTGCGCGTGACAGTCCCGAGTACAAAGGCAAAACAATCAATCCTAAAAGAAGCAAAAGGAACAGATCAGTTAGAAATGGATAGCTGAATTAGGTCTACAGGTGAGGATATATGCCAAAACATGCTGCATGTCACAAGAAGAGCAGCAACAAATGGTCGTTTATGCAATGATTATCCAAATTCAGGCAGTGATCAACATATATCCCCCATTACAGAGTTATTGTATATTGTCACAGTGTCAAAGACAAACCACAATAGTTGAAATCATTACCCTATGTATATGCACCTACTTTTAAGTATTGAAAAAACCTTGCGAATTAACTTGGGTTACAGGTATGCTACATTCATATAATTTTATGTATCCAATTGTCTTGATGAAAGAGAAGCCTATCTACATGCTTAGATCAGAGGAACATACCTGAAGAACTTTTTCTGTTGTCTCGAGCTTCTTCAGTAAGCAACTTAACAGCAGCCTCAATATCATCTTGACCAGTGAGAAACACCAAAATGTCACCAAATGGCTCCTAACAACAATGAAAGCTGTTATTAGGGTTTAACCCATTATTCTCCAGTGAAGTACCACCATGCAAGGTTGTAAAAAGGATGACGTAAACAAACCCCAGAAAATAAAAGTATCACTGGGACTAGTTTGCTTCTATTTCTGGTCATTCAAGAGATCCAATTCTGTTTCTTCATAAGAACGTGAGTGGCAGGTCTACTTTTCTTGGAGTCTTCTTGCAGGGTTCTGAGCTATATATGTCTAGTTGGCACGGACTTTGTACTAACAATAGCTTCCATAATTAAAGGATATAAGATTATAACAACCAAAGCACAAACCCATCCCCTAAACAAGGGATAACATCACAAGGAAGCATATTCTTGTTGCCTAATACTTTGGCACTTCAGATATTCTGCCATTCAAAGGCAGTTAATAAGTGGCCAAACGCCCCAACAAAAAATGCATGAACTGATACCCAAAGGCCAAAAATAACCTCACTTCCCAAACAACCAAAAAAAAAACACGAACTTTTGCTTGAGAGAATAATGTATCCACGAACTTGTACCATCAGGACAAAAATAGCCTCACTTTTCAAGCAATAAAAAAAAAATACACATACTTTTACTCAAAGGGACAAAATTTCCACTGTATTAGGCACAGCTAATGCCGTTTACGTGTACAATGGACACATCATGAGAACCTAACCAATGCCATGTATTTCTAAACAAAAATGAAATCAATTGAGCAGGATTTTGGCTCCTTTTTTCTCAGAGAGAGAGAGAGAGAGTTTAGCCCCAAATCGAGTTTGCAAATTGGATGGCTAGTATTGTGCCTCAAACTGACTATGCAAATTAGGATTGCAGATCATCAATTTTAACCTAATTTGTGGAGTTTGAGGAAATCCTGAAGTTTGATTAGTGTTTCAAGTTTGTAAATCAGGGTTTCAAATCATTGATGTCAAAGCTAATCGAGCAAATAATCCATTACAATAATCCATTATAATCGAAGTGAAACAGCGTTGTTCTGGCTCAACTGACATGTCACGTCACCACCATTAGCCACATCATATGCAAAATTAACTTCTTTAGACAAAAAAGTCAACGGTGGATATTTTTATCCTTGAGAAAAAGTTCATCTTTTTTTTTTTTGGATCATTTGAAAAGTGAGGTTATTTTTGTCTTGAGAGTATAAGTTCATCAACATTTGTTCTCCCTCGAGCAAAAGTTCATGCTTTTTTTGGATCATCTGAAAACTGGGTAACTTATGTCCTGAGGGTGTAAGGGTGGGTTTGGTTCAGCATTTGGAAGGGGCTTTCAGCCTAAATGCTCATTTGCGAAATGCTGAACTGTTTGACAAGTTTTTTCTAAGGGAGCATTCGGCCAAATGCTGGCCTTGGAAAGGCTGAATGCTGGAGGGACCAGCATTTAGCATTTCAGCTTTTCCAAGGTCAGTATTTGGCCGAATGCTCCCTTGGAAAAAACTTGCCAAACAGTTCAGCATTTCACAAAGGAGCATTTAGGCTGAAAGCTCAGGGTGGGTTTGGTTCAGCATTTGGAAGGGGCTTTCAGCCTAAATGCTCCTTTGCGAAATATTGAATTGTTTGGCAAGTTTTTTCTAAGGGAGCATTCGGCCAAATGCTAGCCTTGGAAAGGCTGAAATGCTGAATGCTGAATGGTAGAGGGACCAGCATTTAGCATTTCAGCTTTTCCAAGGCCAGTATATGGCTGAATGCTCTCTTGGAAAAAACTTGCCAAACAGTTCAGTATTTTACAAAGGAGCATTCAGGCTGAAAGCTCATTTCAAATGCTGAACCAAATCCACCCTAAGTCCTGTGCCTTCTTTTTGGCATTTGGCTGTTAATATCAAAGGGGAACATAGAAAAGTAACAAGTACAACCTAAAAGCACAAATTTCATCATAAGGTTATCATACAGCAGAAAGATGTTAACGCAGTTACCTTGTCATGAATCAACAATACTGTTGAAACAGCAGCCTGGACATAGTCTGACACAGGATCCTCAACATAATGAATTTGCACATTAAAACCTCTACCCTGAAGATCAGATCAATTCGTGTTAGTTGTGCATGCATCGCAACTCCAATCGCATAAGATGCGTGCCCACTTGCACACCATATTTTCAGTGGAGAGAGAAAGAGAGAGATAGACAGGTTTCAGCACCTCAACCGAGAGAATTGCAGGTTCCATAGCCAATGCAGGTTCCGCACCTTGTAGTCCTCGACGCCTTCTGCTAGGTGCAACATACAGAAGACAATAGCCATATTCAACTTAAAAAACTTCAATGGAAAACTGAGTCCAAGTGAATACTTGACTAAACATAGACACTCTCATTCCCTATCTGTATACTGTAGACTTTACAAGAGATCAGAATGCACATGTTAAATTATTAGAGGGCAATGATTCGGATGAGCCAACCAAAATGGATGTATGCCAAGGCTACAAATAAAGAGTGAAGGCAGAAAAATCAAGAAACTCAGAAACTCCACACACACAAAGGTGCGGATATACCAGTTCTTTATTTTTATGTGACACTGTCATCCCCATCCATTCTTTCGTATATAAAGACAAAACCAATACCAACAATAATCATGTAGTCATCTAAATAAAACTCAGGATATACCAGTTAAAGAAAGGTGAAACCAAAATGCCTTGTCCAAGCGAAAAATTGACATGCAACTGTGGACGAAAACCAATTTTCAGTCACGGTCATGACCAAGAATCGGATTTCATTGCTTTTGAAAAAATCAAAATTGCTTTCACTCTGGTTTTATATCATCTTGTTTTAAAATTGCTTTTATACGCATTTTGTTCATAATTTATAATGATGTTCAGCATAATCTCAATAAGCTCAGCCAGACATAGTTGAGAAAACTTTTTATCATGAGTTCACCAAACCTGAACCCTTTGATGTATGAAGCACCTGACTGATTTCATCTCACCAAACAGTAGTGTTATATTGTCTTTTCGTCTTGATTGAGTAAACAGCAACCAAGACCCGCGCTCGAAGCCTTTTGCATGCAGAACCCCACCTACTTGCTTTGGAGGTTAAGGACCACATCTTAGGTAAGGAGTCTGTCATAATCTCAATTACCATTACCGCATTTTTGTTTTCTTCTTTGTAATAGGAATGGTTGTGAGAGGACATTTTTTCTCCATATTTTACTTAGAAGCAGTGTGTCTATGTGTTTGCAAAGTAGTGTCACTATACCACGGTTTTATGAGATTGGAAAGTAGAGGCTTTTTCTTGAGGAATATAAGCTAATCAATTGTGACATATTCACTAAATGTGCAGTCTTTGAGGTTCAATTTTAGCAGGGTTATGCAGACTAGATTTCAAGCTTCAAGCATGAGTCAGGGTCTACTTTTGCAGCTTATTCTTCAATCATGGCTCAACATCAAACTATTGGGGTTCGGACAAGGCATCAAAGAGCTCCATTTAGCCTAATCATGATCAGAGGTCATAACCATGTTTAACTAGAGCTAAACAGGAGCCAATTTGTCGAGATTAGTACAGCATTAAAAAGAATTCCGAACGAAGAGCACATTTAGTGAAAAGCACTTCCAAAAGACTTAATACTTCTTCTTGATTGCAAAATTAAATGACTATTCACAAGCTTGCATGTCAAAGAAGCTCAAAACAGAAACACACACAAACCAACCAAAATCAGACAAAACTTAATCCAAGGGCAAGTAAATGTGCCGAAGAAAACCTGGTTTGGAAGAAAGCAGACATAGATTTAGCTTCAATTGTGGCCGAAGATATGATCAACCGCAACTCAGGTCGACGTCGTTGAATCTAAAGTTTCAGAACTAGCAATTAGACAAAACCAGAAAAACTGAAGTTTTGAAATTGCTTCCTGAAAGCAAGTAAAATACAGGTCTAAGATAGTTGTATCTCAACCAACACAAATAATGTCCTGGTTGTTCAAAATAATACCTTCTTCAGAAGACCAAGTAGAATATCAGTTGAAATAGACCTTTCATGGGCCTCATCCACCATTATGACACTGTTTTCACGACAGATTATGATAGAAAAATATTATCAATTGCATCATAAGCACAATCAACAACAGAAAATAATCTAAATATAAACAGGCAAAAGGTCAGACAAAACAAAGCATTTGTGAAATCCAAAATCCCAAGTTTTCATAATATACAAATATTGGGGAGTAAGTAAAGTCATGCCATATATCGGTTAAATATTTTCCACCTCTGAAAAGTCTTAGTGTTTATATTCTTTTCCTTCAATGCACTGAAAACCTCCTACTTGATCATCTATTGGAGTATCTCTCTAAAATTGCATCAAGAAGAGCTGCTACTTTTCGAGATATCTACTGCTAGGTTAAGTATACATCTGTTTGATGATAACAGTCACCCTAATATAGCAGCATTGCACCCATCTCACTTCTACAATGATGTCAGACAATCTAGATCCACCAAAATAGAAATTATTTTGCGATGCAGAATTTTGCTTCAAAATATTCAAGGAACATTCTTAACAGGAAGACATCTACTCTGTGGACACGCTTCGCGTGTGCATAGACACATGCAAAAACCAAAAGCCACACTGCAGGTAGAATCGAGGGTTGTTTGCAGATACTCAAGGTGACACATCTCGCCATAAAGCAATCTTCCCTTTTATTGATAGGTCATACAGGACTATACTACAAAGATGATCCTAGTACATCAGAATGGACAAAACTTAAAAAGAAGAAACAAAAAACAAAATAAGATGACATTGATATTAGACACAACTGGAGCAAGATGAACAAGGGACTAATAAAAGATACAAAATAGTAGAACCAGAAGCTTCAAATCCCTCAAACAATCTTTTGGTACAAAGATGCCATGTAACACAAGCCAGTGCCTTGCTCCAAGATTTCTTTTGAGATTGAATCACCCGAAAAGGCTTTCTGTTAGTGAAATAACTGTATAGCATTTCTACACACGACCCGAGAAAAATTTGAAGATAATATTACACAGTTTCAAAGTGAAGTCACAATGAAGAAGATGACGATCAACAGATTTGCCCACATGTTTCCACATACAACACCAATGCCTGATAGTATAATTACACTTTCCGACAATATCAATGGTAAGAATCTCAATTCAAGCAATAGTCCGACAGACAAAAGAAATTCCAAAAAGAATCTGAGGAAACCAACTTGCTTAAGAGAGGAAGGGCAAGGGAAGAAAATTCCCAAGATGCAGAAGATTTAAAGCTAAAGCTCTAGCTATTGGGTGAATGGCATGCAATCTCATCTTATCCTGACCCATGAACTTCAGCAGAATACAGAAGAGACAGAAAGCAGTCAATTAAAGGAAACTCCCAATCATTTAAACTCCATATAAAGCAAAGTACCAATGAACATTTAACCTCCCGGAGACATACAGTTTGACACAACCACATTGAGCCACTAAAGTAGAGAACTCGGTCTTTTGAAACTGTCATCCATCTCAACTAGACCAATAGACATTGAGCATGCCATGACTACTTATGCAAAGAAAAAAGTAATACTTAAGCCGGCATCACATGAAAAGAGAAAAGGATAAGTAGATGGAAGCATGGAGTTCAAAGTGATCTCTGTGCATATGGATTTCCGCATAGACAGATGCTTCTTCTTGAGTGAGGTTGCATGCACGAATATGAGAGAGAGAGAGAGAGAGAGAGAGAGGATAAGGGAAGACATGAGATGGCAATTCAAATATAATACCTATACTTAGTCAAAAGTGGATCATCCATCATTTCCCTGAGTAGAACCCCATCTGTGAGAAACTTGATCAGGGTACCCTGTGCCAAAAAAAAGGAATGTCACCAAAAAAGAGTATATTCAAGCAGAAATCAACATTTCTAAGCCAAGCCAGGCTCAAGAAATATTTCTTGTAAATTCTACATGACCCTATAGCACACAAAGCACAACAGTCAAAGGTAACTCAGTCACAGGGAAAGCAGAAAACTGACTGTACTGGTAGCATCTTCAAACCGTATTGTGTAGCCAACTTCCTCTCCAAGCTTGACTCCCATTTCTTCAGCAACTCTTGACGAAACTGCCTGTCGCCGAATATTTGAAGCTAAATAAATAAAAGGACTAATGCTACTAGATATCAGGCTATATGTAAGCAAGCATAAATAAAGTCTAAAATTGTGGATACTCAATCTCGTACAGTAGACGAGCAAGTCCAAAAATGCTAGAATTGCTGGTTTAACATGATCCTGCAATTTAGATTTTGCAGTGCAGGGCAGTTTAATGGAATAAACTTAGCACATGAAGTGAACAAGTAAAAAACTCGATGCCAAAAGTAGGCTTTCTTTTTAACCATTAATAGGCAGTCTTTGAAGTGGAAAATGAACAAGAAAAATAGTTAGCAGATGTATAATTATAGTTTAAATTTAATTTATGACCTGGACAGCCAGTCGTCTTGGCTGTGTGCAAGCTATTACACGCCCACCATCAGCCCAACCTGCTTCTTTGAGGTACTGCATTTACCAAAGTTAATCACAACCATCAAACTTTTAAGATTTTCATACTCAAAGGATGAGAAGGTTCCAAATAAGACAATTCCGAACTAACTTTGAGAAGCTACAGAACAATGAAATAAAGGATATTGTTCTTGAGAAGCCAAACAGATTCTCTTTTGATCGTTAGATGATAATTCATCAATGTCATGATGGCCAACAACATTAAACGAAACTACAAGTCTCGACTTCTGTTCTATTTCAAGAATATGTATTACAAGCATAGGCATGACAAACTAAATACATGAATTATTGGTTCTAGAAACCACAAAACCAGCTTCACTCTAAAAGGACAACGGATGCAATCACCAATTATTCCAGGATTTAACGATTCAACATACAAAAACCACAAAGATCTTTTATACTAACACAACATAAAGCTCAGACAACTTTTATTGAAGGATTCTTTTACAGAATTCCACGAAAACACCACCCTGACATTACACGCAAAGTAAATTCATTATTTGCTCCAATAGAGGGAGTGTCGATCCTGTTACCAACCCCATGAACAAACTTGTACCTTACTATGTTTCAATTCTGGCAGAGAATGCTATCAATCTCTATGTTTTCCCTTCTCTCCATATATGCACACCCTATATTCTATTCTTTACAAAACATTTGATTCCATCCAGGACACCATCTGTACACATTAACATCAAAATATACATTCATGCATAAGACATCATTTCTCACTCTCTAACCATGGCGAGCAAAAGCATTCCGAACAATAATTGTAAAGTGACCAGAAATTTTGACAATGTTACTCCCAATAAACAACCATATGGAGGCTACACAGGTAATATATCCCCCTACAATTTTTACACTGAGAAATGCAGGTGCTTACCACCGAAATCAAAGACATAGGGCAACATTCTGCATTGCCTTTTAAGACCAATCTCACAGACAGAAAATAAAGGCGGAAAAGATGCGAGAGTGGACGCAGGAAAGAGTCAAATAGACAACAAAGGAACACAAAATTGGAAACAACTGAAAAGAATCTAAATTGAAATTGCATTCCCTAGTGTTTCCCAGAGTGAATTCGGTTCTGACAGCTACAAAACCACGTCGGTACAATCTCCAAGGAGTGTCTCTGTGACTTGCATAAAATAAAATACACCCCCATCTCATCTTAACACGTTCTGCTTCTTCCAATTTGGGACGTCTGACCTCCAGAGAAGCATAAAGAACACAGAGCAAATCGACCCAAATCAAGAAAACACAAACCTGTGGAATCTGAGTGGTTTTGCCACTACCCGTTTCACCAACTACGATGGTGGTCGCATGAGTCTCCACCAAATAAAGAAGGGCGGTCCTATACTTGTACACGGGAAGCCTTTGCCTCTGCTTCTCCATACTAGCAAACCCATATCTAGGCACAAGCAAGCATAACAACACAAAAAAATTATCTCCAACACTCCCAACTTTTTCCCGCTCTTTTGCGCATATCAACGAACACTCGGCATGCGGGTGATTCGGAACGAAAATTGCGAGAAGGGGACGTACCCGGAAGAGGACGAAGAAGCGGAAACCGAGAGGAAGAGGACGCCGCCTTCTTCGTCATCAATTAGTCGAGGCTTCTCGGTCCCCGGCTTCCAGAATTGCGACATCTCACTCCTCCTGTCTTTCAGTTTTGATCGTCTCTTTAGTGGGATTCTGCAGGGAGGATTGCGTTTTCCCGCTGCTCGGTCCCACTCCGAGCGCGGTTCCGTCGTAGGTTTAAATCCCCACCGGCTCTTTCGATCTCAGGAGTCCCCCCGGTCCGTATGTAACGCGGATCGATTCGACTCACGCACGAGACATAGGCATCGTCACCGACTCTTTATTCCAAGTCACTTCCGGTGGCGCGACGGTGATTGATAATAGCTTAAGGATGAAATTGAAAACGCAGATAAAGTTCAAGGCTGAATCGGTAATTTAAAAGGCTACAATCAGCAAATTTTGTTAGATCTTAAACGAGAGGACCACACCGAAATAGATTTTAAAAAAATGATTAAGGGACGACATTGAACAAAAAAAAATATTTAAGGATAATATCAAACAATGAAAAAAGGCTTGGGGACTACCGATGTCACTGCCCATTCTTCGTAACCCAAAATTGTAAAGTCACGTCCTTTTGAAGATTTTTACATAAAAAATGAAAATGATTTTGTTAACGAGTGCTCCTGAAACACTAGTTAACCATATTAAATCAAGAAAGTTTTCATATTCAATTCGAAATGACAAATCTTCTTAATTGAAGTATTTAACAAGTGCCCCTATTACCAAAATTCAAATGAAAAATAATGTTTACAGAAAGCTTGAAAACTAAAGGAAAACAAAAGTCTGCTTTCGAGAACACAGTTCAAAGAGAAATGCTCTTTTTAGTGGAGCCAATGGGGAGTCAGTCTAGCTACTTTGATATTCAAGAGATTTGAATTGACATGACTGACCGATGAATCTTCAAAATGTAGTATGAAGCTACCGTCTTTGAAAAGTTGCAACCAAATCTTTATAACGTGAACGAAGCTCTAGGATGGGGAGACCCGGCGTCCGAAAATTTGAGGGCAACGGAATCTTTAGTGTCGTAAATCCTCAAAGTCCACGAGAATTTTAGAAACTTCATGTCATGGTAAATTCCTAGGTGAGCGGAATATATGCATTCAAATGCATTCGGTCAGAAGTTAAATCTTGAACGAGTCACATTACAATATCGGTCAATTGTTCAAATTACATAGAACGGAAAATTAAAATTTGCTCCGTTATACATTTACCCCTAATGATTCCTCACACTTAATATGAGTTTGAAATTTATTTCACTAAGTTTAATTTGAGATTAGCTGGGTTTTTCATTGGCTTGGGCTTCTCCTCATTGAAAAATAATTGTTCCGCCAGTCATGTATATTAGGAAAGATAATGAAGCGCAAAGCCTATAATGCCACAAAATTTCGTTTATCAAGCGTACCGAAATTACAGCATGAATCTATTATATACAACAAACTAAAAATATGAACCATTAAAATAATAAATCTCATGTGAGTCTTCTGATGATCTTTCATATTATCTCATCACATACGACGGTCCAGACTCAATTCAGATATCAGGCCTTGTCATGTGATAACTACTCGCCCCTCCCCTGCCCTCGGAGTACTGTCATTCATTAGTCTTCTCAACAGTCCAAGAAAGACCAAATCGAGTTGGAACTTTTCTTACACGTCCATCGCAACGCATGCAGCCATTTTCGCATCCTCTTTTCTTGGAAAATCACTTCGTAGCACCTACTTATTATACTCCCTCTCGATCTCGATCTCGACTATAAATAAGTAGGAGCTGCAAATTGGCACCTTTCTATGACAAAACACAAATCAAAATGGAATCTCTTCGAAGCACATTTAGCAGAAGCAGCACAAGACCCATTTCAGCCATCTCCAAGCTCTTGCTCTTGCTCCTGTCGCTCCTCCTCCCTAGCGTCTCTGGGGCAGCGACCGAAGGCACAGATCGCAGGAAAACATTCAGAGTCGGCGTGATCCTCGATCTGGACTCGAGTCTCGGCGACCAGATGCGCATGGCGATCGAAATAGCATGCCAAGACGTCAACAACATCTCGTCTGGAAGTTATTACATAAAGCCACGGTACATGAACTCTCGCGCAAACCCTCTTCGAGCAATTTCGGCAGGTTAGTCATTGGTACAAAGTTTCTGTTTGCCCCGTACTAATTACTTTTCCCATAAATGTTCAAAGCATTATTGAAATTCAAAAAACGACCCTGAAAAAGTCATAGGTAAATCTACGTGTCAACACAAGTTTGCTTCGAAAAAAGTCAAAAGTAAAAGCCACTGACCATGGCTACACAAAATGACACCCTCAGTTTATCCAGGTGAGTGTTTAAGACGCCCAATATCTTATTAAGTCATTCTACAAAAAAAATTCGATTAACTAGTAACATTTTCCTTAAATTCACAAGGCATATCCTTCTTGTCGATATTCAATGCAGAAAAATGAGCTTTTCGCTGCTGATAAGCAGAGGTCATACATATGAAGACTAAATAGAAAGTCCTAGTTTGTTTTGACTACTAAAAAGCCAAAAGCATTTTGGACTATCCCGTCAAAACTTAAGATTATTCAAATGTTAAAATATTATGAACATATCATATGTGAATCTATGTCTCTATATTGCGAAGATTTCAAGTGCTTAATATTGAAAGAAAGTCAGAGTGCGTGCACCGCAAGATTAGAGAAAGTTGTTAAATGTCTTTGTTGATTATTTACGAGTTTTAATAGGTCTCAAATGCATGTAATTTTCCTCCACTTAATAATTTAATTTTTTGCATTGAACTTTTTAATATGGTATCGGAATGAGATTTCTTCAAAGATTATCATGCGTGTGACGTTCCTCTTCGTCAATTCCGTTTGCCATTCTCATAGTTCGATTTTCACATTCGTGAGAGGGGCTTGTTAAAAAATCACACTTTGCTTTGAGGTTTATATAGACCTTATATATTTATAGTCTCCTTCCATGTAATAGTTTAATCTTCTGTGTTGAATTTTCTAACAAAAGTAAAAAATTACAAGGTAAAAGTCACTCCACATCTTTGAGAGATTAGCATAACGACATAATCTCATAATAAAACTTGGAAACTGATACATATAGTATTAGTGCCTCTGAAGTGTTTCAAGTTTTAGGATGCAAGTTCATAAAAAATAAGTAATGTTAAGCAGCATAGATCTTAAAAAGTTCGACATAAAGAGGCCACATATAGATCAAACACTGCAGATCTGTCTGAATCGAGAGCTTAAGCTTCTGTGAGCAATTCTTTAACAGGATGACTTGATGTTATTCCTTACATACGTATATCTCTTAATGATCACATTGCAGCACTAATATCTTCCAAGGATCCAACTAATAGGAGTTAATAAGAAATATAAATAGAAGAAATTGGTGATGAACCTTACCTTGAATCCTGGAATTTATTGGTCTCATTTTACTTCTTACTCTTTCTAACAGCTAAAAAGCTGATAAGGAAGAGGGCACGAGTTATTATTGGCCTAGAGACATGGCAGGAAGCAACTTTAGTTGCCCAGATCGCGAATCAATCTCAGGTACCAGTGATATCCTTTGCGGCAAACCATGTACCGCCAACATTAATGTCGCAAACTATATGGCCCTCGCTGTTTCGCATGAGTTCCGACATAACCGACCAGATTCGATGCATCGCAGATATAGTTAGTTCTTATAACAGACAAAGAGTCACAATAATATATGAGGCGGAGGCATATGATGCTATCTACTCTGAGCTGTCAAATTCTTTATCGGAAGAGCTTAACAAGATCGGCTCCAAGATAGAGGAACCGGTGATTCTTCGAGCATTTTCATCTTCAGCAAGCGTGGGAAAGTCTTTTGAAGAGAAATTAGTGAAACTGAAGGGCAAGGCATCCCCAATATTTGTTGTCCTACGGTTATCATCTCGTGCAAGTGGTCATTTTCTCAAAGAAGCACGGAAGATAGGACTGTTCAATGGAAATTCAATATGGATATTTGCTGAAAAACCATTCAACAATCTATTAGCTTCAGTAGAACAGTCAATAATCTCAACCACCATGGAAGGCGCAATAGGATTAGTCACCTACCATCCTGAAAACCCCGCGTCTGGAGATTTCAAGACCAAATTCTTGAATAAGTTCCATCAAAAGCATGGAGAGACCTTCAATTTTGAGCAAAGCATAGATGTTAGTCGAGCATACGATGGCCTCATGACCATAAAAAAGGTCATAGATGCGTTGCCAAATGATATTAGCCCCGAGTTTTTGCTTGACAGAATATCGCGTGTTCGACTCTTCGGTTTGAGTGGGGTAATACAATTTGAGAAAGGTCAGTTGACAGGTCAAGCCAAACTTCGAATTGTAAGCGTCAATGGAAATGAAAATAGAGAGCTTCAGCTTTGGTCTCCCAACTTCGGTTTTTTTAGGAGCTTTCTAAAGAAACAAAGTCAAAGAACAAGTGCTTTTGCAAATTCAGACACATCGAAGACAAATCGAAGAGACAGCCCGCAAATGGTGATCGGAATTCCTCGTATAACTCCCTTCGGTAAATTTGTGAGGGAGGAAATAGACGACGTAACCGGGAATGCAAAGTACGTTGGCTTTTGCATAGATATTTTCGAGAAGGTGCGTCCTCACGGTTTGAATTATACATTTTTACCTCATGAAGGAGCATACCAGGACCTGATTAACAAAGTTCATGACAAGGTACCACATCATCATCTCTCTTCTTCAATGATTATTTACTGCTCTATAGAATGTCCACTAGTACTTTCTCAGATACTCATACCATCAAAGCATGTGCACATTACAACAAGCAACATGTTTATATCACTCAGATCCTTGTTCACTACATTTGGTCACTAGGGAACTCACAAGATTGTATCGCTTTGCTTTGATAGATCATTCGGGTCTCAACATTTTAGTGTTAATGCTTCGCTTGGATGGTGGTGTAATTTTGGTCTTAATTACTAAAATGCATCATTTTAATGTTGTTTCATGGTATGACATTGATGGAAGACCTACGACGCAGCAGTTGGTGATATAACTATCCTAGCTAATCGCTCGCAGTATGTCGAGTTCACGCAACCATTTATAGAATCGGAGCTTTCATTAATAGTTCCGGCCAAACCAGACTCAGATAGGGCATTAATCTTCATGAAGCCTTTCACTCCAACCATGTGGGTTGCTTCTGGAGGCATCCTTATTTACACAATGTTAGTAGTTTGGTTCCTGGAACATCCGACCAATCCGGCGTTCAGAGGCTCTCGGACTAATCAGCTCTCGACTGCGCTTTGGTTCACTTTCTCATCTCTCTTCTATGCTCACAGTAAGTAACTTCCCACTGTTGATCATAGTTCACGTACACTCTTTGAAGCCCAAACTTCCAAACGAATAGAATAAAGGAAGCAAGTACGTTATTACCTTGGTTGCAGGGGAGAGAATCAACCACAACTTCACGCGGATCGTATTGGTGATTTGGTTCTTTGTCGCATTGATCTCGACACAGAGTTACACAGCTAGCCTCACTTCAATGCTCACTCTTCGAGAACTTTATCCGACTGTGACCACCATGGAAAGGCTTAGAATTTCCAAAGCAAGAGTGGGTTGTGACGCTGTCTCTTTCGTCTGTGACTATCTGAACAACACACTTAATTTCCCAAAGGACATTATCATCGGTCTAAGGAACAGCTCAAGCTACGAAGATCAATTCGCAAGCGGTAACATTGCTGCTCTCTTTCTGGAATACCCGTACGTGAGAGCTTTCCTCACCAAGTATTGCTATGGATATGCTGTCACTCATGAGAGATACAGATTTGGTGGTTTCGGCTTTGTAAGTATCAGCTTTTATTCTATACAACCTCGAATTTTCGGAGTATTTTATAGCATCCTATGTTTGTCTATAGCATCTCCTTAAGCTAGCTCGCAAAGAATAAGGGGCATGAGTGTCGAACCGACTCCCAGTTAGCACCAAATGCGATGCGTTTGACCTCTAAAGTTCACGAATAGATATTACAGAGTCTGTGGACGATGTAAACTGCAGTGGAACCCAGATAAAGAATACTGGTTCAGATGATCTTGGTCTATTTTGGGTTATTGTTCGCGAAAAGGGAAGAATCTGTGCCGACATTTAGTTACAAATGGCCTTGCTCTCTGTGCATGCAGGTGTTCCGGAAAGGCTCTCCGCTGGCTGCAAAATTCTCTGAGGCGATTTTGAAGCTTTCGGAGAGCGGCGAGATCAAAAGGTTGGAGGACAAGTGGTTTCCTCGCGAGTGTACAATGAGGAACAGCACCGGCAAGACGCCGAGGTTGGGCCTCGACAGCTTCTGGGCGCTCTACGCTTTCACCATCGCCACTTCCACAGCTTGCTTGCTAGTGGCATGTCTCTGCGCGCGGAGGAGTCGTCAGGTTCATGAAGAAGGAAGCAATGGTGACGGCATGAGTCAGGATATGAGCATTTCATAACGTAAATTAGTGTACTGTATTATAGTTTAGGGCACGTTGGTGAACGTGCATACATTCTTCGGTTCAAAAACTAAATTTTCTTTTCATGAAAAATTAGCAAACTATGTAATTCGGTAATTTACGAGGCACTGTGCCGTGCGAGCTTCTAACCGTTAAATAAAAAAGCAAAAATTCATAACCTTCTAGATTGCTATGCGTTAAAACGGTTGAGATCTGTTGCATTTCAATTTCAATTTCCTGGTGAAAATTTATAAGAACATGGTATCTCGATAGAATCATCGCACGTGCCAAACTCATGGCCTCTCCACGACGTTACCACGGGACCATCGCACATGGGATCACCTCCTATAGATAGCCGGCCATCACATGCTCACGAGTTCAAAAGATGAAGCGATAACACTTGTGGCCGTAAACCTTGGTGAGGTGAGAACAGAAGGAATAGAGCAAATCTGATGGGGGAACATTCGCTCAATGAGTCCAAGTGGTTATCTAAAGTGAGTTTGATTAGAATTCAAAAGAAAATCAAGATCGATCCAGGCCAAGTAAGTTGTTGCAAGGAGATAGAATTTGTTGGGCTTTTAAAATTTTGAAGCAAAAACTCATCTCTACAGCCACCTTTCTTTGTTACAATGGGATTCTTGAAGATCACAACAATTTTCTTCTCAAATCTCGCTCGAATCCTTAGCCCCCATGGCTCTTGAGAAAAACGTACGTTCGTGAGAAGAGGAAGACATTTGGCGAGATGGGTTTTCCAGAGTTCACGCTTTTAGGAGAGAAGTCCACACGGCCAGGGTCTCTTCAAGAGATGGGCGAGCCTCCATTCTTTCCTCGTCGATTCGAGACTTGGACAAGAGTACGACGAAGGTGCCAAGCCCGGCATTCAAACCGTTTGCGACCAGCTTGCGATCAGTTTGCCAATTTCCTTGGTTTTGTCGGAACTAAGGCAATCGAATTGTGTCGATCGCTGTTCGTATTCATCTTCCGCGACGTGACCAGGTGATTATTGTCTAATCTTGCTTTCTCGTAGATTGCCTCTTTCCGCTGTGGTCGCTGCTCTTATGTGTTTATGAATAGGATTGGGATGGGATCATCACCAAGCTTGTCACCACTATCATTGTTGCTGTGAACGTGAGTTTTTAGGTTAGCTTCAAGGAGTCCTGGGTCGTAAGGAAAAAAGAGATTTTTGACGATCTAGAAGATCATGAGATTCAAGAACGCACTACAACTCTTGGTGGAGACTTAACGTTCAGCAAAAGCCGTTCACGTTTGAACAATCATGAATTCTTTCTGTAAAGGATCATTGGGCAAAACAAGCGTCCGCAATCCCGAGCTCGTCGTCGCCTCTCTCGTAAAAACTCCCTCCTTCTGGAACTGTTTTGAAACAAACTCGCGCTCGCACGAGAAGAAAAAGGAAGATCACCAAGGCCTGATTGACTGAATTCTCTCCCTCTCTAACGGATTCAGAGATTCTCTCTTTTAAGCTCATGACTCGCTCAACTCAACTTAGACAGGCAACGAGATAATATTGGAATCGAAAACGGGTGAGAGAGGACGCACGTTCCGCCGCTCTTTCTGTCAATTTCATGGATATCTTGCATGCTA
Source organism: Metrosideros polymorpha var. glaberrima (assembly GCA_001662345.2). Lineage (NCBI taxonomy): Eukaryota > Viridiplantae > Streptophyta > Magnoliopsida > Myrtales > Myrtaceae > Metrosideros > Metrosideros polymorpha. Next base: position 12,248,184 of record BCNH02000005.1, read on the forward strand.
TCTTGATTTTTGCAGATTGAACTGGCCTTTCGTTCTTGAAATTGGATCGTGACGGCTAGGATTAAGGTACACGAGCTGAGGCTGAACCAGTTGAAGGATGTCAAGGCCGAGCTCGCCCTCCTCCGTGTCGCCAAGGTCCTCGGCGGTGTGCCGAACAAGCTCTCTAAAATGTATGTCACTGTGCTTGCTTAATTTTTACGATTTGAAAGTCTTAGTTCGAGCTTTATATTCTTGGTAGACGGTAATATTAGATTTGGGATGATTATGAGCTTTGGTTATGCTGGTTGAAAGTGTCATGCGCTCAACGTCAACCAACTTGCACCAAGTGGTTATATAGGCCAGTCCCATAAGCACTGACCATTCGAAAATGATGTCAACATGTCATATCGTGCTCTTTAATAAACAATATGACCAGATGATGTTACGTACACGTTAATATCATATGATTTTATTATTTTATTTTTCATCTTCAGAACATCAACTCATATTTCGCTTGGTTTGCCTTTGCCTCTTTCATTTATTCTTTCCGTATAGAGACATACTCAACTCTTTGCTTTGTTCATCATTCACCTAGCTCTGTTGATCGTTGTTCTAGTTTCAAAAACTTAACATCACCAGAAAACTTCATCAACTAGGGAATTCATGAAAATAGAGAATATATATATATTATAAAATAGATAGAAATAAGTGCAAGCCTTTTAGTTAGGTGGTTGCATCTTAGGTTATGGTGTTAATTGAATTTCCTTTTAGCTCGGGCTCATTTGTTTAGGGAGATATTATTTGGGTCTACATTAATGATGACATCTTCCAATTATGACAGGCTTGAAATCGCCTTGGAGATTTAGCTTTTTTGTCAAAATTCGATGATGACATGCATAAACATCTCAGTTGGGTAAACATTCAACTTGAATAGGCTATCAGATGATTCCGGTGCCTCTTTGTAGGGAGCTTTGTTAAACACATACAAGATATCAAGTAGAGTGCCCTAAGACCAGTCAAACAACACAAACAAGGTGGCAAATATGTGATTCAGGTACCACGTAGTTCAAGACTCAAAGTCTTTCTACTGACAAGTAGAGGCTATCTGGAATCATTATCAAATTGTAATTTCTTTGTAGGGTAAAGTCAAAAGATTTGTGTAATAAGGTATTGCCCGTAGACCATGCAAGTCATGATCCATCAAAGAACTTGCAAATGCCCTCTCTTCTTCCTTTAGGACTTCCTCTAGTCCCTCACATGCTCTTGTCAAGAACTTAAGGCCTCTCAATGCAATTTTAAAGGCCATATTACGAAATATTTTGTTCATTTGGACATGTTTTATCATCGCACTTCTTTCTAATAAAGATACTTGTATATCAATGCTGTTAAGAAATCCCTTTGCCTTCCAATTTTCATCAAATGATCCACAAGTATGTCAAATTCTCTGTGAAACAATACTCCACACAGAAAGCACAAAATTTGATCCTCCCCATTTAAATCCTCATAATAGACTCGAAATTCGAGCACTTCATCCATGCCTTGGATTTTGAAAATGGGTCATCTTTGCAAACTCCTCAATTCGTCTCTCTAGATGCGAATGTGTTCCTTCACACTTTATCAACCAAAAGTAGCCAACCAATGCACTCTCTAACCATGAGTAAATAAAAAGTCTAATTGAAAAATTCTCCGTAATCCTTAGCTAGAAGTTCTTCCAGAAAATGTGTATGCAACATGCATGACGCATGAACGTAAATGCATAACCCACTTATGGCACATACGCAACGCAAGGAAATTTTAGTGAGGCCAAAGAAAAGAGAGCATAGCCGAACTGCATAGTGGGGCCGGGCTCAAATGGGCGAAACAAAAAAGTCCTAACCACTTTATCAAAAAAATATTATTTAGAAATAAATTTTCCTTAAAAAAATTGGTCATTTTTTTTTTCTTTGAAAATTCATCATCGTAATTCTATTTTGTCCTCATACACATTAGCAAACATCACTCAATTCATATCGTGTATAATACCCTAACAAAGGCATCTATTTTTACCAAATACCCGCTATCTTATAATTATTTACCTAAGTGTCCCTTGCAACTGCCTTCATGGCATCACTGTCGACCCAATTATTCCTTTGCATCTTTATCTCCCTCGCCGCATAACTCCACTTGGTGTATTTATCGAAAAATTGCCCTATCTCTTCCAGCGCCCAGCCCTGCGTTTTCGGTATCATTGTGTAGAAGAACACTCACACGATGCACGCATTTGCCGCAAACAAGAAAAAGATCTCGTTAATGGTGATCACCTTGTACAGAGATAAGAACATCATTGATAACACTACACTCACCACCCCGTTCAAGGTGACTCTGATTATGTACCCCTGCACACGCAGTCTCAGTGGGAAGATCTCCGAGTTGTATACTCACATGATTGGGCCCATTCCGATTGAGAAGAAGGCCACGTAAAACAACACCAAGGCGATGCACATGACCACCGCTCACATGTAGCTGGGGTCGATGATGGTGAGGCAGATTCCTAGAGAGGCGAGCAAGAAGATTATCCCACCGACGCTGCTTTGCAACAAAGGTTGCCTCCTGACTTGGTTGATGAAGATGATTACTACGAGGATGAACATTGTGTTTACGAAGCCGACTGCAATGGTCGTGAGGAGCTTTTTATCGAAGGAGGTGATGTCAGCTTTTGAAAAAATGGTGAGGGCTGTAGAGGATGACAACGTCGATGCCAATGGTTTTTTAGAAGAAGGGGATCCCAACGGCGCAGATGGGGATGTGGCAAACAGATGGTGTCGGGTGGAGGAGGAGATCCTGCCACACACCCTCCCTAATGCTTTGTTTTGTGACCTTGACAACGTCATTGTTGTGCTCATCAAGGATTTTAATAACGAAACATTTATGCAAAATCTAGAAAGACGAATTGAGGAGTTTACGGAGATGACTCGTGATAAAAAAACTCTGAGGAGTGCAATGATAACGTTGTCAATGTCACTAAGCGGAACATTGGGGATGGCATGTAGTGGGATCTCATCCTTCACCTGAGCACGTCCGTTCGCCGTATTCTCATATACGTCCTTAGAACTCACTTCTTCCAACATGCCTCTAGCATTGACATTGTCATCCTCTACAGCCTTTGCATTTTTTAGAAAGCCAATATCACCACCTTCAACAAAAAGCTCCTCGTGACCATTGCAGTCGGCTTTCGAAAGATAATGCTCATCCTCGTCACCACCTTCCTTGACATAGGTCGGGTAGTGGCCTTTACTGTTGAATAGTGTCGACAGGATGATCTTCTCACTTGCCTCCCTCGGAAGGTGCCTTACCATCATCAACCACAGTCACAAGAAACTCATGTGGGTAATGGCCATGGGCATCGCCTTAGCGTTCTCCTACGTAGCCTTCTTCTCCATCAGGATGGGGCCAATCGCATGGATTTACAGCTTAGAGATCTTCCCGCAGAGGCTACGTGCGCAGGGGTGTGTAATCAGTGTTGTAGTGAACTGAATGGTGAGTGAAATATTATCGATGATGTTCTTATCATTGTACACAGCAATCGCGATCAATGGGGCCTTCTTCTTATTCGCAGCGATCTCGAGAATCTCATGAAAGTTTTTCTACACGATGATGCCGGAAACACTGGGGTAGACATTGGAGGAGAATGGACAATTTTTGGGTAAATACACCTAGTGCAGGTTTACAGCAAGGAAGATGTAGACGCAAAGGAATATAATGTGGTCGATGGCGACATGACGTAGACAGTGGCAATGGGAAGTTGGGGAAATGATTATAAGATAGGGGGCATATAGTAAAAAAAATGTTGACTTCGTTAGAGTATTTAGAATAATTATAGTTGATATGAAATTGAACAAAAAATACAATGATCGAATCCTCAAAGGAAAAAAAAGAAAAAAGAAAATGTGTATGGAACATGCACGACGCATGCATGGCATGCATGTCAATGCACGACCCCAGGAAAATTCGGCGAGGCCAAGAAAAAGAGAGTGTAGCCCAACTACATAGTGGGGCTGGGCATAAACGGGTGAAACAAAAAAAGTTCCAATCACTCTATAAAAACTTCTTATTCAAAAAGAAATTGAATATCTTGAAAAAAATATTATCGGCTTTTTTTCTTTGAAAATTCATCATTGTAATTCTTTTTTTGCCCACATTAGCAGACATTATGTAATTCATAGTGTATAATTACTCTAGATACCCTAACAAAGGCATCCATTTTTACTAGATATCCGCTACCTTATAATTATTTCCCTAACTGTCCTTCGCAATTGCCTCTATCCCATCACCGTCAACCCCATTATTCCTTTGCATCTCCATCTCCTCCCCGCAAACCTCAACTTGGTGTATTTACCGAGAAACTGCCCCATCTCCTCCACTGTCGCCATAACGTTTCCAGCGTCATTGTGTGGAAGAACACCCACGCGATGCTCGTAATCGTTGGGAACAATAAGAAGGGCTCGATAATGGCGATTGCCTTATGAAGCGATAGGAGCATCATTGATAACATTCCACTCATCACTTAGTTCAAGGTGACGCAGATTGCATACAGTTGCGCACGTAATATCAATGGAAGATCTCCGAGCTGTACACCCACATGATCAGTCCCATCTCGATCGAGAAGAAGGCCACATAGGACAACATCGAGGTGATGCAAATAGCCATCACTCACATGAGCTTCGTATGACCGTGGTCGATGATGGTGAGGCACATTCTAAGAGAGACAAGAGAGAAAATCATTCTGCCGACGTTGCTTCGCAACAACCTGATCAAGGAAGAAGATAGCGATGAGGATGAACATTGTCTTTTCGAAGCCGACTACAATGGTCTTGAGGAGCATTTTGTCAAAGGAGGTAATGCCGACTTTCTAAAAAAATTCAGGGTTATAGAGGATGACATTGTCAATGTCAGTGGTTTTTTTTTATTATAGAAAAAGTGGATCTCAACGGCACAAATGAACATGTGGCAGATGGACAGGGTTGGGTAAAGATGGAGATCTCGCCACACTTCCTCCTCAATACTCTTTCTGGTGACCTTGACGATGTCGTCGTTGCACTCATCGGGAATTTTATAATAGGACATTTAGAAAAACTCTAGAAAGACGAATCGAAGAGTTTGCAAAGATGACCCATTATCAAAATCCAAGAGGATTGCGACAACAAGGTGGTTGATGTCACCAAGCGGAGCATCGGGGATGGTGCGTGGCAAGATCCCATCCTCCATTTAACCCAGTCCGTCTGCCAAATCCTCACCTATGTCGTTAGAAACCACTTCTTCTGGCAGGCCTTTGGCATCAATGCCGTCATCCTTTATAGCCCTTGCATTTTCGAGAAGGCCGAGATCACCTCCTCCGACAAAAAGCTCCTCACGACCATTAAAGTCAGCTTCGAAAAGACAATGCTCAATCTCATCGCCACCTTCCTCGACATGGGTTGGGCGGTGGCCATTGCTACTGAACAGCATTAGCAGGATTTTCTCACTCGCCTCCCATAGAATGTGCCTCACCATCATTGACTATAGCCACACAAAACTCATGGGGTGATGGCCATGAGCACCACCTCGGTGTTGTCCTACCTAGCCTTCTTCTCCATCAAGATGGGGTCGATCACATGGGTGTACAACTCAGAGATCTTCCCATGGAGGCTGCGTGCGAATGGGTGCATAAACGGCGTCGCGGTCAACCAGGTGGTGAGTGGAGTATTATCGATGATGTTCCTAACATTGGGCAAGGCAATCACCATCGATGGGGCCTCTTCTTGTTTGCAACAATGACAAGCGTCGCTTGTGAGTTTTTCTACATGATAATGCCGGAGACACAGGAGCGGACGCTAGAGGAGATGGGACATATTTCCGGTGAATACACCAAGTGCAAGTCTGCGGCGAAGGAGATGGAGATGCAAAGGAACAGTGGGGTCGACGGCGACGTGACATAGACAGCAAGAGAGGCAATTAGCAAAATGATTATAACAAGGTAGGGGTATGTGGTATAAGAATGTTAACTTCGTTGGAAATGAATATAAGAACATGGTATCTCTATATTGTACATAAAGATGCAAATTTTTTGTCATATTGCCCTACTTTATTCATCCCCTGATATTATTTATTACTATGACGGACAGTGGAGTAACTATATTCAGTTTTCATACCAACGGTTAGGTTTTCTCGATGGATTCAAGGTTTAAAATCCCTTCATTTGTTTGACTTTGAGCCGTTCTCTAATTTTGTGTAAACTGGAGAACTGATTACAGCAACTATCGGTATAATGATTACATATGGCTTCTAGGCTGGACTGAGTCAATAGTTCTGGCGAAATTAAAAAAGCCCTAATAAATCTCCAATATCATTAGTAAGTAAAATGGAATGGTAACTGTTTTGTCCGGTCTACTATTAGGAACTTACCCAACGATATATAATTTTAGCATTCTCAAATCTAATATCCGCTAGTAAATTATCAAGTGCTTTTAGATTTGACAAATGAGGCCCGTTAATTGATTAGTTACTTACCAACAATATAATGATTTTGACAGACTCACGTCCACTAGTAGATTACCAATTGCTTTGAAATTTCACGAATGAGCCCCATCAATTAATTAACAATTTATCAACGAAATAGCAATTTTATCATCCTCAAATCTGAAATTCAATTGTAGATTACCAAGTGCTATAAAGTTTTACAATTGGCCCGTAAAGTAGTTAATAACATAGCAATAAAATAATGATTTCTTCACCCCATAGCCGTAGATTACCAATTACTTTAAAATTTTATAAGCGAGTCCTGTTAATTAATTATTAACTTATCAACGAAATAATGATATTTTGATCTAACTAGTGTCAGATAGCAGATATCGATTTTTTTGATATTTTATTAGTGGGTCCAGCAAGTTGTTCATAACTTACTGATGAAAGAATGATTCTATCGTTTCCACATCTGATATTAGATTATCAAGTAATTTAAAATCTTACAAGCCGGTCATGCAATTAATTAGTATCTTGTAAGCAAATAATGGTTTTACAACTCATATCTGGTACCCAATAGTCGATTACATGTGCTTCAAAATTCTACAAGCGGGCTAGTGAAATAGTTAGTAACTAACCAATGAAATAATGGTGTTACCACACCATTAAGGGTGTGCACCAGGTCCGGTTCAATTTCTAAGGCGGACCATAATGGCCAAAACTGAGAGGTTCAAGGCTGGTTCTAGAGAGAACTGGTTTGGATCTCAATTCCTAGTTCCATGAACTGAGAATCGGCCTAAGACCATTCGGTTTTTGGTTCCAAGGTCGGAATCACTTCTTCTACTTAGGAATCGATTCCGAACCGGTTCAACCAATCCAATTCTCGAATTGAATTAGTTTTGAAGCCTCTTTTAGAAAATAAATACTTTTACACCCATCAAGAATCAAAACATGATCTTCAACATGAAGAAACAACAATATAACCACTTGACTATCTGTTTTTTTTTTTTTTGGGTAAGACAGTGCAACTTCAAAATTCAATTTTTTTACACAGAAGAAAAATGGCCCAGTTCAGAAATTGGTGGTTATGGATTCAGTTTCCGGTACCAATCTTTTGGAACCATGCGCCACAAGGTCAATTCCCAGTGCTAGGTCGAGAACCAACCCATTGGGGAACTGATCACTCCTACACACATATTCAATCGTAGATTGTTAAGTGCTTTAAAATTTTACGGTCGGTCCATCTGCTCAGTGGTAAATTTCTGTAAAGTTGATAACATTATTACTATTCCACTTCGGGTTGATAAATTCCTTACTCCACTGGTAACTTATTAAGCTAAAAGCAAGTTTACGTTGAAAAGAACATCACTAATTAACTTCACCAGTAAGATTTCGTTTTAATTGGCAACTTCCTCAATAGGTTGATAAACTTCAAAAATTTCATACTTCTTCCGGTATTTACTAAACTAAAAGCGAGCATGAATTGGTCAGCTACTATTTTCACTTGTACATCCTAACTTCAATGGCAGAGTTATTATAACTTAAAATTGATTTGACATTGGTAATTTCCTCAAATTTTGGGTAACTTGCTATGAAAAAGCAGGCGTATGTTGGTCATTTAGATTCATTTAATTATAAGTTATTAACTTCTATTTTACTTCCAATAGCAAGTTTCTTACTTTATTGTGTAAATTACTAACTCGTAAGCGGACTTACATGGGTGAGTTACTAATTTCACTGCTCCGTTCTTATTTAAGTAATAAATCTATAATTTACATTCCACCTCAAGTTCGTAATTCTTCCTCTGTTATTAACTCATTATCTTATAAACATAGTTATCTATTTCATAGATGAGTTACTACGACGGTGGTGGCCATTCGACAGCAATCATCCTAAAGATTTCAGTTGATAATTTGAAATAGTTCGATTCCAATAGATTAACACCAATCCTTGCTAGATAACATTTCATAATTGTCATTTTGAGACCGATATAACAAACAATTCCGCTTCGAATTATTTATTATTGCCAATAGGCATGTGGCCCTTCTGGTAAATGGATTAGGGGGTGGGGACGCTAGTATCATAAGTGTGGGATTCGACTCCCGCACTTTGCAAAGAGACAGAACCAAAGTGAGAGAGAGAGATGAGAGTTAGAGATAGGACGGATAAAAAAAATTCTTTATTTACATATTTACTTTTCTAAAATTGTTAGTAGTGCTAATGAGCACAGAGAAATCCCACCCATGCATTCCATCTCCTAGTTTCCCCTTCTCTCTCCTCTCTCCCCCTTCGGCTGATACCCGGTGCCCCGCCCGATAAATGGAGGAACGGTGGTGGAAGGATCGGAGGTGGCAGCACGAGCACAGGAATGGCAGCTGGAGCTCCATGGGCATCTTGCGGTCAGGTTTGGACCGTTTGGTTGGCTAGAGGAGAGAGATAGAAGGGAGGAGGGCGCTCCGTTTGAAAACCACTCTCCAAAGCCCCTTGGATAAAATTAAGAGTGGGAAGCGAATTCTTTTCCCAACCCTTTGGCCAAATGCTGGTCTTGTGATGGCCACCTTCTTAGGCTTTCGGCATTTCCCAAAAGCTCGCTCTAGAGTCAGTAATTTTGTTTGTTTCAAAACCACCCTTACCAATTTTGTAGGTGAAGCTCTATCGAGAGAGTTGTGCGAGGCCAGCTGCTTCACTTGGGCCCGCACGACCCAAGCGATCTCAGGCAAGGCTGCCGACAGCAAGATTTGGCCTCTCGAGCCGCCAATGATCCTTTGCCAATTTTGATTTTTTTTATTTAAAAAAAAAAAGTAAAAGTGCTTTACAAAGTATGATTTTCCAAACACCATTTAAATCAAAGTTTTTTTCTCAATGCACTTTAAAATTACAAGTTACCAAATACTACTTTCATTTCGAAAAAGCCTTTTAACCTCAAAGGCCTTTGCATTTTCCCAAGAACATTTCCCCAAAAGCCCTAACCAAACGCACCTGGCTAGTGGTCTCTTTGGGTCGGGCGTTTGATGGATTCTGAGAGAAAAATCCAGTCGTCCATCAGATGAGAACAACGCGGGATGACAGGGCGTGAGAGTAGACAGGACTGATGAATCTAGAA
>BCNH02000005.1:12310242-12320667 GCA_001662345.2 Metrosideros polymorpha var. glaberrima
CCCCCCCCCCAAAAAAAAAAAAACCCAACGAAAAGGACAAACAACACCCAAAATACCACCCCAAATATGTCCATCCCTATTAGAGAGGTAGAGACAGTCCTATATTACCTGAAGATATGGAGACAGGATCTCATTATTGTATGTCAGTTCATCTAGTATTATCTCCAGCAATGGTGTTCTGCACTGAATCCAATGATTAATGCATATTCAACAGGTAAAGGGAATCACTAACCAAGGGGATTATAAGGTGATCAAAACTGGGAAACAAGTACCTAAAACCATCAGCTCTTGTAGTACAGCCTTGCTTATCTGCTTGGTTTTTCAACACATCCAGCTCCATAATCTAAAAGAACGCAAGTCAGCACCTCAAGTAGAAAGCATTGCTCTAAGTACCCGTATAGTAAAGACAAATTTACCATTGTCATAAGTTTCTGCATAGCCGTGCAAGTATTGTCCACAACTTCAAGTGAAGCAATTACCAATGAAGTGTCACAAACTTGGGTTGACTTGGCCTCTGAAAACTCTGGAAGTGTAAGATCATTTCCAAATCCAGTGCAAAGTTGCCGCAATCCACACAAAACAGATGGGCAATCCTTCATCAAGTTCTTGTAGCTGAATCTTCTTGAGCACTACACAGATAACAATGTATAATTACCTTGACCATCCTTGTACAAGATTGTTGAACAGAGGATTTTTTTTTTCTTTTTTTTGTTCTCTTTAAAAAACAAATTAGAATTTGCGCAAATGAAGACATTGCTATTTTTTCCATAAGAAATGTTATTTAGGAGATAAAGAGAATACCAAAAGCATGCTCAGCAAAGACTCCCTTATAACAGTCCAATCCATGGTTTCTGCAATAACGTGTAGTCTCTTAAACCTTCATTGTGGTGCACAAATGCAAATATTAATAGCATTAGGATGAGACGCGATGTCTTACCTTTATAAAACTTGCTGCGAGATGAAAAATCCCCTTCAAGAAAATTGATGAGATATTGGAGCAATAACATATTTCTCAGAGACTGCAGTCAAACAAGACAAGGAAAATCAATATTTCCAGATGTCATTCAAGCTATCATGAACATGTTATTGCATTACATACACGCAACATGCATGGATAATCTTTTATACAGAGAATAAACTCGGAGTAGAGTCATAGAGAAGAAAAATAAATTGGTGCGTGACATAAACAGCAAAGAGGATTGAGGAGTCAGGATACTGGAACAGATATAAGTAGTTAAGATCAAATAACAGTGTAGTGTGCTGTTAGCAAATAAATTCTAGAATAGGAGACATTAACCAGAAAGTGTGTAGGGTGTCATTAAAGACCGTATGGGACTAATTAACTTCATTTTCCCTTTTTAACCAGATTTTCTGAATACTAACTAGCATATTTTTCCGACGATAGAAGAGGGAAGAAGTTCTTGATCATTTGTAAATTTATCTTTAGCTCAACTTACTGCTTCAGCTTTTAGTTTTGCACACAAAAGTTCCACCAGAAAGAGGGTTTTAGGAAGTAAAAAGCCCAAAGAGTTACGAACAAATAGATACATGATGTAAAATAGATCAAGCTTTTCCTTTTTGTTCCTTTTGGTTTCCAGCTTTATCGAACTAAGTCAATTTAATAAGAGCAGAAGATGGATATACTTCACAGTTCACAGACATATAGTAAATGGAACTTTGTAAGCATGCTATACAAACATGGCATACCATCTATTCACCAAAGCAAGAAAGTTCTGTTTAGTCGACATAGCACTGAAAAAGAAATAAATAAGCAGACCTCAATATCAAATACTTGATGATTTGTCCCATCCACCAGTGTAAATAGGCCTTGTATCAGAAGATCAAAACCCTGCAGTGATGATCAAAGAGCTTTGACTAACTATGGCAAGGTTTATGGACCACTGAAGAAGAAACTTTGAACAAATACTAGGAAGGTTAACCGGAAAGAAGCTCAATTACCACCAAGAATCATGATAAAAGAGCTCACATTTGCTAACATGAAAGTGCAACAGCACTTTTTATCATCTACATAAAGTATGAAAATGCTTTCTTCTTTTTAGTTCGTCCTAGGATTTAGAAAGAGAAAAAGAAAAACAGAAGGATAGATTGCCATTATGTCTATCCAACCAGAACCTGGTTATTAAGAGAAATTGTAACATAATCATAGATTTGTAGCCGGCTAGCACTTTTAAACTATCACATTCATATGCATGTTTACACAATTCAAGGTCCAGATATATCTACCATGAAATGCATTTCAGTTCACAAGCGGGTTGCACGACTAATCACTATTAGTGCCTCAAACCTATAGAAAGTGTTGATAGCAACAAAACAAAAGGATTGTTACTACTGCAAGTGAAGACATTGCATAACTTTCAAATCAATCAAGTTTAGAGAAATGAAAAGGGAACAGAGTAGCCAACATACACAACAATTCAATCATTTTTAAGTACTATAAAATGAATGTCACGAAGTACATATTAGATTCAACTCACGGAGGGGTCAACTGGTCCACAAGAGTTTTCATTAACTGCTGCTCTCCCACTATTAGCACTGTCTGAACCGAGAGACAAGGGAGACCAAGCCTGTTACAGATGTGTTGCCTTAGCAATTGAGGGGAGAGAGAGAGAGAGAAAGAGAGAGAGAGAGAGTACTAATACCTCCTTTAGCACTTCAAACTCAGGTTGAGCAGCTGAAGATGATTCGGATGTACCTCCAGCAGATGCACACACACGAGGATAGCGCTTCAAATAGAGCAAAATCAGAACTTTGGTCACATCGAAACGAGCACATCAATATAAAGAACGCCCACTTACCTTTTCCAACTCGTTAAGAAGTTGGAAACTTGCCATGATAGATTGCAGCGATTCTCCCGTCCTGAGAATCCGAAAGATAGCCTCCAACATCTTGCTGTCGCCACCAAAATAATAAGAAACTCACAATCAACTTCATGGGCAGCCAAAGACAAAGCATTAAATCGACAGAAAACCTCCGGTACTCATGAAAGGTGACGATTGACACACGTGCAGTGTGAAAAGAAAAAAACAGCAAGCTGAATGAAACCAGACAGAATCCAAAGGTGATTGCGAAGAACTAGCGTCTCCACAGTCGAGCTTAGCTTAACATTAACACGTTCGACATCTCAATTTTAAAACCCAGCACAACGACAATCAGAGACAGAGAGGTCAATGGAAGATTACTTGGTCGGAGGAGTTCCATTTTCTGCAACGACCGAGGCGCCGCGAACTGCTTCGAGGAAAGCAATGCCTAGAATTGTCAATTCCCAGAAACGAACAATCACAATCATCAACACTGAAGCTCGCACGCGAAGTCGAAACCAAAGAAATGTCGCCGATTTTTCAAAACATGCCGGCGGAATCGTCAATCGAACGAAAGAAAAGGCGTGAAGTTTCGGGAAGGGAGCACGTACGATCGTCGTGAGAGTAGCGAGTGTCGTTGGACTCGAAGGCATCGAGGATCGCCAAGGTGTTCTCTTCGACGCCCGCTTTTAGTCTGACCCTCCTCTTGACGCTACCTTCAGTAGCGGCCTCGTCTCTCGCCATTGTCGTTCCCCCAAGCTTCTGGTCTTCTTGCTTGCAGAGACTTTCAAAACCCTAAAATTGCAGAGAGAGAGAGAGATGGGACGGAAGCTGACGAGTAATTACTGAAGCTTTTCATGGTTTTCCCGCCATTGTTAGAAGAGGATGGAATCGCATCGACCCGATCCAACTTAGCTTGGTGAACCGAATTAATAAAAAAAAAAAGACAAAAAGGAAATTCCGTTGCCGGGACTTGAACCCGGGTCTCTCGGGTGAGAGCCGAGTATCCTGACCAACTAGACTACAACGGATCTTGCAAGTGCGGGTCATATCTTAATTATATAATCATTTAGCAAAAGGGAAAGCTCCGCGGCGACCCAGATTTCCACATAACGAAAGAGGTCTCCAACGTCGTCGTCTGTTGCACGTGAGGGACTTCTCCAGAAAACGCATCTGATCTCAAGCTAAGCTCTTATTAAGACACTGCCCGTCGTTCGGTTGTTACCGAGATCGAGTACTAACAGGGTCGACAAGTTGTTGAGAGATGGCGGGATGTCTCCCGAAAGCTTATTGCTGCTTTAGGTGCAACGGCATGAGGGGTCCTAACCGGCCTAATGACGTGGGGATCAACCGGAATATAGCCATGGTCTCGAAGGTCTAGCACATTCAGAGATGAACGGTTTCCGATGTTTTGATGGAATGGCTCACTCTAATCGTTGCTCGAAGAGTCAATGAACGGGCTAGCATATTTCGATTTCCCAGACAGAATTAATCGAGAGGCAGTTATTTTCTGGAGACAAGATGGCCACGCTTCGGAGAAACAGGCATCAAGGTCAAAGATAGTCTCGGAAGCAAATCAACACCAGCACGGATCGATTTGTGGGCACTCGTCTATTCATGTGTGGAAGACAACTTGGTTGTTCAAGTTGTAGAGAAGTCTATAGATACCCTTCGAGGAGAAACTCTCTAGCAGAGTGGTTTAGTGTGCTTGGTGCGTGTCTTGAGAAAAGGAAAAGTGAAAAGCCATGCGAGTGTCTGGAGGTGAAAGAGTTACAAATCCTACTTTGTTTTAAAATGTCAAATGCTTCGTACGTTGTGTTGTAATGTCTCATGTCTTGTGGACTCGGTACTCTTTATCGAGTTGAAGAGAATTTACTGTAGCGATGTTTGCCGATTATCGCCTCACTTATAGAATTCAAGGGGAAGAGTAATGTCGTTGTAATGGGACGTTTTGGCCCTAACCATGATGATGGTTAGCTTGCACTTTGATAAAGAGCACATAAGTTTACGTTTCTAGTTCATGCAATAATTTCTCGTTACTACGAGTTCTTGTATTTTGTTTCCTCTTTACCCATCATCTCTAGGCTATTAGTCCAAGAGAGGAGCCCACTAGACCATTGAGCCTTGGACTCATAGTATTATCATTTAGTGCTATAAGTAATTAAAATATAGGTCGTGCCAATGTGGCATCCAGCCCCAGCTGTCGGGAGGTTGGGGTGGGTACGTCAAAATCCAGGGATCAAACCCTAGCGAAAGCCAAAAAAAAATTTAATTAATTAATTAAAATATAGGTCATGATGAGTTTTAAATGAAATGCCCAAAACACATAAGTTTTAGTGGATCTGTTATAAATTCACTTTCAATCAACTTAATAAACAGGTCTCGGGCTCATCCCATCTTCTTTCTTCTTCGGCGATTATCACCTCACTTACTGAACATTCAATGAGAAGAATTTAATGTCCTTATAATGTGATATTTTAGCCCTAACCATGATGACTATTAGCCCGCACTTTGATTGGCTCTGGCCATAAGAAATGATCTCATAGTTGATCATATGGGCTCCAAGGTGAGCCCCACATAATTAACGATGGAGATGGACTTGACTCATTTGTTTTTAAACCATGCAATAGTTTCTCGATGTATCGAATTCTTTATATCATTTTATCTATTACACAATCCCATGTCAATCCATAGGGTATTAGTGCAAGAGAGAGACACTAGGCTGTCGGGCCTTGGACTTATCTTATCATCAGTTAGTGCTATTAAGTAAATGAAGTTAAAAGAACATCTCCTATGAATTGGCACTAGTTGTCATTTCCAGCAAATGTCAAGTGTTGAAGATAAGTATCATTTATCGGAAGACACATTTCTTATGAGACACAATAAAGTTAGGAAATTTCAAATCCTAGGAAATTTTCAAGGGGCTTGATCCTCTTAATTTGACATATGGTGCCATAGAAAATTAGTTCTTTCGCACCTAACGCAATCCACATACGATCTAGGTTTCTTAACCGCTAAGCCAACCTCGGGGTACAAGTCAAAACTTCTCCAGCTTTCAAGGATTTTATCTCATTCTAGTGCTGAGAAGAAATCCTCTTTGCAATCGAGACATTGTCATGCTCAAATTCAGCTGACAATTTCTGGCTCAATGGCCACAAGTTTCCTTTTCACTCCAATCCATGCATTGAATATGCGGGGCCGCATATGTGGAATGCGATGTCTTCTTCTTAAGCAACAAGCAAATGGACTTCAATTCACATATTTATCGGCGATCCTATTGTTTAGGATATCATCAAGCGGGTGCGCTTATTTTATGTACTAGGAAATCAATGTTCAATGTTTCTTAACTCTAATCGAGGTGTTCATACTTTGTTACAAATCCGGTGGCAATCACCTCTTCACATGTCCATGGATATATTATTGCCATGGGTTACATGCAGCTTTTCTCTCGATTAACATGCACGCTAGAGCGAGATGAGAAAGTACGGATCTCATAACTACCATGCATCACTTGTTGGAAAGTTGATAATCACTCGCCGGCCGTGGCATGTGGCAAAAATGCAATAGGTTTATGACTTTGGGCAATTTTTCTCGGTAATTGAGATTGGTTAAATCTAAAAGGAGTTAATAAATTTCAAAATTCGACATACAAAATTAAATAAAAGTGGAAACTCTATAAAAAAAAATTTTGGTTAATTCTAAAAGGAGTTCTATTTTTTCCAACGACTGAGGCGCACAAACTACTTCGAGGAAAGCAATGCCTAAAATTTTCAATTCCTAGAAACGAACAATCACAATCATCAATATCGAAGCTCGTACGCGAAGTCGAAACAAAATTTTTTTGCAGATTTTCAAAAAATGTCAGTGGAATCATCAATCGAATATACAAAGGCGTGAAGTTTCCAGGAGGGAACACGTATGATCGTCGTGAGAGTAGCGAGAGTTGTTGGACTCGAAGCACCGAGTATCACCAAGGTGTTCTCTTTAGACGCCCGCTTTTCTTCCGATGCTTCTTTTGATGCTACCATCAGTGGCCTCGTCGCTCGCCATTGGTCCTTCCCCCGAGCTTCTGGCCTCTTTGCTTGCAGTTGCAGAGACATTCAAACCCCTACAATGCGGAGAGAAGGGATTGAAACTGATGGCAGAAGCTTTTCATGGTCCCGCCATTGTTGTGTGTGGCGTAGAAGAGGATCGACCCTATCAAACTAGCTTGGTGACCCGAAATTACCCCCCAAAAAAATCGGAAAAAAAAGAGAAAATAAAAGGAGTTCCGTTGCCGGGACTTGAACCCGGGTCTCTCGGGTGAGAGCCGAGTATCCTAACCAACTAGACTACAACGGATTTGATGATAACAGGTCAACTTTTATAAATATATATATGTATTGGAGATCACTAACATTTCCAGCTAACTTTTGAGTGCGGCATTCGATCAAGCATTGGAAACTTGTTCGTCTCTGAATGTACTTGACCTTCGAGGCCATGGCTTTATTCTCTCAAGTCGTTGCACCTGAGCAGCAGCTTTCGGGAGACATCCCATCATCTCTCTAGAACTTGTCGAGCCTGTTAGTATTTTGATCTGGGTAACGACCGAATGACGGGTAGCGTCCCTGCTTGGTTCGTGTATTGCTTGACCAACTTAAGGTTAGTTAGCATGAGATCAAACACATATTCCGGAGAAATTCGTCGCAGATTTTCGGTATCGAATACTTGACAAGTCCTGGATCTTATAGAAAATAGTTTGACGGGCGAAATTCTTCCTAGTCTTTCTGGAGTGAGCCCTCCAAGCATTTCTTCCCCATCATTCGTGGGCTTTTTGAACTTGTCTTGCTCTCACCGGCAACAGATGCCGATGTTCGAGCCCTCTTCGTTCTGTGGAAATCCGGGATGCGATGAGCTGGAAAAAGGAGGGACCAACCAGAGAAATTTTGGGGGCGATGAGGGTGATGTTGAGTTCATGGATAAGAGGTTTCACTTGAGTGTCGGCCTGGGATATGCTGCTGGAGTCTTGGTTCCGGTCATTGGTTTTCCCTCAAGAGAACTTGGGCCAGATTATTTTGATTTCATAGACAGATCGTTGAAAGGCGGAATAGGCATCGAGGTCGAAGATAGTCTCGGAAGCAAATCATCACCAACACGGATCGATTTGTGGGTGCTTATCTATTCATGTGTGAAAGACAACTTGGTTGTGTAAATTGTAGAGAAGTCTATGAATACCCGTCCTGGATTTCTAGTCATGTGTAAGCAAGAGAAACGCTCAAGCAGAATGGTTTGATGTGGTCTTCTAGTCCTCGGTACTTCATCTTCTAGTTTCTCTATGTGACTGCGTAGTGAGTGGATGGCGAGTGGCTTTTGCTTTGTGTGCTTGTGTGTGTCTTGAGAAAGTAAAAAGTAAAAGCCATGTTGAGTGTCATGAGGTGAAAGAGTTTACATCATGTTGTAATATCTATTGTCTAGTGGACTTGTACTTTTTAGGACGCGAATAATAACCATTCTATTTTCGGGAACAATTTCTGTCCCCATTCTATTTTCGGGAACAATTTCTATCTAGAAATATATTTTTCTTTTTCTATTTCCTAAACGAATTTCTGAGCAGAAATATACATTTCATAACGACACAAAATTTCTATTTTCAGAATAGAAATTCGTTTAATAACAAGCAATCGGCGACAGCAGTGGTCGTCGACAGATGGAGAGAGAGAGAGCAAAGCAAGTTGTGAAGAAAGAGAGAGAGAGAAAACAGTTTTTATTTATGTTTATGTTGCAGAAATAAAAAAAGTAGAAATTTTTTACTTCTTATTTCTGCTCCAAATCTATTTTTGAGCTCAAACTTTGTCTCAAAAATAGAAAAATTATATTGTGTTACCAAACAGATTTCAATTCCCGAAAACAGAAAAATAGAAAAACAAATAAACCGGAATGGTTATCATTCGCGCCTATTAAGTTGAAAAGAGTGTATTGCAGTGATGTTTGCCAGTTATCACATCACTTATTCAATACAAAAGAGTTTAATGTCCCTTATAACAGGGTGTTTTTAATTAGATTGCACTTCGATAGGCTTTTTTGCACGTAAGAAACGATCGCGTTTGTGACAGATTCATACCTATGCACAAAAGTTATTTGAATTCTGATGTAAAGGGTTTGTCCTGTGGATAACGCGATGGGACCACATAATTAATAATGGAGATGGACTTAGATCTATATGTTTCTAAATCATGCAATAATTTCTCGTTGTTATTTCTCCTTACACGATCCCATGCCGATCCCTAGGCTATTAGTCCAAGAGAATAGCCCACTAGGCCATTGGGCCTAGGATAGAAAATTAATTCTTTCGCGCCAAGCGTAATCCACATTTCAATACAGGCTTCTTAACCACCAAGCCAATCTCGGGGTACAAGTCAAATCCTTCTCCGAAATTGCAAGGATCTGATCTCGTCCTAGTGCTCAAGAAGAAATCGAACACGTAAAGGTCCACAAATTCTTCGCGGTCGCAACGTTGACATGGTTAAATTCAGAGGATAGTTTTTGGCTCGATGGCCACACGTTTCCTTTCATCCCAATCCATCCTGCATTGAATATGCGCTGTGATGATGCTGACGACTTCTTCTTGAGCAACAAGCAATCCATTGTTTAAGGTATCATCAATCGTGTGCGCGCTTATTCTATGTACTAGAAAATCAATGTTCAATGTTTCTTAACTCAAATTGAGGTATTAGTAATTGTTACAAATCTGAATATCAAATTTTGTGGGATCTTCAAGTAGAGAACGGACTGATCCATATGTATATCAAATCTGAAATGCTTCAATTATGCTCAGCATTCTAGTTTGGTTGAGGAAGGCCTGAAACTTTTGGATCACCTTGGCCGAGCTGGATGCTTGGACAATACTTATCGATTAGAGAAAGAGAGACAAGAAGGCAGAAAGGATGGATGACCGGCATGATCGAGAAGGACTGTGTAAAGTGAGAGGTGCGAGGCAAAGAAGAGGGACGAGTGAGGGATAGAGCAAGTTCATGATAACGATATGGGCCGGAGTAGAGGCGGGACGGCGTCGGTGGTTATTCTAGACGACAGAGGTGGTCGTGGCAGGCCTGGGCAGCAGTCATAAACAATTCTCACGACTCCAATGCTCCGATTTTATTTTTTTTCAAATCTCAAAGAATTGATTTTTGATTTTTATTTTTTTACATTTAATCTAGTTTTGTTCATATATATATATCTGGGCATTACCAAACGTTACATAGGATATTCCAAATCCTATCTTATCTTTATTTTACCCAATTTTATTCTAGCCAGTAGAATTGTTCAAGCGACTAAATGCAGTCTAAAGATTTTCCAAGAGAGGAGCCCACTAGGCCATTGGGCCTAAGACTTATCTTATTATCATTTAGAGCTAGGAGTAATTGAAGTTAGGGATAAGTGCACTATAAGTCCTAAAACTTATTGCGAAAGTGCAATTAAGTCCTAAAACTTTTAAAATATGTAAATAAGTCCTAAAACTTATCAAGTTAGTTCGATTAAGTCCTTCCGTTAACACCGTCAATTTAACTAATGGAAAATGCTGAAGTGCCACTTTAAAATTAATTTCTCTCTCCGACTTGGCATTTTT
>BCNH02000005.1:12325739-12398026 GCA_001662345.2 Metrosideros polymorpha var. glaberrima
AACCTTTGGAAAATTGAACTCAAAACTAAATAAGCGGACCGGCTCAAGGTCTTCTACATCTTCTCGCACCACGCATGAAGCTTGGTGGGATCACCCGAGAATCGGACCGGATCAACTGTCCAGTTCCAGGGTAGATCCATAGAACCAACGGATGGTTCCCTATTCCAATTCTTCGGAACCGGCTCTTAGTAAGCGGTTTTTGGTTTTAGGGTAGGAACCTCCCACCCGAACCATACTTACCTATAGGGAGAATGCACTATTCATATTGTGTTGGAAATGGTATGATACAAATAAGACCCCTATTTATATATAAGTCCCCCTAATTATAACCGTACATCTTCTCTTAATCTAAAGGTGGAAATCCGATCTCTAATCTACCAACTACCCCAGTTAGTTACACGAATTCTAGAATACAAGTTTATATTACCCATAATCTCCTTGTTATGCTGACGTTTGAGTCTTCTTTTGTTTTTGAATACTAGTACTTGAGCTCTTTTTATGGCAGGTAGTGGGAAATCAATCTGGAAAATGTGTTGGATGTTCATAAATCAAGTTGAATTTCCCGTCTATCAGCATGAAAACACGTTTCTCATAAAATCTTTCTTCTCCTCCACATCATGCTTTCACGTATTGTGATAGTTGAGACTATATTTGGTTTTGGATTTGACAAGGTTTCAAATATTGATATGACTGCATTTCTAAGTCAAATTTTCATGGCTATATGGACTTCTATGGTAGATACCAAAAGAGCGATGCCAATCTTCATGCTCTTGCATTTGTTTTTCATTGACTTTGTGTCAGCCAAGAGTAACGGTAACAATATGTGTAAAAGACAAAAAAGTTGTCGGTGTTTTCCGTCAGTAAAATTGGATGAAATTAGAGGTGTTACTCAATTGTATCAATTTAATAAGTTTTAATATCGAATATACTTTTTAACTCAACGTGGATATGGTATGAGGTAGAACAATTAACGTATCTTAATTGGCACTCCGTGGTGTAGGTCTTTTAATGAAGGTAGGTCTAACTAAAAATGCAACGTGCACGGACACGAACTCTCCTTCAACAATCTCCCCAAATGAAGGTGTCGTGCTTTTATTACATCACCCGACAAAATCAAACATGTTAGAATGTGGTTTATACCCCCCATTGATAGGAAAGCACCGGGGTCCTAAGGGGTAGCACCCTTGGGCCGCTAGAGGGTTTTTTTTTTTTTTATATATAGTTTGGGTCCGTATTTTATTAGTAATTTGGGATTGAGCCCATGAATAGCTATTGAGTGACCTAAAGCTTCCTCGGCCCCTAGGGTTTTCTTGTGCCGCCTATGTATAACATTTTTCTCTTGTAATTGAGAGTTGTAATTGAGAGATGAGTGGTGTTAATTATAATGAAATCCTATTCTAGATGTAGCCCTAGTTTAAAGGTGAATCAAAATAAATCTTGTATTTCTATTTCTCTTTCTTGTATCCAGTTTCTATTTCTTTGTATTTATGTGTCTAATCATAATAAATTTCTCCACGAGGTTACAATGAAACAAAATGACATGGCCCAAAAAAAAAAAAAAGGTTGGAACATGCAAATTATATGCTGTGATCGTGCAACTGTAAATAAAAGTTCTAATATGATTTTCATGTCTAGGTGGATGCCCAAGGTTCTCAATACAGTTGCCGTGTAGGACCCAAAGAGACTATATTTGGCTGTTGTGGGCACTTTTCCCTAAATGACTTTAGGACAAAAGTTGGATTTTGTTTTTTCTCTCTCGCTCCTCTCTACTATGTACGTGTATCCTCATGGGATTGACCTCCAGATTTGATACTCTCCAGCCCCATTCTCAATCTCTTTACTAATAGAGCCTCATACCTTTAGCGTAGAATTCAAAGTCAATAACATCTTATGTCACTTGTCCATGAGATTTTATATGTTTTTTATATACATGCGATCTTCATCTATCTAAACCTATTGTACGATTTCTAATTCAGTCCTAAATCTATTGTAGTCCTTAACTTTTGCGTTAAATTTCAATGCAGTTCTTCCAACTAATTGCCACCTGAATTTGCTAATATGACGTCCAGTCATTGTTGGCCGTTTGACATGGCATGTTAGCGTGGATAAGTTTCCTCTCCTCATGTCAGCGATTTCTAGTGATAATTGACTGGAAGGATTTCATTAAAATTTTGCACAAATATTTAGGATTACATTAGCAAAGTTGGAAAGTTTAGAACTGAAATTTACACTAAATCTGGGACTAAATTGGTAAATTTTCCATATTCAATTAAAGTGAAAAAAAAATTGGGGATTAATTAATTCTCGCTTGGTTCATGCGAGGTCACAAAGTGGGAAGAGATCTGACAAATAGCCAAAAAACATTTCTCAATTGCAAATTGCGACCGCATGAATCTGGGAACGATTACGGTGGAGTGGTTTTTTTAACTTTCAAGAGATCCAGACATATTCGCAATCGCATTAGTGTCATGAATTTCCTCGATTTCTTTTCAAATAATAACATTTTGGATAAGATGATTAGTTGACAGGTGACGTCTCCTTTCAAGAATATGCTCGAAAGATCTCTAATTTACCTAGAAAATCTCAGAGTAAATCCTAGCTTGTACAGAGGAGAAGCACTTCATTACTTGCCACAATTTTGATTTCTCTTTGGTGTAATTGAAATTTTGGATTATTATTTTTCCTTCTACTTTTATTGGGTGAGTTTGGTTTAGCTTTTTAAATGAGCCTTGAGAAAATACAAATACTAAAAGCTTAATACTGATCCTTCAAGTATTAAGTTTTCAGCATTCTCAAAACTATAATTTGGCCAAAAGCCCTTTAAGAAAGCTTGCCAAACACCCCAATATTTTTCCAAAGAGTTTTGAAGACCGAAAATCCCTTGAGAAAGCTGAACCAAACCCACTCCAAGAGTCTTATAGGATCCTTCAGATGGGATTCAAGATCCCAAGTGCTAATTTGATTGATAGTTCAAAAAGAGAATTCTCGGTAAATTCAATAGTAGACTTCCGGTATGATCATACCATTCCTTCTCCTTTCAAGGCCTAACGAAATAGAACCAACACTTATTGATTGTACATGTCGAACAAACAACGATCACGATATGAGCATCGTCCATAGTAACGGAGGGTTTTCACTTGTATCTAAAAAAGTTTAGACCATAGTGAATTTGATAGGGTCCATCATGTGACAAACCCACTAAACTAAATGGTTCATATAGGCCTCTCGTAGCCCGCCGGACCATTCTGGCATACACGGCTCGCAATAAAAATGGATTGATTTGGGTAGAACGATACATTCTTTGATAAGATCCATTTAATGAGAATCGTCTAAACTCAATCTATGTTTAGGTGAGTCCGTGAAACAATCGTGAGCAAAGAGAGACGAAAACAAAAGGCTGGTTGGTCTCCGTCAACATACTTTTTCTACTAATTAATACTACTTAATTAAGTTATATCATCCAAATGAAGACGTACCGTGAAAGGTTTGTCTTTCATCATTATCATCGCTATCGTTGAAAATTCATGTGGCTGATATTAGATTTTGACCATAGTGGGTGAGACCCACAATGATGATTGGGTTGTGTTTTATATTATAATTGCATGAACAGTTATTTTTGTTGAGCGAACCTCCCTTGAAGTGCCCCCTCCTCGAAGCAATTCTTGCACGTGGTAAAGAAAATCTCTAAGCAATGTCGATCAGGGTCAATTCACAAAAGTAATATCTGCCACCTTTTAGTTAGAATCAGCCAAATATGTTTTTTAATGCGATACATGTAATAATATCGCTAATAAAAAATTTAGAGTGAGTGATAAAGTTAGCTAGAATATAGAATGAAATTGGTTCAATTACGATAGATGAATAATATCGCTAGAGAAATGATCATTTTTTCCTAATTTTGTTTTTACAATTTGAAATTTCTAACCAATGGAGTTAATATTGAAGGGCAAAAGATATACCCAAAATAAATTATTTAAGTTAATGAGAAAATAATACTCTATTAAGAGTGTCACAAGTTTGGCCCACAAAAATAGGAGTGTTACCATCATCTAGAACAGGACTTTTCACTTTGAATATCATAAAAGAACTTTGAATAAAGTGATTTTGCAGTCAAATATAGAAAAATATTAATATCATCCCCATTTCCCTTTCTCTCAATCAAAGCCCCTTATTACATGACAATGAAATGTACCAATTGAAGTGCATTCAAGCGAAATTACTCAAAAAATGCAGAGCATAAAGATATATAGCCCAATTAAAAGCTTACACCTGGACTTATTCGCATTACTTATACAATACCATGTAGCAAAAGTACAATAACCTAAAAAGAAAACATGTGAATCAGCAAACCAAAAACTCTAGCAAGGACAAAGTGCATTTTGTCTTTGTAATGTCTATACCTTATTGTAGCACAGCAACCGTGTATTTGCAAAGTTGTTCAATATGGTCCTTCCGATTGTTGTCGTAGAAGGGACCAATAGAGATATAATAGATATAATCATCTGGAGAGAGATGCCCTTATTTGCTCATCATTTAGACAAAATGGACCACACATTGGGCCACATTGAAACTCAAAATGAACAAAAAAATGTTCATGAAAAGCTTATGTGACACAAAAAAAAAAGTCCTAAATCGCAAGAAAATGAAACCTTTTGTCCCATAGTCCATGGCACAGGTTACGCACAAGAGTTGGGAGTGACCGGAGACGCTCAACCTCAGAACACATCCAACACCTTCTCAAGGTGGTCCGTGGCCACATCCCGGGATGCTCCTCCGGCAACGTCAACCTCCGAATCCGACGGATGCGTCTCGCCTCTCGTGTCCGAATTGGCCGAGCTGGAGCTCCGGCTTCGGCTTGGCTCGTACCTCTCCATCGGCAGCGATGCAGCCACCACTTCTGCTGGGAAATTAAGCAGGGCCTTGGCGCCACGCATATGGAATGCTGCCCGGTCGTAGGCCAATGCCGCTTCCTCCGCTGTCTCGAACGTCCCAAGCCAAACTCGGGCCCCGTGGCGCGCCGAGTCTCGAATCTCGGCTGCGTACTTCCCCCACGGGCGGCGCCGGACTCCTCTATAGTGCTTCTTCGCGATGCCCCGGGACGGCTCGAGGGGGTTGCCGCTCGACGCGGACCTGAATTGGTTTGGATGCGGGAGGGACGAGTTGTTTTGGGACATGGCCTCGTTTAGGACATGGAAGATGACCATGTCTTGTGAATCATTCTCGTTGAGAGGTAGTTCTTCAATCTGGACTGCTGGAACCATGGAAGACAACAACGGGGTTGTGTGTGTCTGTGTGTGTGTCTATATGTTGCTGGGGATTGATCAGGGTGGGATTTGATGAAAGAAGTGTGTAAAGAGTCTGTGTCCAAGTTGGTCTTGATGACTATAAATTCATTTGAGCAAAGGGTTTTGTCTTTGAGGGCAGATTGGAAGAGGAAGGTGAGAGGAACCAGAGAGATATAGAGAGAGAGAGAGAGAGAGAAGAAGATGGAATGGATTTGGATACCTATTGGTAGGGCTTTTAGGAAGTCTGCTTTTCTTTTTTATTTCTTTTCTATATCTAGTTATAAGGCGTCTTTAGGACCCTAGTTATTAAGTAACTAGAATCTTTATAGCATACACCGTTAACATATAAAAAAAAAAAAATACACAAGAGAGTACGTAGTTACAATCATTACTAAAGTCGCTTCTATAAAATTTTCTTCTCATCGATAATGTATAATCTATTTTTTTGCGAATCATTGTACAATAATAATACGTGCACTCACATAGTTATTCACATAATCGTACTTATTGGAACATGTTGAAACTTATATTGGGTGAATGTTATATATTACAAAAGGCGAGCAATACCTCTTATATTGATGTGATCATATTTAGTGGAACATGCAGAAACTTATATTAGGTGAATAGTACATTTCCATACCCTGGCGAGAATATAATTATTTATATGAAATCTTATAGGTTGTAATTGATAATCGCATCAAGCAACAAATTGTTAGGGTCGGGACGCGATGACCCCCACCTCCTTGGTCCATCTCTGATTCGATTCAGAACTCTTGATGTTACACTTTACATCTTAAGTAATTTGTGCATTATTGTACTTTGCTCCATCCATTTAGTATTATTGCGAGAAACTTATATAAATGAAAGATGATTTTGACAACGTGGGCACTTCTTTTGCTAAATAAGTACACAATCTTATGATCAAACTTGGAGATAAAAACAAAAGAATTGTCAATTGGGCAATCTTGCAATTTATGTTGTCGCCCCATCTTCGAGGTAGCTTCCTTCCATTAAATAGTGACGTCATAGGGTTGACTAACTGAAGAGATCGGTTGACTTGTCTCGGTGCAGTGAACGTGCGAAGCACACGAAAATCGGGAGCAGACTATTATTTGTCCTTGGAGAGAAAGAAATGCCGTGAAACGTCCATTTCACCTGATGCATGATTTTTCTCCCTTCGAAAATTAAGCAATTGTGATAAAATCTTGCTAAGCGATGGAAAATGAGATTTTTCAATACACTAATCACTATAAAAATCGAACTGTTCCTTGTAAAAATATGCTCCATAAGCATTCTTGAAGCACTCAACAATACGGGTCTAGAATTATCATCCCATGTGCATTAAATAAGATGGTTTGGCTTTAGAAAAGATCCCATAAAAATCATCAAATAAACTTATCCCATTGACCAATGGCCTAAGAATACCTTCCGTCACAATTCCGCTCGTAATATCCGTTAGAATTCCGACATGGCATCATGTGGATAACGTCATGTACAATTTTAATTGGACGTTATGGCCAGAATTGCAATACTTTTTTTTTTTTTTCAAGTCACTAGTCCATATTTGAAGATATTGGAGAGACCAAAAAAAAAGTTGGGATATTAATGTCCCACGTGGCAAAATTTAGAACTTTTATATGGATTAACCCTTGAATTTATACATAATGTAATAAGGACTCTTGTTTTTTCACCCAGTATTTGATATATGACTATTTTGTCACAAATTTTCTTGCCCTCATGACGTAATCACAGTCGTCACGTGGGTAGAGCTGTGGTCTTATAGAAAACTCTCTCATCAACATCGTCTTTCTACCTTTGACTTTTCAACGGATTGCATCCGCAAGTTAATAAATCCAGAAGAAGATTATTCCAAAAGATTCAAACCCACGTGGTTTGACTCTCGATCAAAGGAGAGAGAAAGATGGAGAAATTTAGTGTGCTTTAAGGAAGCAATGTGTCGCGTTCACGATGTCCGAAACGAAGACGATGTTTTCAAGCCATGAAAAGATAGTTGAATCGAATTCACTCCTTGATAAGGACAGAAAATGTTATTTTAATCCCCGTACCGCTAAAAATATGTCAATTTGCACCCTTAAATTGCATAAGTTACCTCAATTTGACTCGATCTGGTCGTCGTCTGGAGAAAATAATTGTCTCATCGTCACGTGCATTTGACATGATCGATAGCAAGAGCAGATCTATGAATTTGTGCTTTGGCAGAGTTATGATTCAATGATTACATTATCGAGTTGGGCAGCGTCAAGCAATATTAAATTGATTCTAAGGGCAGATTTATCATAATTTTAGGTAAGGGGGCTATTTGGCATCTATCATTCGTTTCAGGGGACAAATTGACGATTTCCAAAAGATCTGTTTTGTGTTGGGACATCGTCAATTCATTGGTTCATCTTTGATGGAACGGTGACAATTAAAACTTAAGATTTATTAGGTCAATTGCCAGTGTTAAAATAATATATATATATATACACATTCACGGTTGGATGAGTAATATTTGCACTTTGGGCTAATATGACTGATTAACATGTTAATTAGACAAAGAAAAGGCTAAAACGGATATCAAATTTCCAAAAAGGAAAATTCGTAATGGTGGGACTAGACAAAGAAGACCATTCAAGGTATGAATACAATACACGAAGGTCATTACTCATTAGCTCCATTAGCAAAAAATAAGTTATATAATAAAGATCAAAATTAAAATGAAAATAATTTAATTTGGGGAAATTATTAATTGAACGAAAGAATCATGGAAATATTCTCCTAAATAAATAACGTGAAGAACGCATTTCGCTGAGTCCACACCACAAAGCCTGAAGGCCCTATTCTTAACTCATTTACATCTTGGCCCCCCAAGCCCAGTCCATTGACAAGTGCTTGTAAGTGAGGCGAATTATAAAACACAAAGCATTTGATAAATTACTTAATCGCTTAATAAAAATGAAATTAACTCTCTTATAATAATAATGTGGTCAATCTAACTAATGATAAATTAGTGTACCTCATTTTGGAAATTATAAAACGCAATACCTTTAATGACACTCATAATCAATGAAAATACCTACTATACAATTAGTACGCCGACTTTTTTAGACATTTATAATCTTATGTAATGAGATTTTAGGATCATCAATGGATAATTGACTCGTGTGTATGTATGACATGTTATTAGTATCTGACTATTGAATCCTCAAGCACTTGCACTGTTAAAAAAAACTAATGGATCTTAGAAGAAAAATCCGATCAATTAACCACATCTAATTCTTTCAAGCGTGAAACTATATAAGTAAATTAAATTTATCCATGGGACCCATGCAATATCATTTTAAATTGCTTTATTTAGCCCAATCTTTTAATTTCTCTAGAGTGATGAAATATTGAATAAAAATAACTAATATAGACTTTAATTGGAAGTAGCAACATATTTCTTAATTATTTATTGTTCATGTATTTTACGGGTGGACATAATCGCAATATGAACTAATTGGCATAATTGCGAAATAATCCATGAATTTCTCGCCTTCTTAATTTGAGCTTGGTCATGCTTGGGAAGGGATTAGCAACAGGAAAATTGTCTAATCAGTCCTAAACCTATTGTAGGGATGTCAATTTAGCCCTCAACTTTTCAAAATTTAGTCATAAACCTTTATATGAAATTCCAATGTAGTAATTCTGGTCAATTTCCACTGAAAACTGCCGACGTGGTGGGGTGCCACATAGGGTGGTCGGCGAAATTGAACCACCACATTAGCAATTTTCGACAAAAATTGATCGGAAAGACTATATTGAATTTCTCTCATAAATTGGTAATTGAACTAGCATCATGACAATAGGTTTATAACTAATTTAGTAGTTTTCCCATCAATAACACGCAATGGTCTTCTTTGTTATTAGGGAAAATGACACAAATAGTTCATGAACTTTGACCCAATGTGCAATATCGTCAATGAACTTTTAAATTGTTCAAGATGATCATTGAACTTTAGTTCAATGTGTAATATCATCCATAAACTTTTGATTTGTTCAATGTGATCCCTAAACTTTTCGTATATGTTCAATCTAATCCTTAGAATACATGAAAATATTCAATGTTATCTTTGAACTTGAATTAATGGAACGACAACATTGAACATTTACATATAATCCATATAGTCCATGGACTAGGGGTGGGTTTGGTTCAGCTTTGCAAATGCTAAAAGCTTAATGCTAGTCCCTCAAGCATCGGGCTTTCAACATTCTCAAGGCCGGAATTTAGCCGAAAGCTGCTTGCCAAATATCCTAACATTTACTCAAGGAGCTTTGGATGCTGAAAGCTCATTGGGAATGCTAAACCAAACCTAGCCTAGATTGAATATGTACTAAAAGTTGAGGAACCACATTGAATAAATTAGAAGTTCAAAGACGACATTGCGCATTGGGCCCAAATTTTCCCTTGTTATTATGATTTCTTCAGTGTCTTATCTAATGACGTAGTTAATTAATGGGTTTCCAAAGTCCTAAATGATATGTTGTCGGAGCCACAATTTCATAAGACTATGGGGCCTAGTAAACCTTTTAAGTTTGCCAATTTAGACAGCGTTTGGGAGTGACTTTCCCTAGCATTCCCAAAGCCCATTGGCCACTGAAAGCCCATTTGGGCAAATATTAGTGTTTGAGAAGACTTGCATTTGGGAAATGCAAGTCTTCCAAATGCTGAAAGCATTCTGGGTATGCTGTGGCCAGGGCAGGTGCCAATGGTCGGCCGGAGAGGGGGACGGGCCGGCGAGGCCAGAGAGGGGGACTGTTGATGATAGCTGTCGGTCACTAGGGTCGTGCGGCCGGCGGCCGACGGTTGCTGGGGTCACGCAACCTCAGGCCGATCGTCGGCTTGGGTCGTGCGACCCAGGCGACCAGGCCTCAGGCCGCCTCGCCTGAGGTTGGGCGACCTCAAGCGAGGCTGGCGGCGGCTTGCCGGAGAGCTTCACCGGTTGATTACCGGAGAGCCACGCTTGTGGCAAATTTTAACTTTAAAAAAATAAATAAAAAGGTTTTGCAAAGTGTAATTTTTTCAAACACCATTTAACTAAAATTATTTCCAAAGTGTGATTTTACCAAACACCATTTGCATTTCGAAAAACCCCTTTAAGCCAAAGGTATTTGCATTTTCCCAAGAGACTTTCTCTAAAAGTCTTCCCAAACGCACCTTTAGTCCTAAACCTTTTTAGTTTGTGCCAATTCAGTTCTAAAAATCTAAAGGAGGACTTAAAATGTTTAAGACTAAATTGACATAGATTTAAAAGATTTAAGACTGAATTGGCAAATTTAAAAGGTTTAGGACTGAATTGACTAAAGTGCAATAGATTTCGAACTTTTTTGACAATTTTGCCCAAGCTTTCCTCAGGTGGAGGAGCGACTGGAAATTTGACCATTGAGCCTGAAGACTCATAATTACATGAGAGGAAGCCATATGCCACTAGGCTCTGGTCCTCCATCTTCTTTCTTGTGATTTCATTTGAGAATGTGAAGCCTATTCCTCCCGGAAGGGATTACTACTGAATGAAGCGCTTTCTTTAGTGGCCAAAAAAAGGAGGAAAAATCTTTCCTTGATAGAGAATGTCTACATTATGTCATGAACCCATTCCTTAAGAGACTGAACGTTCACTATTTCTTTCAATCAAATCCAGAATCATCCCCTCAATCGAATTTGATTCTCAATTTAGGGTATGTTTGTTTGAGTGAAAGAATTCTCCGGGAATTAATATTCTAGACTTTCACGCGTTAGGTTCGCCGAAAATGATCAATTGACGGAAAATCATTTACAGTCAAATAAAATATACACGCTTAAACTTAGAAAAATGAATTCCTTAACCTAAAAAGAGAAAAACAATTTTCTTGTAAATAATTTTTTAGAAAACAATTTTATTATGAAATTTTCCCCGAAACAGACACACCTTTATTAGGGTTTGCGCATGCCTAAAGTTTTCTTGCTCACGTCTGTCTCAAGATAGGGGAAAACCTCCGTCAATCTTTAAATCTGTTTCGTTCCTAGCTCAAATGAATTTATGGGACGCGTACTTTGGAATGGTAATACTTTATATAGATGTGATTTATACCACGTTTCAAGTCTGATAACAAAGTAAGGATACAATCTAGAAAGGGTGACAAATCCCCTTTTTGTAAATTTAGAAACAATGCCAAAATGGCACTCCAATACCGACGATTTCAATATCGGGGCACTTAATATTTTCACAAATGAATATATTGAGGTCTAGATTTTTTTTTTTGGTCAGTATATTTAGGTCTAGATTCAACAGCCTAAATAACCATGTTTAATGAGGATGGATATTTCTACAAATCACCGGGATCCGTTTTTAGGAAATTGATGACCATTGGATCACAAAAGAATAGATTTGGATCGAGGATAACTCGTTTCAAGATAACTGCTTGAGCTAGAATGAATCTAGATAAGTTAGATAAATCAAGAAATCCAACTACCTAAACCCGCCGGACAAACTAAAATAGTATTATATCCTCTATAAGTCAGACCAGTCAAGAAGCCAATTCAATTTGACATTGCCATCCCTAACAATCCATTAAAAAAAGAAGAAGCCATGTTCAGAACTTTCCTTCACGACCACTTCAACTCTAGCTCCCCTTTCACCAAATGTCAATTCAATTTCGATTGAACTTCCAGGGTCATGCTTGAGGTGTGAAACCTATCTCGGTTTCAATAATGTCCACGCATAATCTAGTAATTTACTCGATTGTTTGTCTGAGTCAAGCCTTCGGACATGCACGAGAGAAAGCGAGAAGACCTGTTCTTGGTCGTTTCAATGACTTAGTGGGAACGCATCACGTCCCTAATCGCGAGCCACGAAGATCACCTCCATTCTCGTTGGTCGTTTTAGGCCACCTTCCAAGAATAGCTCCCATCAAAACAAGTCCTCTCAACAATTTCCAACTTTAGTATTTATTTCCCTCCATAATTCTAGGTTTGTCTTTCTTTGGCCCTCTCCCTCTCTTTCTCTCTCATTCTTCCTCAATCTCCAATTCACCATGCATTCTCAATCTCGACCAAGAAAGCCTTGACAAGCTCGAAAGAGAGATTCCTCGATCTTTTTCAGTTTTTGGGATTTGTGGATTTCGATGGGGACGTATCGGTCGGACGACGACTACGACTATCTGTTCAAGGTGGTGTTGATCGGCGACTCCGGCGTCGGCAAATCGAACCTGCTCTCGAGGTTTTCGAGGAACGAGTTCAGCATGGAATCCAAATCCACGATTGGGGTCGAGTTCGGGACTCGTTGCATTCGGGTCGATGATAAGGTCGTCAAGGCGCAGATTTGGGACACTGCAGGTCAAGAAAGGTTTGAGCCAATCTCATAATATCTACATCTCCTCCTACATTTTATGGATTGCCATTTATTACGAATTGTAGATTCGACTGCTTTTAATTGAGACTATCTTTCTTAGAAGGATGTCGTGTTTTCTAAGAACTATCCTTTCAAAGCCAGAATCTGCTAATCAGATCTTAGGCAAACCTCATGCAAATCTTATTATAAACTCTATTTACATATGATTTGATTTTCTTAAACCTGGTTTATGTCGAATTTGTGTGCGAATGTCAGGTAGGTAAGATTGACAATGTTTGGACGTAATGACCTGTGTATGCAGAGGAGAGAATTTGGATATGACAGATCTTGAGACGCAATTAATATGTCATCAATGAGTTTTTGTTAAGTCCATCCCGGGTGAAGAAAAAATTTTCACTAGCATTGTTGATTGCACGTCATTGGGAAGAAGTTCGGTCACAATGGCTAACTCGCGTTCTACATACATCGTGCGGTCAATTGCGGTTATTCAGAATTTGGTTGTTCCCAAATTTGTCATTCAAAGAGTTGGATTGCATTTCTGAACCGGCATGAATTTACACGAACTTAGAAACATGCTACTGCAAATTGTTGTCAGTGATCATTGAAGAAGAAGGCAGTTTAATTGCCAGCTTTAGGAATAAGTACGAGACATTCTCCGTTTTATATTTGTGTGTTTGGTAGAGATCAGTACTGGCTAATGAAACATTACAGCGAGTAGAGGCCTGCTTGTGAATAGGAAGTTGTTCAAGTTCTTTTCTTAATTATATCTGATCTTCTTTTGAGGCGATAATATTTGTCTGATAATCTGTTGTGTCTAACATAGATACCGTGCGATCACAAGTGCGTATTATCGAGGCGCGGTGGGCGCTTTACTAGTCTATGATATCACTCGGCATGTCACTTTCGAGAATGTGGAGAGGTGGTTAAAGGAACTCCGAGACCACACCGAGGCCAACATTGTGATCATGCTCGTTGGGAACAAGGCGGACCTGCGCCATCTCCGTGCGGTCTCCCTTGACGATGCCAAAGCATTTGCCGAGAAAGAGCACACCTTCTTCATGGAGACATCCGCGTTGGAGGCGCTCAATGTCGAGAACGCCTTCACGGAAGTGTTGACTCAGATCTACCGTGTGGTCAGCAGGAAGGCTCTTGACATCGGCGATGACCCTGCAGCCCTGCCAAAGGGACAGACAATCAATGTCGGGAACAGGGACGATGTCTCGGCCGTCAAGAAGGCCGGTTGTTGCTCGTCATGAGAAATCATGGGTCGGGTGCGGAAGTGCTTTGCTCTTCATAGCATTTTGTTTCCAATAGAGGGAGTGACACTGAAGATGGACTTCACGAGTCATCATGTATACAAAAACTTAGACACTCTTATAGCATACTAATGTTAGTTGAATTTATTGCATTTCAAAACAAATGAAATTGGCAGATACTCTTTCCTTATTGTTTGCTTCCTCCTGTTCTTTCTTTTTTCCCTTTTGAACTTATTCTGCTGGGTTTCTACACATGTCTCTGAAAAGCATTACCTATTATTCATAATCCAAGTATGGTTCATCATCTGCAATTACTAAAAGTATCATCATGATCAGTAATTATTCAAAGTGCATTTGTAGGACACTTCGTTATGTGTAGCCTGAATTAACACTAGTTCTGTTACCTGATATAGTGAATGCTGAAGTTTGTCAGAAAATAGTTTGTGAAGCCTGGAATTCCGGCTATTGCTGTGGAAAAACCTTGTTTGGATTAATAGAACATGTCTAAGAGATATTAGCTAGTTGGAGGATAACATAAATGTCTAATGCAAGACATCCGGTGGTGGCCCTGAGTTCTGAGTTACAGCAACTGATAAATAGCAATGGAGCTATGCATGATAGGGACAGAGAAGCTTACCTTAAAATCTCGGACAGAGAAACTGTGGCGCCAAGAGGAAGTGTATCGGGGTACTAGGGATCAAATTAATTTGTTGCATAGGGGAAATAAAATAACTAAACTCTTCCATGCAACTCCCATTCAAAGAGGACAGTGAAACAGATAAAACAAATGACACTGCAGTATTTCAGGAGTTATGCACTTCTGTAGGATGTTGCAATTTCTTTCCAGTAATTGATCAGTGTCCTATTTTTGTGACTCAAGACACGAATAGCTCCCTAGCTCAAGCTGTCAACTTGGAAGAAGTGGAATAGCCTGTTTTTGATCTTGGATCCCTTAAGGCACCTGGGCCTGATGGAATGAATGCTTTGTTTCATAGAGGGAATTGGGATGTGGTACAGAAGGATATATTCAAGGAAGTACAGTAGTTCTTTGAATCAGGGACCCTCAATCCTCTGTCAAACAGAAAGCAAATTACTCTGATTCCTAAAGTCCCTACCCCTGAAGGCCTTGATCCATAATGGTCCTATAGGTTTAGGCTGTTTTGCACACAGAGTTATTACAAAAGCGTTGGCTAAAAAGGGTCAAGCCATGGCTTCCTGATCTGATTGTGTCAAGTGCCATTGTGCAAGGGAGACAAATACAAGATAACATCTTATTAGAGCTGGAAATACTTCATCAATTTATGAGAAGAAAAAGGAGGAGAATGTTTGGTGCTATTCTGACACTCGATATCAAGAAAGCCCATGACAGTACTGGGTGGGTTTGGTTCAGCATTTGGAATGAACTTTCAGCCTAAATGCTACTTTGCGAAATGCTGAACTGTTTGGCAAGTTTTTTCCAATGGAGCATTCGGTCAAATGCTGGTCTTGGGAAGGCTGAAATGCTGAATGCTGGAGAGACCAGCATTCAGCATTTCAGCCTTTCCAAGGCCAGCATTTGGCCAAATGCTCCATTGAAAAAAAATTTGCCAAATAGTTCGGCATTTCGCAAAGGAGCATTCAGGCAGAAAGCTCATTTCAAATGTTGAACCAAACTCACCCAGTATAGAGTGGGATTTCCTTGAAGCAAGTTTAAAGAAAATGAGTTTTATGAAAATTTGGACAATTGGATAACATAACATGTGAAACTATAACTTTCGGTGTTAATTAAAACGGGGAGCCCTTTCAATGTCAAACCACCAATTTTAACGTATTAAGATATTGACAATTGCATGACGGGTATAGAATAAAAAAACATCTATATAAATATATGATAACAAGCTCTATATAAATATATAATAACGTCTTTTCTTTGTCATATAACCCAATAATAAATACTGGGGAGGTCAAAACACCTAACTCGGGTGTTGAAATCTATTATTGTCTTAATAAAAAAATCCTAACATTAAAAATGTAATTAGCAATTATGTAAGTTGCATCGGTACTTATTGCCAATAATTTAGTGTGAGTATTTATTATCCTGAATAATAATATTTATGCATCTACATTGCAGTTAAGTTATCGAGCACATAGGCCTTGGCTGCTTGCTTAATTTGAATCAGAAAATTTAGGGCGACAGTAGTAGTCTCAATCTTCAGAATACATATTGAAAATACAATGTAATCGTAGATTCAGATAGAGTAACTTTACCACCTCATATCTTGAATCTTTCTTCCTTATAAAGAAAGAACGGTTTCCTCGGATGAATCGAAAGAACCGAGAGTTCTTATCATGATTCAATGTTGGTTATGATTCCAGTGGGCTCACTAGAGATGTCTTGGACTACACTGAACCTTTTTTCAGTCATTTACATGCAAATTTAAACAAAATTAAATATGGGTGATTTTCATTTTTGTAACCCACCCATCGTAGATATGATTGGAGGTAGTTGGGAAAACTATTATTGCCCGTCCAGCCTTGGCCCGAAAGAACCTTGAAATGTGGGTTTGAGAAACAAAATAAGCTTAGACGATCTGGGCTTTTAATGACAACTTTGTTAGGTGCCATGTAGGCTGGCTATTGGCCCAATCACAGGACAAACTTCGTGCGACATGCCTAATGGAGGCGGTGTGGCTGGAGACTGAGGTGCCAGAAATCTTATTTTTGTGCAGGACGTAATCAAGTTCCAAACCTCTTAATTTTTTCATCCTAGACACATCTCTAAAGATGCATTTAGCGCCAAGCTTCACCCTCGAAACAACTCTCAAAATTGACTCAGGAGTGCATTCGGACTGACGAAAGCAAAAAGAAGCGTAGGGTTTTGATAACCCAGAGGAAAATCTTTCTTCTATTTGGGAAAATATAATAAGAGGTAAAAATGAAGTAACTACTTCTTTTTGCAGCTCATATTTCATCACCAAACAAAGTGTCGGTCACGGGAGCAGAGAGCCCCGCAAGGAGAGTCGGGAAATCGAAAAGGAGAGATCATATTACATTTACTTGAGAAAGGTTTAGGACTACTTCTCGTAAGATAAGTAACTTAGATTGCACTTTGTTCAGAGATTGGGCTTCCACATATTTTATTGCTGAAAGCAACTAGCTTCGGCTTTCATGTACGTATTTTTCAGGTGATGAACCCAAAGACAATCCTACATCCGACGAGTTGGCCTATGAGTGAGCTTTGAAAATGTGCTTTTGTGATTGGCCAAAAGATTGAGTAGTGCTCACTTGTAATATACTACTACATTATGCACATACCGATTTTTGTATTAAGTAGTGCTCCATGTTGGCTCAGCTAGTGAAGGCAAGGTGCCAATTACATATATTCAATGAATTCATATTTTTACTTTTCTGACAAAAAATATTTGGTATTTTGAAAAAACTTATCACAAAATATGCTTGATATCTCTATGAGTGAGATGAGTGCATATATATTGAGCATAGTCATTTTCTTAATCTTTTGAATAAATATTTTCTACTATATTAGCTATCGCTAAAAAAGTTCGAGACTCTACTTATTTAAATTGATAATCTACATATTGAATGTACCTGGCCGATAACCTAATGTTTACGAAAGAAATTCATTGCCTTCTCCTGTTATAAGTTTGGAAGTACATATGTGACAAAGATACGATTAATGTGAGTAGAAATACGCTTAGTTTATATCAATATCAAGTCGTTTCATATGATTTATTGTGATCTATCGTATTTTGTTTGTCATTTACCTTATTTTGATATGTCGATTATTTATTGTCAATTGCATAATAAAAGTAAAAGCGAAAAAGAAACGGAAAAAGTTTGAAAGATGGAGTAGAAAGTGGAATTTAGTAACGGGAGTCTAGCATTGGATTCTGCCTTGTCAAAGAGGCAACATGTGCTGTTACACTGAAAAAAGATAAAGGAATCGAAATGATCGTGAAAGGACATGGGTGGGGGATGTGAGATAAAGGAACAAGAACTCAACGAATGAATAAAAATGATGGTGAAAAAGACATGGGAGGGGACAAGCACTCAACAAAGTCAAAAGGGACAACTCATAAAAGAGATCCAAAACAAACACTCAACGGTCTCCCTGTTGTGTAGTATTTTGTTTGTAATACACTGTATTTTTGGTATGTCAATTATATAGTGTCAAGTACATAAAAATGATAGTTTTAGACAATTTAAAGAAAAACAATGAAAAATTGCATAAAAAAGTAAAAGAAAAAAGTTTGAAAAGGTTAGTGGAAAGTGGGAGTAGGTGAATGTGAGATTAGCACTAGAAGCAACTTTTCCTTCTATTTGATCAACAAGCTGTCAACCACCAATATTAATCTATTAAGATATTGAATAGTGCATGATAGGTACGGAATACGAATATCTATAAGAAAATATAAGAACAAGCTTATTCTTAAGGATTGCCACTAAAAGTAATACGTATGTCTCAAAATTGTAAGGAATTGATCATTCTACTTGAGAAAAAGCCACCAAAAACTCCAAACTTTACCTTTTGTGACATATTTACCGAAAACTTTTTTTGTGACACTAAAAATCACAAACTTATATCAATGTGACACATTTACCCTAAACTTTTTTATGTAACACCAAAAATCCTAAATTTATACTTGTGTGACACATTTATCCCACCTAAAATAAAAAGACACATTTCCCTCAAACTTTTTTTATTTTCACTTTTTTATTAAATAAAATATTTTAAAATATTTTTTTTAAAAGGAAAATTAGGGCCTGGGCGGCAAGCCATCGCTACCATTGCCCTCGTCATCGGAGAAGGCTGATGGGAGTCGCCGGAGCCGAGGCGGGGGCCAGCAACCCTTGTCGACTGTAGGCGAGGGCCTGACGACCCTCACTCGCATAGATATGGGTGAGGGTCGCAGCCCTCACCACCACCTAGAGCTAGGCGAAGGTTGTCGACCCTTGCCCAGCGGTGGTGGCCCTTAGCGAGGCTGGCGAGGGTCACCGAGGCCCTCAACCAAGCTCACCGAGGGCCACCACTGTTGGGTGAGGGCCAATGACCCTCACCCAGCTCTAGGTGGCAGCGAGGGCCGCGACCCTCGCCCAGATTTGGGCGAGCGAGGGTCGTCGAGCTCTCGCCTGTGGTCGGCGAGGGTCACCGGCACTCTCCGGCAACGGGGGCGAAGGCGGCAAGGGCCTATCGCCCAAGTCCTAATTTTCCCTTTTTAAAAAATTTTTTAAATTTTTTTTTAATATTCTATTTAATAAAAAAAAAGGTAAAAGACGAAAATGCTTTTTGATCAAATAATTTTTTGAGGTAAATGTGTCACATTGATATAAGCTTGGGATTTTTTGTGTCACAAAAAAAGTTTAGGGTAAATTTGTCATACTAGACAAGTTTAGAGTAAATATATTACACGAATACAAGTTTGGGGTTTTTGGTATCACAAATTTTTTTTTATGGTAAATGTGTTATAGTGGGTAAAATTTGGGGATTTTGGTGGCATTTACCCTTCTACTTGCAAGCAATATCTTTATCACACTTTCTATGGCAAAAGAATACTAGTAGTGCCAAAATTTATGTATGACGCTCACTTTAGTAACAATTTTTTTTTCGGATTACTTAAGCTGCGCATGACAACACTTCTGTTTCACAATTTCTCTTCTAGAAATCATTCTAGAACAGGTTTAGAACATAAATCCGTTTGATAACGTAACTTCGTTTTTTTTTATTTCTAGAACAGATTTTTGTTTCATAAATCATTCTGAAATAGAAATCAGAAGTTAAAATTTTTAACTTTTTGATTTCTGAAACATAAATAAAAAATTTTCTCTCTCCTCTCTCTCTTTACAACTTGCTCTCCTCTCTCTCTTGGCTCTCCATTGTTGCCGCCCGCTGCTTGCTCGCTTGCCCCCTTGCAGCCGGCCATCCGCAGCCCGCCCGCTGTCACCCGCCACCGCCCTCACCACCCATTGCTGCCCTCACCACCCATCGTTGCCCACCCGCCTGCCTGTCGTCTCTCATCTCTCTCTTCACGACTCACTCTCTCGACTCCCCATCATTGCTGCTCGGCCGCCACCGTTCCACTGCTCGCGCCGCCCACGCTGGCCGCTCGCCATCGGTCGTCGCTGACATTCGATTGTCGCCAACTACTACCTGCCGGTGGCTGCCAGCCGCCACCAGTCGCCTCCACTGCCTTCCACTGCCACCTCTCGCCGATCGTCGCCATCGCCCGTTGGTCGTTGCCGACCGCCATCGATCGCCCCCATTGCCTTCCGCCACCGATCGTTGCCACCTCCCTCCGATCGCCGCCATCGCCCTACCGGTCACCCCCACCGCCTTTTGCTGCCTATCGTCGCCACCTCCCACCGATTGTTGCCATTGCCCACCAGTCGCCACCGACCACCACCGATTGCCGCCACCACCGCCAATTGCCGCCACCGCTCGCTGATCGTCACCACCGCTCGCTAGTTGCCCCACCTCCTGCCAATCGCCGCCACCACTCGCCAATCTCCGCCGACAGCTACCAGTCGCCCAGACCACCGCCATCACCCGTTGATTGCCGCCGTCACCCGCCGGTCGCCCCCACCCCTGATTGTCGCCACCGCCCACTGGTCGCCGCCAACCGCCACCGGTCACCCCTACCACCTTCCACCGCTGATTGCCACTGTCCATCGACATTCGGCGCTGTCAGGAAAATAGAAATTTTATGTTGTTATTAAACGAATTTCCATTCTGGAAATAGAAATTTTGTGTCGTTATCAAACACGTTTCTTTACTCAGAAATTGATTTCTGAAATAGAAATAGAAAAATCAATTTCTTTCCAGAAATTGATTTATGGAATAGAAATTTTGTCATGCGCGCCCTTAAGTGCCAACTTTTTTTAAAATGATCACTTAAGGTCGCATGACAAAATTTCTAGAACATAATTCTATTCCAGAAATTGGTTTGGAATAGGTTTGGAATGGATCAATTTCACGTTTTTATTTCTAGAACAAATTTATGTTCCAAAAATACGTTTGGAACAGAATTCAGAAGTTAAAATTTTCTACTTCTTGATTTAGGAAATAGAAATAAAAACTCTCCTCCCTTTCTTCATGACTCGCTCTCCTCTGTCTCGAGGTTCCTTGCCTCCTCCTTCCCTTTGTTCAGAGATTGGGCTTCCACATATTTTATTGCTGAAAGCAACTAGCTTTGGCTTTCACGACCGTATTTTTCGGGTGATGAACCCAAAGACAATCCTACATCCGACGAGTTGGCCTATGAGTGAGCTTTGAAAATGTGCTTTTGTGAATGGCCAAAAGATTGAGTAGTGCTCACTTGTAATCTACTAATACATTATGCACATACCGATTTTTGTATTAAGTAGTGCTCCTTGTTGGCTCAGCTAGTGAAGGCAAGGTGCCAATTACATATATTCAATGAATTCATATTTTTACTTTTCGGACAAAAAATATTTGGTATTTTGAAAAAACTTATCACAAAATATGCTTGATATCTCTATGAGTGAGATGAGTGCATATATATTGAGCATAGTCATTTTCTTAATCTTTTGAATAAATATTTTCTACTATATTAGCTATCGCTAAAAAAGTTCGAGACTCTACTTATTTAAATTGATAATCTACATATTGAAGTACCTGGCTGATAACCTAATGTTTACGAAAGAAATTCATTGCCTTCTCCTGTTATAAGTTTGGAAATACATATGTGACAAAGATACGATTAATGTGAGTAGAAATACGCTTAGTTTATATCAATATCAAGTCGTTTCATATGGTTTATTGTGATCTATCGTGTTTTGTTTGTCATTTACCGTATTTTGATATGTCAATTATTTATTGTCAATTACATAATAAAAGTAAAAGCAAAAAAGAAACGGAAAAAGTTTGAAAGATGGAGTAGAAAGTGGAATTTGGTAACGGGAGTTAAGCATTGGATTCTGCCTTGTCAAAGAGGCAACATGTGTTGTGACAGTGAAAAAAGATAAAGGAATCGAAATGATCGTGAAAGGACATGGGTGGGGGATGTGAGAGAAAGGAACAAGCATTCAACGAATGAATAAAAATGATGGTGAAAAAGACATGGGAGGAGGGGACAAACCCTCAACAAAGTCAAAAGGGACAACACATAAAAGAGATCCAAAACAAACACTCAACGCTCTCCCTGTTGTGTAGTATTTTGTTTGTAATACACTGTATTTTTGGCATGTCAATTATATAGTGTCAAGTACATAAAAATGATAGTTTTAGACAATTTACAGAAAAACAGTGAAAAATTACATAAAAAAGTAAAAGAAAAAAGTTTGAAAAGGTTAGTGAAAAGTTTGGCCAGCAACCAGTGGCCACGGGTGGTGTTGATCGACGATCAGAGGCGGTGGCGGTGGCGGCATCGACAGGGATCAGGGACCGATGCC
Organism: Metrosideros polymorpha var. glaberrima; assembly: GCA_001662345.2. NCBI lineage: Eukaryota > Viridiplantae > Streptophyta > Magnoliopsida > Myrtales > Myrtaceae > Metrosideros > Metrosideros polymorpha. The sequence goes on from BCNH02000005.1 coordinate 12,348,054, forward strand.
AGCAATGACTGGTCATCAGAGGCGGCGGTGGCAACGATGGTCGGTGACCGACGGCAACTAGCGGGGGCAACAGTGGTGGCGGGTGGACTCGTGAGTATAAAGACGAGCATTAGGTTATGCTGAGCTTGTTTCTCTAAAATGTCATTATTTCTCATTTTGTTCCAAGGAACAAAAAATAATTTTTTTATTTCTTGTTTTTGTTCCAAATCTATTCCCGGGAATATTTTTGTTTCGGGGAGCATAAATTGTAAGTGACATTACCAAATAAGTTTTTGTTCTTTTTTTGTTCTAGAGAACAAAAAAATAAGAAAAATAAAGAAACAAAAACGTTACCAAACAGAGCCTTAGTGTACTTCCACCTCCCAAATGTAGTAAATGCACCCTCTAGGCCTAACTTGCTAGTAAATTATAACATTGATAATCAAGATTTGAATCCTGAACCTAGGGGTAGGAAGGTCAAGTCCATCAACCTATCTACCCTGAACCTAGGAGATAAGAAGGGCAAGTTTATTTATTTACGAATCCTAATCAAGTGGCTAAACTCGTATTATAACAATTAGGTGCCAATAGAGGGGTGGTTAGGCCAGTATATAGAATGCCACATCTTGATTGAGTTGACACTGTACTTTGCCCAAGAGTATTCAAAACTAATAACTTCGCTATTTTCACTAGCTAAGATGACCAATCAACTGTCGAACATATTGGTCAATTTATAGTGTAGTATGCAGAAGTAGGGACAAACAAGTTTTAAAGACTTAGGTTATTTCCTTTTTCTTTGTTGAACTGTTTTGTCTAGTATACTAATTTACCACCTAACTCAGTGTGTAATTGGATAAAGATAGAAAGACAAATCATTATAATTATAGCAAACGAAACCTGAGGTTTCAATTGCGAATTTGGCTAGACTCTATTAGTATAATAATGAGTTGGTTGATCAATTTGTTTCTCAACTCAAGAAAGCTAGAAAAAGATTCCTTACTTTACTCTCAGAAAAAGAGTTCACAAGTTTGGCTTTCAATGGGTTGAAATTACATCTTAGAGAAAAATTTGAAGGCCAATATTTTGTCGATTTATTTCAATTGGCAATGAGAATATCCAAATATGATTAACTACTCAAAGACAGATATAGAGGGCCACATAAAGACTTTCCACAAAACATGGCTTTAACAAAAATATATGAGTCAGATGATGAATCTAACTAAGATAACATTCAACAAAGAAAAGTCAAATTTGACTATGACAAGGGGACACGATGACTCTTGATTAACTTATTTAAAAGAATCGAGTGATCGATGAATCATTATATTCTTTTAAAGTGAGCAAATGTTGACACCAAAAAATGACCAATTTTTTGTTATAATTGACAAGTGATAAATTGAGTCGATAATATTAGTTTGGTGAATAGCAAAAGTCATTGATGAAAGGAACAGTCGAGAGCAACAACAATCGAGAAAGTTATCGACAGCAAACATCAGTTATCTAGGATGAAGTCATCGACATCAACATGTTATTGCCAAGTAGTGATATTTATGGATATGTAAGAGCTTTAGATAATTGTTACTAGATAATAGGAAATTGCGGATAACGTAACTTCTTGTGATTGGAGATAGGATTAGGAAGTTATTTGTTTTGAAGATAGGATTAGGAAGTTTAAATTAAATAACCGTTTGTACAAGTTGATTGTATGTTTTAAATTGCCACATAGTAATCTTTGTAAACCCCCGACAATTATGACAAAAACCTATTATCTTTTATCAATGTTATTTTTCATTTATCTTTCAATTCATGTACTTTAACGGTAGTTTTCAAATATTTCGTCGTCAATTATATTCTGGGGAAGTATCTTTATATCATCACACTTCAACGTCAATTAAATTCTGGTGAAACTCTTGTGTCATCACACTTCATCGTTGATTAAATTCGTTGAAGCATATTTGTTCCTTGTGTTCCATTGATAAGACTCGTGTTCGGAATCGTCACATAACCTGTCTCATCTTGATAAAATCGAAAAATGAATATTGGTGAAAAATATTTCATTGTCGATTAAATTCCGGCAAAACAATAATATATTGTATTTTGGTACGTCAATTATATTTGGTCAAGTACATAAAAATTAGGATTAATACCACGAAAAATCCCAAATACTACATCTATAACAAATTTACCCCAAACTAATTTTTTAACTACAAAAAACCTCAATTGGTACACCTATGACAATTCTGCCCCAAACTAATTTTTTATTACTAAAAATCCTAAACTAGTACATCTGTAACAAATTTACCATTTGTTAGTTTCTGTTAAATTGGATTAATGCCACGAAAAGCCCCAAATTAGTAAACATGTGACAAGTGGAGGGTAAAAACTCCAAACTGAAAAATAATGAAAAATTACATATAAAAAGTAAAAAGAAAAAAGTTTGAAAAAAATAGGAGAAAGTGGCTGCAGGAGAATGTAAGAGTAGCATTGGAAACAACTTTTCCTCGTATTTGATCTATAAGCTATCAAGTATCAACCACCAATTTTAATCTATTAAGATATTGACTAGTGCATGACGGGTACAGAGTAACAATATCAATATCAATAATAATAGTAATATATAACAAGAACCTCTTTTTTAGGGATTGCCTCTAAAAATAATACATAGGACACTAAATTGCAAGGGGTCAATCATTCTGCTTGCAAGCCACACCTATATCGCGCTATCTATTCATTTTGCTTCCAATTAAGATTTTGTACTTGCCCCCATTCGATACCATGAGTTTGTTCGACATAAAATGAACATTTTTAATGAGCTTTCAATGTTGTAAAACATGGTATTAGAATTTAGGAAAGAGTATAGAGCCGTCCTTTCTTTTCTTTCCTTTTTTTTTTTTTTAAAATCTTCTTGCTCATCCCGATCCACATTTTTGTTCCGGTAGACTCTGAATGTTCCCTCATTGCCTAACTAAGCCTCATTCATCTCCTCTTCCGGTGGATTTTTCAATGTCGATTATGTCTTCAACAAATCCTGACGCGTCCTCTTGTGGAAGACTGTGAACGTGGATTATTTCCTAGACTCTTGATCCTCCTTCGTTTGTCTTTCTGGTGGACTTCTTGGTAGCATTTTTCTTTCCACGTTAGGTCCCTACTCAAACAAAATTCCCTCAATAGATATCTCCCAAAATTATTTACCACAACAGGACTTCCCATCATTTGCTTTCCTCCATGAAGATGATAGATCTTGGAGCACCTTTAACGTCATAGAGAGAGAGATAGAGAGAGAGAGAGGTGGGAGGGGAATGGTGGGACAGTATGCTCGATTTTATTAATCCCTGTATTGTCAAATGAGGGTATTTTCGTCTTTTCGACACGGATCGGCTGCGTGTAGAAGGGGAGGAGCTCTAACGAGTCGCTGCTTGCGCGACATATAGCATAACGAAAGATAAAGAGGAGCAGGATATCTTCGCCCCCGAAAGAGCTATGGCGGAGGCAATCGTCTCGAAGTTAGCTACACTCCTGGATGATTTCGCAAAGGATGGGAAATTTTGGGTTGTTGGCAGCGAATTTGACAAGCTCAAGAAACCCTTTTCCACTCTCCAAAACGTAGTGCGCGATGCAGAGAAGCGGAGCCTCGAAAACTGTTCAATCATGCGATGGCTTGGCTATCTCAAAGTTGCTTTCTATGATGCAGAGGACTTATTCGAAGGATGGAAGATTGAGGTTATGCGACGAGAATCGCTGGGCAAATATGAGAAATTGAAGCAGGTAATTACCTCCTTTCCGCCTTTACACCAACGTGCTTTAAGGCTGAAGATGAGCGCCCGTGCGAGAGATATTAGGATCAGAATGGAAGCCATCGCTGCTGAAGTGAGGGATCTTGACTTGCGAGAGTCCGCGGAGGATGTGCGAGTAGAGAGAGGATCGAGGAACCGAGAGCGGTCGGACTCCTTCGTGTACGATGAGGAGATTATAGGGAGAGATGATGCTAAAAGCGCCGTTATGGAGTTTTTGTTATGCTCTGATACTAGAGAAAAAATTCCCGTCCTTTCAATATGTGGTGAGAGTGGGATTGGAAAGACTGCTCTTGCTCGATGTGTATACGAAGATGACATGGTCAAGAAGCATTTTGATTTAAGGGTATGGGTCTGTTTGGGTGACGTCTGTGATCTTGAAATGATATTACGGCAAATCATGGGAAGTGAATCAACAGAGAGAGCAGATGACATGGTTCAATTGCAAAATCAAGTTATGGAACACATTCGTGTGAAAAAATATCTCCTCGTTATTGACGATGCATGGTTTCGGTTACATGAACAATGGGAGAGCTTGAAAAGTTTATTGATGGGAGGTGCCCAAGGAAGCAAGATTGTGATAACTACAAGCCACGGGTCATTTACGGACCTTACGGGAACAACCCCACCTTATTTTCTTGAGGCCCTTCCAGAAAACTTTTCTTTAGATTTATTGATGAGAATGGCTTGTGAGGAGGAAGAAGAGACTAAAGATTCAATGAAACTAGCTATTGCGAGGCGGATAGCCGAAATATGTCGTGGAATCCCTCTGGCAATACGAATGATCGGAAGTCTATTATCCTTCAATAAAGCTGAGTGGTTACATTTTGAGGACGAGTTCTCAAAATTAGCCTTTGGTGACTCATATCCAATGATGGAGTCATATCCAATGATTGAGCTTAGTTATAATCATCTCCCTTCCCATCTAAAACAGTGCTTTGTCTTCTGTTCATTGTTTCCAACGAATTGGGTGATTGATAAACAAATGTTGACGAGTCTCTGGATAGCAGAAGGATTTATCCAGCCCATAGACAATGTAGATCAGGATATGGAAGATATTGCCCATGACTATTTCATGGATCTACTCAGGAGGAATTTCTTTCAAGACTGCACTCAAGATGAACTTGGAAATGTGACGTCTTGTAAGATGCATGAGTTAATGGATATCCTAGCATCCAGGCTTGCTAACAACAACAAGTTTGTTCAATCAATTGGTCAGTCACGGATGCTATTTTCTGAAAGAATTCGCCATCTATCGTGTTATGCAACTTTAGATTTATTTAGTGTACTTCCAACTGGTCTATTCAGACCAAAATATCTGAGGACATTCCTCAAATTGGATCGAACAAAAAGCTCGAGGTGTGAAACTCGAGTGGGTGAAGAAACTCTTTGCAAGTTCATTTCTGAATTCAAGTCCTTGCGCGTTTTGGATTGGCATGATAGTGGTATTGAGAAATTGCCAAGTTCCATTTGCGAGTTGCAACACCTGACATTTCTAGATCTCTCTGGAAATGAAGGAATCGTAAGGCTTCCTGATTCTATGACAAGATTGCAAACCTTGCAAGTACTTAAACTCAATATGTGTTACGAGCTAATAGAATTGCCAAGAGATATAAGAAAATTGGTCAATCTCAGGCAACTGGAGATTAGCAATTGTAATGCCCTATCTCATATGCCAAGCAGGATGGATCAGTTGACTCTTTTGCGCACTTGTCCAAAGAAATACAGTGGGTTAGGGGAGTTGAGCAGGTTAAGTAATTTGAGAGGAAGCCTCAGAATTGAAGTTAAGGGAGAAATAAAAGGTGTGGTAGCGAATTCAAATTCTGCGAATTTGAAGGAGAAGGATTCCTTAGTTTCACTATTATTAGTCTTTCCTGGAAAAGAGAGTGATGAAGTTCTACTCCAAGAGCTGCAGCCAAGCTTAAATCTTCGAAGCTTAGAAATAAGAGGCTATGGGGGCACACGGTTTCCAAGCTGGATGTCTGGCATGCCTAAGTTAGTTGAGCTACGGTTGTTTCAATGTGCAAGATGCAAAAGTCTCCCACCACTTCGTCAGCTTACTAGCCTGAAGCGTTTGGAAATTGTTGAGCTACCTATAGTGGAGTACACAGAAAGTGATCTTCATACCCTCTCATCACTTCCTAATCTCTCTACATTAAAGATATGGGAGTGTCCTAATTTGGACAAGATTCCACCACTTCTGCATCCCATGGAGTTGAAACTTCCTAGTTTCCCTTTGGAGTCGTTGCGGACCTCAGTTGCCACTGTTGAACATGTAATTGGTATTGATGATCGAGTGAAGGATTTAATTAAGTTATTGGAAATAGAAGATGAGAAGGTTGGATCGCGCATTGTTGGAATCTATGGAGCTAATGGAATCGGCAAGACAACTATTGCGAAGGCTGTCTATGACAGACTCTCCTCTTATTTTGATAGTTGTAGCTTTCTCGCAGAGATTGGAGAAACAGCACAAAATGTTGGTGGTATTCAGTTTGTGCAAACTAAATTGATATCTGATATTCTTGAGTGAGATGCCAATGTTGATTCTTTCAAAGGAGGAATCAAGTTCTTCCTGGATGTATTTCGCAGTATAAAAGTTCTTATTGTCCTAGATGATGTGGAAGAACAGTCTCATCTTAATGATCTTGTGGGAGAGCAGCTTGATTGGTTTGGTTCTGGAAGTCGAATTATTGTTACTTCAGAAAATGGTGGAATTCTCCAAAGATACGTTTCTCTAGGCCTGGCTCGTACATATGAAGTGACTGAGATGGATAATGATCAAGCTGTTGAACTTTTTCGCAAGCATGCTTTAGGAACAGATGAATTTATACTTGGCTATTCTGAAATTGGAAATCGCATTACCAAAGCTACGGGGCAGGTTCCATTTGCTATTGAAGTTATGGGTTCATTTCTGCATGGAAAAACAATAGAAGATTGGAGGAAGATGGAGGACTTGATGAAACAATGGAAGCAGAACTCACAAGATATTTTGAATGATTGCAGGGAGATTTTAGAAATCTGTTATGAAGCATTAGATGAAAAGCAGAAACAAATATTTTGCGACATAGCATGGTTTGCCAATGGCGTGGATAGCCGAATTGCATCCTATATGTGGCCTGATCGAGATCTTTTGCCTTCTCACCATGTTTTGATGTCCCTGGCAAAAATTGGAGGAGACAACATGCTGCAGATGCATAAAATGTTGAAGCGCCTCAGTGGAACTATAGATAAAGAAGAATATCCTGGAAGGCGCAGCAGACTATACATGCATGTTTCAGACCTGGAAGTAATCAACAGGAAAGAGGTAAAGGCTTTTTGCTCAACGGTTTGCTTTCCTCCGTATGATGAAAGCCTTGACATATAAGGTCTAATTTGTTATCCAGTTTTTTAGTTATTTTACCATCTATAGGTTTTCTTTGCATGCACGAAGAAGAAAGCACCCTCGTCCTTGTCACTTAGCAAAATTGTCAAATCGTATTTTATAGCTTCAGATTGATTTGTTACTCTTGGTAAATGTAGGGAATGGAAGAGGTTGAAGTCCTCTGCTTTGACTTCAAAAATAATCGTCCCCATTCATTTATGGAAACAAATTTCAAGAGCATGCCAAACATAAGATTCTTGCAATTGGATCATGCAAGTATGAGTGGAAACTTCACAAATGTATTTCCAAAGTTAAGGTGGCTTCGTTGGCAAGGCTGCCCAAGGGATTTCGAAGCAACAGAATTTAATCTGACTGAAGCGGCCATTCTTGATCTTTCATGGAGCAAAGTCACTGAAGACTGGGGAGGTTGGAGGAAAATCAAGGTGGTTTCCTATTTACTGCTCCAATGTATTTATTGCTGTTGATTATCTGGCAATTGACCTGATGATGTCTTGTCTCCTGTTTTACAGATGGAGCAATTGAAAGTCTTAAATCTCACCGGTTGCACTGACCTACTGATAAGTCCCACATTTTCGAGCTTCCCGAATTTGGAAATACTGATTCTGGAGCGATGCTCTCGGTTGGTCCATTTAGATCCTTCAGTCGGTGGTCTCAAAAAATTGCTTCGCCTGAATCTGAAGTCCTGCACTGAACTCAACATGTTGCCTGCTGAACTGGTTGGCCTGGAAGCTTTGAAAGAGCTCCTCATTGATGAGACTTCTGTGCAAGAGATTCCCTTGGAAGGTGATTTAAAGAAACTTGAAACTCTTTGTGCCTCCAATTGCTTGTCGTTGAGTTTTATGCCCCATTCATTTGAACACCTGACATCACTTACAATACTCTCAGTAGATAATTCAAAGATTACCTAACTCCCCAATGGATTTGGAGAGCTGGTGAAACTCCGACGCTTGTCATTGAGGAATTGTCGATGGATACAAGAACTTCCAGAGTCCATTGGCCAATTAGGAAGCTCTTTAGAGGAGCTAGATATTTCGCAAACAGGCGTTTCAAAAATGCCAGATTCCTTTGGAAATTTACTGAGGTTGAGAGTGTTAAAGATGGACTATTGCTTCATAAGCGAATTTCCTAGTTTTATTGGGCGTCTAGATAGCCTCGAAGAAATACATGCCTCCTCGTGCAGGAGTTTAAAAGGGGAGGTTCCTAGAGACATTGGGAAGCTAATTCATCTGAGAATCTTGAGGCTGCAATATTCTGGTATTTGCAGCCTACCTTCTGAAATCAAGCGTCTTTCCAAGCTGGAGACTCTTGATCTACTTCACTGCGACATGCTTCAGGAGTTGCCAGCACTTCCCTCTGGTTTGGTTATTGTGCGTTTGAGTCCAAAGTTGAAGAAAAAAATGTCTAATCGTTAGGATCTGCCTCTGTTTCGAGGAGTCGGTGCTGGGTGTCTGAAGATCATATCCGGTACACTTTATCATGGCGTAACTTGGATGACAAGGTTATTGAAACCAGTCTTTGTTCTGTTTTGCCTTGGCGACGCTCAATAAGTCTGTTTTGTTGTCAATCCAGATAAATGTTTTTGTTTCCTCTGATATTGCATGCTCTTGGTTTTTCTTTTTTGGCCCAAAATGTTGCTGGCTGTTTGACACTAGCTTATTGTTGATCATTCAAAAGACTGGCGAAGTGCTCGCATTTTCACGCTGCCTGGGCGGTGATTGTTTTGCTTAGGGTGCCCGCGGTCTCCCTCGCAAAGTTTTTTCAAGGTATTTTAATGGTTACCGCAGATCAATAATAAAAATCTAAAGGGGAAAATTTCGATTAAAGGCCCGAAGTAGTCTTGTTTTTTCAAATAAGGACCCGAAGTGGACCCTGTTTCAATTAAGGACCTGAAGTGGCAAAAAAGTTTTAAATAAGGGCCTGAATATAAGGGCATTTTGGTCTTTTCACTTTATTAATAAAAAAAATGAAAAAAAAAAACGAAATTGAGGAAGAAGGCAAGGGGCTGCCGCCCCGTCGCCGGCTCAGCCAAGGCCGACAGTAGTCATCGGCCCTCGACGAGGCCACGGCGACACTCGTCGACCGAGGTGAGGGCCCGGCAGCCCCTCTGTGCGAGGGTCACGACAACCCCCTGCCCAAATCTGGGCGGGCTGGGGGCCCTCCGCAGGGGGTTGCCGCGACCCTCGCCCAGAGGGGCTATCGGGCCCTCACCTCGGTTGGCGAGGGTCGCCGCAGCCTCACCGAGGGCCAGCGAGGGTCACCGCGGCCTCGCCGAGGGCCGGCGACCCCTGCTGGCCCTGGCTAAGCCGATGGCGGCAGTAGCAAGGGGCGGCGGCCCCTCCCTTCTTCCTCAATTTTTTTTTTCATTTTTTAATATTTTTTTATTTAATCAATAAAGTGAAAAGACCAAAATGCCCATATATTCAGGTCTTTATTTGAAATCTTTTGGCCACTTTAGGCCCTTAATTGAAATAGAGTCCACTTCGGGCCCTTATTTGAAACTTTTTGGCCACTTCGAGCCTTTAATTGAAACGTAGTCCACTTCAGGCCCTTATTTGAAAAAACGAAAGTACTTCGAGCCCTTAATCGAAATTTTCCCAATCTAAAGCAACCAAATATCGAGTTATGCACTCCAACTTATATGACAAATCATTAGTGTTATGCACCAAATGGAAAATAAATCTCAAATATCAAAAGAAGTATCTAATAGTTTGATGACCAACTCGATTGACTTCACATGCTAATAGAATCAGAGGCTTATGATCTTCATCCTCCACAAACTCTTGATCATCTCTACTCCAAATGATTTTCAACAGAGAATGGTCGTTGGGGAAATACTTAAGCTATATCATCCACAAACTCTTGACCATCTCAACTCCAACTGATTTTCCAAAAGAGAATGGTTGTTGGGCTTGGCTGAATTTTTTCTCATTTCCGACCCCCATCTTATGATTTGCTGTTGATCTGATAAGTTGAATGTTAGAACTGCCTATACGTAACCAATACAGCCCACTTGAACAACCTAACAGTAGTGCAAGGGTTGAAAATCGCCTAATAGCAATGTGATATGTGTTCACACCGGATTTTTTGTCGATTTTTGATTTTTCATAAAAATCATGAAAATCAAAGTTAGAAACCTTGGCCATGACCTAGGAACTAACTTTGACAAAAAAATAAAATTTTCTTAATTTTTTGGATTTTTCGAATTTTCTTACACATTAAATGGAGTCGAAATTTTAAAAAAATACCAAACGAGATTGGAAAAATATAAAAAAAATAGTAATTCATCTTATTTTTCTCCTAATTGTACTGTTGCACTGTCAATTTTATAAAATTCCATTAGGAGTATACTTTTCCCCAATTTTGAGGGTGAATATATACCCTAATCGGACAAAAAATTCAATTGAAGTATTCCTAGTCATTTTTTCACTTTGAGTCCTTCATGACATTTGACCTGGAGACTATTAATTGCACATTAGACAAGCCAATTTCACAATTTGGCATGAAATTCGATTTTCCCCAAAATTCGAATTCATTTTAGGCCATTTTAAGCCCCATTTGGGGATTTCGATCAAAGAGGCGAAATAGACCGGAATTGAACCTTACCCTAAGTGTAATCAGCCCTAAGAAATGCAATGGTGAGGTCAATTTCATGAGAACAGGTCTACAAATCTTTGAATTTTGCAAAAATGAACTCGACCAGGTTCGAGAAATTTGGGGAAAATACATTTAGACACAATATTAAATCCAAATTTCTTCATGATTAGATCCTAAAAATGCTTTAGAATTATGGGGAATCGTCAATTTCATAAAAAAATAAAATAAATAAATAGTAACGAATTTGAGCTTGAATTTTGGATTTGAACCAAATCGGGTCTTTCGGGTCAAATCGACCCGACCCGGAAGACCCGACACTGTTCATCGTCTTCCCCAAGTCCTTAGCGCGCGCGGAGGAAGAAAAAAGACGGAAAAAACGAAAAAAAGCCAGCTGGAAATATAGAAAGGAATCTAAGTTTGTTAGAAGTGGGATAACGGATTGAGTTCTCCGTTCGCCAAAGGGGGGATTCAGTTTGAAGAAAGGAAGGGAGAGAGAGCCCGAGAGGGGAGTAGTTGCAGAGAGAGAGCGACAGTAGGAGGAGAATCCAAGCATTCGATCGCCGTTTCCCGGCGGTCCAACGCCGTCCAGCTATCCCAGACGCCGCTGACGTCGACTCCAGCGACCTCCCTTAATCACAAAAACCAGAAGTTCAGATTCGGAGTAGGAACGAGCAGAGAGGAAAACGAGCGAGGTTGCAGAGGACGAGCAAGAGTTGCAGAATAAGGAAAAAGCAAGAGCACCGGCATTCCGAGGGAGCACATCGAAGGAGAGAACGAGCGAGGTTGCAGAGGACGAGCTCGAGTTGCAGAATAGAAGAAATCAGAGAGAACGAGCGAGAGTTGCAGAGAGAGGAGACGAGCCGGACTTGCAGAGAAGAGAAAGGCGATCTGGTAAGGCGACAATCGCTGTTTTCCGGTAATCCGACGCCGTCCAGCCGCCTTAGCCATCGTCGCTGGAATCTAGTAGCTTCACCCGACCGACGAACCAGGCACCGTCCGTGAACAAACGTTTTCGCCGGAATTCGTGTCCTCGCCGGAGATGCCTTGGGTTTGAGGCCCACCGAGTCAGTTCTTATCTTTCATTATCATTGATTGTGTGATCTGTAATGTTGATCGGTGCGGAAACTTGGTGCCGAAAATTGATTTCGTTGCCGGAATTGGTGACTGATGTAAATGGTAGTTTGGCGGCCGTCGGCGATGGAGGCGTGGCGGTCGTCAGCTATGGCGGCGTACGCCGATGGCCGGAGAGGATGAATCCCGGCGAGCTCACGACGAGCTCTCTCAGTTGTGTCCCAGGGAAGGAAGTCGCAGAGGGGGCTCTCGGTGAAGGTCCACGAAGAAGAAGACCAAAAGAGAAAAGAATAAAAAATAAAAAATAAAAATAAAAATAAAAAAAATAAGAAAACTAATGAATAGAATGAGCGGGATGATCTCGGTGGGAAAAGAAGACCAGAAAAAGAAAAAAAGAAAAAGAAAGAGAAAATCAGAAAATTAGAAAAAAAATAAAAACTGAGCGGGAATCCTAGGCGGGAAAGAGGATCTGAATAAAAAAAAAGATATAAATAAAAAATAAATGAAAAAGAAAATCGAAATAATAAAAGTACTTTATGAATTTTCTGAAAATTCATAAAAAAATCCAGAAAATCCAGAAAAATTCAGAAAAAATAAAATAAATTGAAAAAGACCAATCTAGACTTTTAGGGTTCGGGCCTGACCCTTCTCGGACCGGGTTACTCGACACGATCCGAGTCCCGAAAAAAAATAAATTTGAAAAATCAAATTTAAATCAAATAAGCCATTAAGGCTTTACAATAGGATTTTTTATGCTTTTTATTTTTAAAGACAATGTATAGGATGTTGATTGTGCGTTTTCAATTCGATTTCATTTGATTGCGTATTTAACACGTTGAACGTCATTTGTTTTCCTAGCCCAGTTAGGATAAAATGTTAAGTAAAGATTGTTTGGACACTTCAGTTAATAAATGGTCGAGTTTAGATACCGAAAGGGCATTAGTTAAATAACTAGTGTAACTAAGTCTCTGATTCTAGAAAATCTCTGGTTGCGTAAAAATTCGAGGCGACATTTTTCCGTCTCGATCGGTTTCTAGCCGATCCCAAATATGCTAGTGGCGATTCCGAACGACAAATAAGAAATTTTGAAAAAAAATTTAGAGACGGTCATGACAATATGGAAATATTGTAGGATTACCAATGTACTTCCATTGCAATGCCATGTTTACTTCCGTTCATGAAGACGATACATCTTCATATGTCTTTAACGTCATAGAAAGAATGGTAAACGGTGGCACACAGTCACTCGATCTTAATCCCTATTTTGTTTAATGACGGTATTTTTCATCATTTTACACTGACTGTCCGTGCGTAGAATAGGAGAAGCCTAACAATACGCGACTTGCGCGACATAGCATAGCGACAGCACCCTCCCCAAAGAAAAGGAGGATCAGGAACCCTTCACCTCCGAAGAGCTAAACTTTTGGATGATTTTGCAAAGGATAGAAATTTATGGGGTGTTGGCGGCAAATTTTACGAGCTCAAGAAAATCGTCTCCACTCTATCATTGATATTATTTTTTCTAGATGTTCGTTCATATTATGTCTTATCATTTAGTATACCATTTTTTGTAAATTGTCTTAGGACACATACGCATTATTGTTTATTCTGCTCAAATGTTGTCGAATACATTTTTTTACCTATATGATATAGTCCATCTTGAGGAATTGTATGTGGACGCTGGGCATGGTTTCTGTCTTCTTCTTTTTTTCCAGAAGACAACATTACTCTATAGATCGACCCTAATTAAGTTAAAATCTCAAGGATATGTGTACACACACAAACGCACACATATATATGGAGAAAAGTACCAAAAATGTCATAAATCTATTGCATTAGTACCAATTCAGTCATAAACCTTTCAATTGGATCAATTTAGTCATAAATCTTTTCACATTAGTACCAATTCAGTCAATTTGGACAATTTTAGTAGGAAATCGCTGATGTGGACGCTGGCTGTTTTACGTGGTTGTCGGTGTTGACATAGACAATTTTTAATAATTTTTTGTCCTTTTTTTATTTCCTTTTTTTTTTTTCTATCCTTCTTCTTCCTTTGCCTGTGGCAGCGTTGACAGGCGACGGTGGAAACACGGCGGAGTCGGGAAAGCTTCGTAGTGGTCTTGGTCTTGTTCCTGCCAAAGAGCGATGCCCTTCGCTCTCTTCTTTTTCTCTTTCGAACGCCTCCTCCTCCCTTTGTTTAGCCCAATCTTGCACTCTTCTCTCTCTGTTTTTCTTACCCTCGCTCATGAACGAGCACTCTCTTTCGACGATGCCCACTGCTCGCTCTTCTTTTCTTGCTTTTTCACGACGAACCAAAATCCTCCCTCAACGAAGCTCGCTTATTCTATTTTGCCAAGGCTGCGAGGGCGGCCCTCACCAGATCCGACGAGGACGGCCATCGCCGGCGCCTGTGCGCAGTCGCCGGCCATGGCCGAGTGCTGGCCACAGGCAAAGGAGGAAGAAGATGGAAAAAAGGGGAAAAAGAAAAAGAGAAAAGGGAAAAAATTTAAAAAAAATTAAAGAAAAAATTTGAAATATTATTAAAATTTGTCAACATTTGCACCGGCCGTGCTACGTTGGACGGCCGGCATCCACATTAGCAATTTCCAGTCAAAATTAACTGAATGGACTGAATTAGTACTAATGTAAAAAGGTTTAGGACTAAATTGATCAAATTAAAAAATTTATGACTGAATTGGTATCAATGGAATATATTTATGACTTTTTTGGTACTTTTCCCCATATATATGCATACATGTCTAGTAAGAAGCATAAGCAAATAACGCAATGGAATTTCGAACACGTAAAAAGAAATGAAAATTAAGACGTAGGGTGACGTACAATAAGTATTCCATCATCTCGTGACATATTTACTTACAGCAGTTCATGTCTTGATTCTGGAAACAAGGCGAACGTCGTAGATTTTATAAATAGAGTCACCAGAAGAGCCTTCACTCGTAGGAAGGCCAATTGCAAACACTACCACTACCACGTACTTTCAGTGGTAATACGGTAAAGAAAAAATGGAAAATTCTAGATAAGAGCCTGAAATGCTCTCATTTTCTCAAATAAAATTTTGGAGTAGACATTATTTCAGTTAAGGACTTGAAGTGACCAAATAATCTCAAATAAAGGCTTGACCTAAGTGCATTTTTCGTCTTTTCACTTTTTTTTATTAAATAAAACAAGAAATATTAAAAACACACAAAAAAAATGGAAGGCTAGGGGCTGCGCCCTTGCCGCCGCCATCGAAAAGGGCTGGCGAGGGTCGTGCCCTACCACCCAGAGTTGGGAGGGTCGCCAGTCCCTCGCCCTGATCGGCAAGGGTTGCCGGCCCTCACCGAGGTCCTGGCGACCCCCGTAGGCTTTGGCCAAGCCTCCGCCAGCCCTTTCTGGTGGCGGAGGTTTTTTTTTTGTGTTTTTTAAATATTTTTATTTCATTTAATGAAAAAAGTAAAATGACAAAAAGGCCTTTGAAATGAGGCTCTTATTTGAAATCATTTTGCCACTCATGCCCTTATTTGAGAAAATTAAGGCGCTTCAGGCTCTTAATTGAAACAAAGTTCACTTTAAGTCTTTATTTGAGAAATTAATATCACTTCAGGAGCTTATTTAAAATTTTCCCAAAAAAAAAAATGTATTGTTTGCACAATTGCTAAAATAGGAAAGTAATGTCTTTACTCTTCACACTCATCAACAGTAATTCATTATCACTTGAAAAAAAAAAACACACATCAACAGGAAAAAAAAATGGATTAGGGGTAATAAAAAGTGAGTTATCGGTCCATTATGGATAAAAGTAGTACAATAAAAGCGAAAAAAGAAATGTTTTCTCCCATTTCTAAACAACTGGCAAATACATGACCCTGTGTATAGGAGGATTACAAAGTTGGGGCTATTTATTGTTAGGATTATGTGCACAAATACAACAAAATAGAGAGTAAAGGCAATGAAGAAAAATTAATGCACATGATTTATCTTGATTCATCTTTAAATAAGAGTTATATTCAGCAGATGATTTTTATTATAATTTGTATCCTACTTTTTTATTACAATTTTCAATTATAAGAGAAAATTTTTATATACGGTTAAAATCTATTTACTATATATACTATCGGGATATCCTGACCCGGTCATTGGAATGATCTGCGAAAGAAAAAATAAAGGAGAGAGAGAGAGAGAGAGAGAGAGAGAGAGAGAGAGGGTATACAGGTTCTTCACTTGGGGCATGCTAAGACTAAAAGGGAAACGAAGTCAACTCTCCAGATTCAGATTCGTGAACTCGAACGATTTCAACAATCTGAGTTTGATCATCTCGATCTCCATTCGAGCCAGAGTCTGTGTATGCTAATGGGTGCTTGTGTTTCCAGTGGCCGCTCACCGTCAGATAAAGCTGAAGGGTTGTGGCATTTAGAGACCGCTGAAGGGTTGCCCGTTTGTAACTACCAAGTGTTTCTCAGTTTCAGAGGACCAGATGTCCGCAACAACTTCATCCGTTGCTTCTCTAACGAACTCAGAGGCTCCAGGATTGTGGCATTTATAGACCGCGAAGAGATCAGGCCCGGTGAAAGGATCAATGACAAGATCGTGGAAGCCATCAAGCGTTCCGACATCTGCATCCCTGTCTTTTCCGAGAACTTCGCTTCCAGCGCAGCTTGCCTGATGGAAGTTACCCAAATGGTGGAGTCGGAGAAAACCGTTCTTCCCATTTTCTACGGCGTCAAGCCCTGCGTTGTTAAACACCGGCAGGGGAGATATGGAGAGTCCTTCATCAAGCACAAGAAACGCAGGGATACCGAGACAATCAGAAAGTGGGAGGATGCTCTGGCAAATATTGCTCGGATTTTAGGTTTTGAAGTGGAGGATGTGGACAGTGGGTAAGTCTGACGGCTCATTTGGTCTTGCTTTAGTTGTTTAGCCTTCGGAATGAAAACATTTGAGAATTGGCTAGTATATTAACATGCTCACCACGCTCTTTCTGAAGTTCAATTAACTTCTAGAGATTCTTTTGTTGTCTTTTAATGTCAATGCATTTGCATATCTCGTCTTGTCTTCTCTCTGATGCTGCAGTCACCAGCATGTTTTTTTTTCTTGGGTTCAACCGAAAATCAAATTCGAACATTCCGTAACTAGTGTGGGACTAAAAGCCTTAGGGTAACTTCTAGAGGGGTTGACAGCACTCGTCGCCTCTCTCCACCCGTTATCTATAAAAAGGAAAAAGAAAAACAAACTCGTTTTTCATTTTGTAGGTATCACGACCTTTTAGATGATGTCGTCTCCAGACTTCGGCAACTCTTGAGAACGGATGAGCAAGACGTGACGGAAAATTTAGTTGGAATTGACAGAGACGTGCGAGAGATGATGCGAAAGCTTGGTGTGGATTATCAGGAAGGACGAGTTGTAGAAGGACAGAAGACGATGGGGAGATGCGTGGTCGCGATATGGGGTCTGCCAGGAGTCGGTAAAACCACTCTTGCAAAGGTGGTATACAACAAAATCAGTCACCTCTTTGATAGCTGCAGTTTTCTTGAAGATGTTCGGGATAAGATTGAACAAAAAGGAATGGAATTTCTGCAGAAGAAGTTAATTCGAGATCTCAAGAGAGGAGACTGTCCAAAGGTGGAATCCTATGGTGAAGGCACCAAATTGATAAAATTCCTATTCCAAACAAAAAGAGTTCTCATCGTCCTGGACAATGTAGACAACTCCACACAAATCAAATCATTGGCTGAAAAGCTATGTTGGTTTGGTCCGGGAAGCAGGATCATCCTAACAGCTAGAAAGAAAGATGTCATTGGACATTCCGAGGTTCAAGAAATTAAAGAACATGAGCTTTTATCCATGAATGAGAATCATGCTCTTGAACTTTTTCAGAAGCATGCTTTTCGATCGAATCATCCCCTAAAGGACTACGGTTCTCTGCCGAGGGACATCACTTCTGCAGTTGGAAAGCTTCCTCTTGCTATTGAAACCGTGGGGTCATATTTGTATGATAAGAGCGAAGCAATATGGGGAGAGACTTTGCAAAAATTAGAAAGAGAGCCGGATGAAGAAGTAGAACGAGTGTTGACCGCAAGCTATAGTCTTTTGGGGCGAAACACAAGAGAAATTTTCCTTGATATAGCATGTTTCTTTACGGGGGTTGAAAAGACAGTCCCTTACTACATGTGGGATGCTCATAAACGTCTCCCAAATATAGGTGTTGATGAACTTCAAAAAATGTCTTTTCTGAAAATTGGAGAAGGGAATGAGTTTTTGATGCATCAGCAACTAAAAATCCTGGGAAGAGCTATTGTCAAGAATGAAAATCTTGCAAACCCTGGGTTGCGCAGCAGGCTGTGGGATTATGAAGATGTGCAAACAACATTGCGCCGAAGGCAGGTAAAATCACCCTGAATTTTTCTCCAGTATTCTTGTTAAGTTTCCTCTAGATACGGTGATTACAATACGGGCAAAAGCCAGCAAAACCCTAAACTATGCTCCCTATGACACATTTACCCTAAACTTTTTTTCAGTGATACTAAAAATCTCAAACTTGTACTTGTGTAACACATTTACCCTCCGTCAAAATTTTGTCAATGAAAACTGTTAAAAATTTGCCTACATGGACGCTAAAAAGCAAATATTGTTGCTATGGCACCCACGTGGCTTAAGTGAAACAAAGACGACATTATTTTGGCTGAAAAATCATCTAATTGAACCTTGATGGAGGGTAAATGTGTCACATAAGTACAAATTTGGGGTTTTTTATGTCACAAGAAAAGTTTAGGGTAAATATGTCACAGTGGACATAGTTTGGAGTTTTTGATGTTACAAAAAAAAAAGTCAGGATAAATATGTCACAGTAAACATAGTTTAAGATTTTTTTGTGGCTTTTACCCTTATAATATTATTGTTTCATTGCATACATTTTGTTCTAATTTGCACTTCTCTTTTTTTCACCAAATCGGTAGGTTACCAACAATGTTGAAGCTCTTTGTGTAACCCCTAATTTTAATCAAGAGGAACCGGCAATCAAATGTTTTCATTGTGACGATTTCCGTCATCTATCGAATGTGAGATTTCTTGAGTTGGACAATGTTGATATTGAAGGAAATCCTGAGAATCTTCTTCCGAGCCTAGTATGGCTTGAATGGCATGGATGCGGCGAGAAATCTAAGTTGTCTGCATTGAATTTGGAGAAGCTGGTTATTCTCGGCTTGTGTTCAAGCCAAGTCCACTTGAGCTTGGAAGACTGGAGAGAATTGATGCTGGTAAGGCTTGTATATGCCTCTGCTTTTTTAATGCACATGTGCGCTCTGCACTTTATCTCAAGACATTATAGTTGATGTAGTAACCAAACATTTGAATCATGTCGTTTTTGCAGAAGGCTAAGCTTTTGAAAGTCTTGAACGCAAAAGATTGTCCTTTGATCATTGCATCTCTGGAATTCCCCGACCCAGTGCCTTTAGAATGTCTGATCCTGGAAAATTGTTTATTAGCAGCTCCAACAAATCATGGATCGACATCTGGCTTAGTGAATCTAGTTTCCTTGAACATGAAGCGTTGCACATATTTGAGATGTTTGCCACAAGCACTGTTCTCCCTGAAAGCATTGAAAGAGCTTCTCGTTGATGGAACTAAAATTGAAAGACTTGAATTCAAGGAAGGCTCTCTGCCTGCACTTGAACTTCTCAGTGCTTGCGAATGTGAAGATTTGATTGACGTCGATTCCATTACATTCCTAAATAATCTTCAGAAGCTTACTTTAAGAGGTTGCAAAAAACTAAAAGAACTTCCAGCTGTCATTGGGGAGCTTTTTCTGCTACAGGAAATGGACCTGTCGGACACCATAATTATGGAATTACCTCCTTCTGTTAAGGATTTGGAAAATCTTGAAGTGCTAAAGATGGTTCATACTTACCTAGAAGGATTCCCTGAAGCCATACGAGATCTTAAGAAGCTTAAAAAGTTGGATTTCACCAGCTGTGGAAGTTTGAGTGGACCTTGCGACGTTACAGGACTGTCTTCTTTGAGAATCTTGAGATTAAAATGCACTGGAATTTCACGCGTGCTCGCCAGAGATTGTGGGCAATTCAACATCCTTGAGTTAGATGATGGCGTTGAAGCAGACGGTCTCATAATTTGGCCCTAGCTCAGACCTTGTTATCGACAAAATGCAGATGATCCTTTCTATGTCATGCTTTAGTCTTGAAGATCCAAAACTAAGGTATGTGTTGGAAGTTTCTTATCCATGCGGGTTATGAAAGTGAATCCAGCTCTGGTAATGCAGTAAACCTTTAAATGGGTCAGTGGATAACTGAGAAAGTTGACTTTGTCAAACTGATCTTCTCTTGACAGATTGCATAACTATCAATGTCAGGGCCTTGTTTCTGAAGAGCTCGAACTTGATGTGTGTATAGAACATTTGAAGTACGAGTTGTTCAACAAAGAAAGAGAGATCTTGTATTTGGAAAGACACTACTCTTCGTTCCTTTCTTCTTTTGAGAGCATGTATCTACCTTCTTACTGTAGTTTACTCCTCGTATCTGTGATCTCTTTATTGAATTTTATCTCAAACTATGGGAGCATTTATGAATTAGCTCGTTCCATCATCTATGCAACTGGTTTTGTTTTGTCTTCACCGTCAACTGACTGGCTGGGTCGCTTTAGTTGTTTTTGTTATTTATGTGTCTCAATTTTTTGAGTCTTCACCTTCTTACTGTAGTTTCCTTTCTTTGTTTTCATTTTTCTGTGTAGGGTTATCATCAGCAGCAAGAAAAAGTAAAGGACTGTTATAACATTAGTTCAGAAGTACCAATACAATGATCCCCATCTTATGACCACAACCATATACTGCCAAATTCAATTTGAAGTGTTAAGAGGACAAGGCAGAGGGAATTTCTTTGGAAATGCAACAGGTTGAGTTTGTATGACCTGATGCCATTTCTTTGGTTTGCTTCTTGCAGCATCCTATGATTTAAATCGTGTCGTGCCTAGGTGGCAGATGCAAAACAAGTCTCAAGGAAACTTGGGCAAGCTGTTGCTAAGCCCCACTGAACTTCCTAGTTCTAGACATGGTTGCTTGATATTATGTTGTTTCCTCATTGTTATAGTGGCCCTCTCACTAGTTATGCCATGTTCTAAATTTTCTAATTCTCACAGCGCATCTTCATTGTTGTTGGTTTGTCAACAATCATAAGCAAGGGTTGAGTAATCTTTCTGTTGAAGCTTGTATTGCCTTGTCATTAAACTTTCATTTTCCTGTAAATGGTTTTTGCGAGTCCATGAATTCACTCACGACCCTATATTAAAGGAAAGTTGTCCCTCATGAATTTAGTTGGTTGAACGATGAGGTCCCGACCTCCAGAGATGAACAGTCCAGGTGCTCTTTTTGGTTTAGGAATGGAGCTTCTTATTCTGGTTGGAAAATCAACGAGTACTTAGGCAAGCTAATAGCATATTTTATGTTTGCTAGATGTTTTTCTGGTGTTCCTGTGTCTTAACACAACAAAAATAATTGACAGTCTTAGCAAGAACACATTTCCTTAGTGAATAAGTAGAAGGAAAATTTGGGCTTGCAATATAGTCGTTCCACGGCAAATAGAGCTATGAATTGCGAGAGATTCGCGCATTTTTTTTGCTTACTTTTTTGCATCTTCTCCCTCATGATGTTTCAGCTGCAAACAAAGTCGTCCAACGTCCCTCTACATTACATTTACCTCCCTCGCGTAGTCAGGCTAGGGAAGCACCTTTAGACCTGATTCCAACCCAGTACATCCACCATGCCTAAAAAGAAACTTTTTGGGCCGTCTAATACTATAGAAAATTGGCCAATTCTCAATTATAGTGCATCCCTTACAAAATGTCCCCAAAAAAAGAGCAAGTTGAGGACAGTAAAGGCGTCACCTTTCGAATGTCGCCCAAAAAAAAAAACAGCACATTTTCTTATTCGAGGGATAAAAACTAAAAAGGACCGCCGATGTCTTTTTGTCCAAAGGACCTTACACAGCAGCAATTTAATTGATTGATCAATACTTATTTAACTGGTGAAACTAGCAATTTGTGGGACATGAATGAAGTTTGATTGAACGATGATGCCAAGTGTATGCGATATCTGACAATATTAAATTGGCTCAAACTCCCGCTGTCTACGGCCATTTTTGTCCCTCGATGATACCATTCGTAAAAAATATTTAATAAGTGGGTCGTTTTTGTACTCAATGTATAATTACGCGATATTTCTCAGATATGGTCATAGAAGATTGAAAACCTTGAAACATCATATCCTAATTCCAAAATCAATCTTACGTACATTGAGCAGAGATGCTTGGCAGCGTCATCCCACCATAGCTATGATAATGAAGTCTCACACAAATAGCCTTGTTCTTCTAACACACGCAGTTCTAAGCCTGAACTGGCACAAAAAAGAGCAGTCACCAGGTGTAGCAACTTCTGAGCAAAACATTGCTCTGCAAACAAGGCGAACGCGAACGTCGTAGATTTTCTAAATAGTCACCAGAAGAGCCTTTACTCATAGGAAGGCCAATCGAGAACAGTACCACATACTTTCGGTAGTAATACTGGAAAGAAAAAATGTATAGTTTGCACAATTGCTAAGATAGGAAATTAATGTCTTTAATCTTCACATATTCTTTTTGTTGTTTTGCAAGAGAACACTCCTCTGCGCTCTCTCTAAGGATATCATTTGCGAGCTTCTACCTTCTTCTGTTCTTTGGCTGTAGAGATGAAAGAGAGTTTTTGAATCAGTTTTGGCGATAAGGGTGAAACCAGAACAAAAAATGTAGCGGTCTCAAAGACTTTTACCAGCTTTCTCTTCCTCTCGCTTCTTGGCAGCTTCTGCTCTTTGTTGCCGAATAAGGGCTAAACGCTCTGCAGGAAATAAGAGTGTGCATGCAATAATGAGCACCATAAACCAAAACTAGAAAGGAGAAGGGAATGGACATGATAAATGATCATTCAATAACACCGAGAAGAAACTGAGGGAGAAGTATAGTCAAGATTGACTTTGTGGTTAGCATAATTATAACATATGAGAATATCCTCACTTTTCTAACAGTCGTGTTTTCAGCCTTCATCTAGTTGTTCAGTGTATGTATTTACCTATCAAACTCAAATTAGGTTTCAAGTTGCTAGACCATTAGATTTTAGATTTAATATTAAGTGACACACTTCATAGAAACTTTCATAGCTATACTGGTCCATCAGCAGAAGAATCGTAACTGAATCGTGACTAAATTGGATGATTTTTTTACTTGGTTCACACCCTCGAAACAAATCGGTTTATACACGAATTGAATCAAATTGTATGGTTTAAATTGTGAACCAACAATTAGAAAGATACTAGTCTTACAGTCTTACGGAGGCAACTCTACATCCTACTATAGACGGAGATGCAAATTTGGACCTACATGGGAAGGAAAAAAAGAAAAGAGAAGACGGTTACATTTCCCCCTGACTGGTCCCTTTCTTCCTAGTTGGATTTGTCTGAGATGAGATTCATACAGAAAGCTCAGCGCCACTGACATAATATGCGCAAGCACTTGTTTAGATGCCAATATTAAACCTGACCCTGGCTAGTTAGTGTTCACTTGGAATAAGCTAAGACTTGCTGTATCTTTTGAGTTATGTTATCCAGGATTCTATTTTAATATCATATATCATGAGTGATTATGACTAATACTGAATAATTTCAACATTACACTTCGATAGGAGGTCCAAAATGAAGGGCTCAAATTAAACTTTCCAGCTGTAAAATTTAGCAATGAGATTTTAAACTATGTTAGGCTTCGCTGGCATATCAACAAAGACAAAAGACACAACGCTGCTTATCCTTCTTCTTTTTTTATTATTTGACTTAACTACATCTTACAGATTACAATTCATTCCCCGCCCCCCCTTTCACCAACAAGGCAACAACTTGTCTACCAACCTCGGTCTTGCTTGACTTCTCCCTCCATCTTCATTAAAATGAAGATAGCTATTCCATCAGTCCGATATACTTACTCATCGCAACGCCCAATCCAAACTCACCAAGATGTTCACACTACTAGCTTCAATGCATAGCCGTAGTTCTACTTAAAGACAGGAAAGCAATAAAGTCGGTGGGCTAATAGCATGTGAGCAAGCAAGCCAGTTTCCTTTCCAAAGTCAATAAGAGGTTTAATAGGATAGTCATTCATCAGTATTTTTACACAGCAAAGACTACAAAAATTACTTGAGTACAGTAGGTTTTTTTGTCATAACTTGAATATCACAGTTAACTAGCTAGAAAGTCTGCTGCTTCCCTGTAGTAGATGCTAAAAACTATCGATGACATTTCAGGACCAAAGTTTACATGATATAGGTAATAAATACCCAAATAATTTGCACATGTGAACAACAAATTACCCATATGACTAGTGAAAACTAAGAATTCAGATATACATGGGCCACATGAAATCTTGTTTCTGTTCAACCAAACAATGCTTACCTAAATCTTTCTTGGCTTGCTCTGTTTTTCCTTGTTCTTGTAGCCTCATGTATCGTTCGTGAGCTCTCTGCTTTTCTATCTCCTCCCTGCTCACATAAAGACAATTAACATGAATACTTCTTCAATCAATAAAGGAATTCAAAAACTTCAAATTCAAGCTAAAAAGACCAAGAATGACTAGAATATTAAGGTTTAAAGAAAGTCAAATAACTGTCATGTTCCAATATGAATAAACAACTCTCCTAAAAGAGCACCAAAAACTTTCTTTCAACCCTAATGCAATTGGCAAATAGCAATCTCATAGAGAGTGGCAATAAGCATCTACAAACCTTTCCCGCCTTGAAAGTTCTGTTGTTTTGCTTGCCTGAAAGACAAAATCCAGTGGGTCTTTAAGTAGCAGAACTCCAATGTTTTGGCAACACTAAAATGTATCTAGAGATATACACACTTACATCAGCATCTTTAGCTTTCAAGTTCTTTGCCTTCACCAAATTTGGATTTTCAATTTGAATAACACTTTCAGTTCCTTTCCGCTTCTGCAATTGTTTGGCACAAATACACCACAAAGTTTAACAAAATCAAGTCTCTCCATAAACAATTGAAGGCTATCAAATGAGATTTTTAACCGAAATAGGCAGGCGGGCATTACTCACTTCGGTCTCTTCACCAGATTCTTCTCCTGATTCTTCTTCCGATTCTTCTTCAGATTCTTCTTCTACGCGCACAGCTTCTTCCTGAGAACAAAATATACACTTATTGTAGTATACTATCATGTAAAATAGTGTGAAAGAATAAAACAAAAACCCTCCAGCACTCAAGAATCCATGAGAGAGAGAGGGAGACCTGTTTGAATGAGCGAGGACGACTGGAAGTACCCGCAACTGCAACAAGTTAAACAAAAAAGCCAACTTAGCCCAGTATAAAGTCAGCCAAAAGCACAACAATTTCTTCAGAAGACAGCAACTGCAAGAGCTTGCCAAGTGCAATCTCTCTGAATATTGACTTTAGGATATTTAGAAATAAGAGAGCCCAAAACTCAAACTTACCTCTCTCTCTCTCTCTCTCTCTCTCACACACACACACACACACATTGTAATCACTAAGGGCCTTCCCAAGAGGGCCATCATTGTAATCACCGTTATGGATATCAAGTAATCCTAAACATCAAATTGACAAAATGACCTGGCTTATCCCATAAGGGAGACCGTCTAAATAGGAAACGCGTTCACTTCTAATTTCAAATAACATGCCACACCATTATCGTTATCGAAAATTTCACCAGTGGAAAACGAGAATTCATTAACTGGCAACTGTTTCAGAATCTCGGTTCAGATCAAATTGCCCATCGCCCCCTGTTGCAATAGGACAATCATACTACAGCTAAATCCGACTACCATCCTCATTCTTTCTTTCTAGACATCCATGACAACGAAATCATAAACCAACCGCAAGGAAAAACATCACTTTCCCATAAATTGTAAAATATAATCATCGCCACCAAGATCTCAAAACCGACAGATCCAGAAAAACAGAACCACACCCAAGTTCAGCCCGATCACGTTCAAACAAAACAACTAACCCAAGGTCAACGAATGGACTATTCCCAACAACCATGAGCGATCCCAAACGAAAGAGGGTCGACGAAATCTCGCAAGAAAAATGAATTCTTGGCTTTAGCTTACTGAGCTCATCGGGTGTCGAGAACTGGCGGCGACCCGTGGGCTTGCCCTTGAACTTTCCTCTTCCCATGGCTCAGAGACGCTCCCCCCACAGAACACAATTCGGGCGAAGAAGGAGATCGACCCAGATCTAGAAGAAGACGATCGACCTCGTTCCCGACGCGGCTGATTGGTTATCGTTGGCGAGGAACAAGAATCTTCTGCTGAAAGAGCCAAACGAGAGATGGAGCTGAACCGATTCTTCTTCCCTTTTCGCCTCCCCCCACTATCTCCGAATCGGAATCGGAATCCGAACAGAAAACCCTAGTTGGGTTGGGTTGGGTCGGGTCGAGGGTCTATATAAATGTCGTTAATGGCGTGCTGTCGCAAGATTCAGATATTTATCGAGGAGCTTGATGTTGGATTTTTTTTTTTTTTTGTGGCCTTTTTTTAGTTTTGTCGAGAGCAACCTGAAGTCAACGTTGACCCAAATTAACATCATACTTTTTTTTCCCTAAGCATTATAATTATTCGAATATGTCTTATATTTTTCCTAAGACAATGACATGTAGGTAACCAAACTTTAGATATTGTTACATCTTATACCTCGATTATTTCTTTTGTTTAATTAAGTATCCAAACTTTCGAAATATGACTCACGTACTTGATGAAAAATCCGATGAGATTAGCTAGATTGTAAATTATTCAAGTTGTCATTATCATTAGGGTTATATTACAACAAAAATCTCCAAACTGATACACTTGTCATAAATTTACTATAAACTAATTTTTTGATCACCAAAAATCTCAAACGAATATACCTATGACAAATTTACCTCAAATTTTAGGATTTGTCGAAAAAAATGAACTAAGTCATGTTGCTAGAAAATGAGCTAATTGAAGAAATATTAACTAAGTTATTATTATTTTTTTAAAAATTAAATTTGAAGTAAATTTGTCACAAGTGCACTAGTTTTTGATTTTTTGTGGTCAAAAAATTAATTTAAACTAAATTTATCACAATTATATCAATTTGGAGTTTTTCGTGATATTAACCCTTATTATTAAATATAGCCTTCTACGTGTTTTTGGGTAACGTTCTCTCTCTCTCAACAACAATTTCTCTTCCAACCATTGCACGTTGCCACCCATCACTCATAACCATTGCCACTTGCACCACCACCACTATTAAACTTGAGAAAATTACTCAATTGGTATTAAACTTATTGTTCGTGTTAGAGAGCGTGTAATAGAAACTTAATACCTTTTTGCCTGGGGAGATTACGAAGAGGGAACTCAAGTCCAGGCCTGTTAATATATTCAGTTGGACCGACCTTCACTCAAAAACTTAAATCAAGAAGTTATGGGTCAATTATGATATATTAACTGCTCTACACTACACAACCTTTCCAATGTGAGATTTCTCTAACATAACTCACATGTGCATCATAACAATCTCCCCCTTACGTGTGAGTTTAGTGTTAGGTCTCCTTGATCTAGGTATTATTTTGCATCAAAATATGAAGTCTGCCATCGAGTCTGCATTGCTACACCACAACGCCCACCGCCCGTAAATTATGCCTAACTTCATCGACCATCGACTCTGATACTAATTGTTAGAGAGTGCGCAACAGTAGCTCGATACCTTTTGCCTAGGGAGATTACCAAGAAGGAGCATAAGCCTGGGTCTGTTAATATATCCAATTAGACTCACCTTCACTCAAAAGCTTAAGCCAATAAGTTATGGGCCAACTAAAATATATTAATTGCTCTACACCACACAAATTCTCTAATGTGAGATTTTTTTAACATAAGTCACACGTGTATCCTAACAGTTCGAATATCAATTTAATCATAAAATTTTTTATTTGCCAATTTAGTTATAAAATTTTCACCAAATTCCAATGTAGTCATTTAGGTCAATTTTTATCGAAAACCACCGACATGATCGTTTAGTCATCATCGATCGTCCTACGCGACACACCGCCAAGTCAGCAATTTCTTATGAAAATTGATCGGAATGACTATATTGACATTTCACGGAAAATTTTATGACTAAATTGACAAAATTGAAAAGTTCAAAACTGAATTGACATTTATGCGATAAGTTTATAACTGATTTGACAACATCCTCGTTAGACTTGGATGCCACAATTTTCATCGCACTCCACCATCACAAATTCAAACGCCAACATCACACCGGCTGCATACCATCATCACCACCGACTAGTCTATATGAACACCATCACCGGAGAACAAAGTCTCTCTCTCTCTCTCCGGCTTTTGACCTCCAAAAAAGGTTGCAACCTCGATTCCAATTCTATCAACCTTGTATACGGACATCCGATTGAAAGTCTCACAACATTATATATAAGGTCAGATGACTTCAGGTTTGAGGCCCTCAAAGTAGAGAGAGAGAGAGAGGGGATGTTGTTGGCAAAGAATGGTCCATCTCAAATTCGATGTCACTTGAATTCACCCTCTTACTTGGCAATAGTTCTTGATTTTACCGAGTGGGTGACCTAAGTTAGGCAAAAAAACTCATGATATGACACTTCACTACCACATTTGGAGAAAAGGATACCAAGAGTGCTATAAGTTTTGTATGAAGATCATTTGAGTGCCATAACTTTTTAAAAATGTTCACTTAAGTGCCATTGGCGCCGGAAATTCGACATAAACACCAGAAAGACTATTTTATTATTATTTTAATATTTTAAAATAAATTTTAATATTTTTTTGATTTTACCTTTTCTTTTCAATTTTTTTTGCCTTTTTTTTTTTCCACAGGCTGGCAAGGGTCATCGGCGACCCTCGCTGGCCTTGCTCGCTTGCGGTCATGGGCGAAGGCCCTTGCCAAATCTAGGTGAGGGCACCTCGCTTGCGGCCAGCGAGGCCGCGATGGCCTCGCTAACCACGAGCGAGTGGAAGTGGGTCGGCGAAGGCCCTTGCCAGATCTGGGTGAGGTCACCTCGCCCACAGCCAGCGAGGCAGTGAAAGTCTCACCTGAGGCCTTCATGGCCTCGCCGGCCATGGTTGAGGCGGCCATTGCCTAGTCTGGGCGAAGCTTTTACGGTCATTGAGGGTTGTCGGCGACCCACACCGGCTCGAAAAAAAAGGCAAAAAAATGAAAAGAAAAGGTAAAATAAAAAATTATTTAAAAAATAGTCCTTCTGGCATTCACGTCGGATTTTCGGCACCGATGGCACTCAAGTGGGCTTTTTAAAAAAGTTATGGCACTTAAGTGGTTTCTATACAAAATTTATGACACTCCTAGTGTTCTTCTCCCCCACATTTGCTTGACTGAACAAAGAAAACCGTGTGTCAATTGAGTATCGAGCAAAAAATTCAGATTCTTGCAATGTCATTATCCTACTATTCTGACAAAAATAATCAAGGACTCTTTGAACTAATTCTCGTTACATGTGCTATTTTGTCATTTCCATGCACGCATGGAAAAACACAGATTCAGACTTCTAAAATGGCTTTATGAGCATACAAGTACCATGATTTGAAAATAATGAGTTATCTATTGTTAATATTTAAGCTGCTTCTCTCCTTTATATTAAATAAATCATGTAGTAATTCTTGTTTGTCAAATATAGAGAATTTAATTAGATTCTAATATGATTGAAGGGCATTGGATAACAACAACAAAAATATTGACTGAAGTTTAAAAAGTGTAGATTAAAATTGAATTTTGTCATGTCGACCTAAACCTTATGGAAATAAATTCTTCAAGTAATTAAACTTATATTAAAAACAAAAAAGTCATGTCGCTCTTTTATGGCTTCTAACTTATCTAAAGAAGGCAAAATTTTGAAAGACGCTTATAATTAAAAGGACAAGAGACTGAAATCATCATGGGCTAACCCCCCCCCCCCCGCTCACTCGCAACTATCTACATTAAAATAAATATTCCCTTGCTGGATCTTATACTAAAAACTAAAGCCTTTCCTCAGTTTAACTATCGTTTATATTTGACCTCGGAGAGCCACAGTCAATGCTAAAGAAATTAATAATCTTCTTTTCATACACAAAAGTAATTTTGAAGCACTATATAGAAGCAATGAACCAAAATTTGAAAAGAGAAAGAAATTAATCTGGAAATGTTTAATGAAAAGTTTCCTAATGTAAAGTAGCAGAACCCCAAGATTGAATATGTGATAATACACAAGGAAATAATTTTTTAATACATTAAGCAATGGTAAAAGGTTGGTTCAATATATCAAGCTTGTACTCTCAAATAATTAGGAAACTTCAGTCTTTCCGAGAAAAATCAGATGATCAGAAAATGTTGGTAGTCTTTCTGAGACGAATAATTGAGCAGCGAATGGAAATTAACATAGGTTGGAAACCTAGAAAAAGGAATTAAACTAGTAGCTTGAAAAGAGATGCTAATAAGTTGAGGGCAATAAATGAATAAACAAAATCGAGGGTAGCAATAAGAGCGATTAGAGAAGTCTCATTCTTATTGCAAATATTGAATTTGCTGCATTTCTCCACCAAAAATGGTCCACCTAAGCACGTATTCACCACTCGCCACGGAGCTGTTGGGTTGTGATTCACACTCTTCACTAACTAGAAAGCACGAGGTCCCACTCTTCGGTGAGCGAGCAAGGGTCCAGAGGGGCCGCCTCAGCGAAGGTCGCAGGGGCAACACCTCCAAGCCGCCATAGGACTTTCATAGTTTAAGCTCGTATTTTATTGGTAGTTTGGATTTCGGGTGGCCCATGAATAGCTATTACCTATATATATTTTCTTTCATTGTAATTTAGTGATGCAATTGAAAGGTGCAATGTACTGATTATATTAAAATCATCTGTTGGATATAACTCTAGTTTAAGGATGAACCATGATAAAACCTTGTTTCTCGATTTTTCCTTCTTGCCTTTTTCTCTATCTCGTTATAATTGTGCACCTAATCCTAACAAGAGCATTTGTTTTGATCTTTTTGCCTGGATGACTTGCCTTTGATTATCAATATTACATTTGACTACCCACATGAGTCACTATATTTACGCCATAAGAGTAATCTTTTTTCGAAAATCTTTGAAGGGAAATGATATATTCTCAATAAAAGTCACTCATTCACCATTTTTTCAAAATTTTATATAAAAATACATGTCGCTTTAATGGTTTTTATCTTTGTTATATGCTGTATGGTATATTTTTCCCATTAATGGTGAATGTCAATGGACAAGGTAAAAGCTCATTACATTCACGTGTACATTAAATGTTCTTGTTAAATGAGCCATTAAACTATAGAACTATGAAGAAAAACACTTCTTTTCATTATCAATTTCCAATATCAAGGTAAATAGTTAGTGGCCAGCCTGATCGATGCATCTACATATATGACAATATTTATATTTCTCAGCCTTCATTTTGAACATCTTATATTTCGGAAAATCTGTTTGGACAATTAGTTTCATGAAAGCACAATGAAACATTGATAACATACATGACTTTTTTCAGTTGTAAGTTTTTCACAATGTATTTGCGCTACGCACTGGCCTATGATTACTGTGTAATGCCTCTCCACTATACATCCACTTAATCAAATAATCATTCTATTTCTTAATAAAATCTTCCTATTTATACATATTTTGTTGACAATCACGCACCTGCTTAGAACGCGTCTCAACACGAGTATTATTTATGAGAAAAACCAATACAATCTTTTTTTCAAGTATAAAAGCTTTAAACTAGATGACTGGTGAAACGAACATCTTTTGGTTTATATTTGTCTATTTCCAGATAATGTCCAGAAAATGAAGAGAAAAGAATAAAATATAATGGAAGGGGAAAAATTTTATTGTACTTTTATAAACTCTCACTTATTAGAACTTTTCACCTTAAAATAGGGCGGCGCTATTTCCGTTCATATTTTGATTAAGACACTCCTTTTTTCAATTAACTGTGAAAATACCTTTCTCTCTCTTCAATTTCTTGTTCCTTTATTTGTAAGGCTAACTGACAAGACTACATTTATTTCTATCATTTCCCTAATCAGTTTTATAATATAAATGACCAATTACTCCCAACAAGATATCATCTCATCTTACATCACATTATGTTTTTGGAATAAGTTTGTAGGCTTTTCAAGTTAAACATTGTTTATTTTGTATTTTCTTTTGAGCTTGTCACATTTTAATTTGAATAGCAAGATGGAGGTAAAAATTCTAGTTGCACCTGCTTCACTTTCAAACTCACGTTAGATTATTTCAGAGGACAGTTACAAGCATATTATAAAATTTTGAACCATTTGCTATGAGATTGATTCTACAATTGATATTAATTACTTTCTTCGTGGTAGGAGTAGAACATCAAGAAGTTCTATTTTTTTTTTCTCTCCTTTTTGTGCTCATCTTTTGTTAATGTTTAGATATGATCTAAATATAAGTATGTTTAACATTTGATCATGCTTTTAAACAAATTAACATTTTCCATACTTTGATCAATTTTTATTTTCCTTTTTTTTAAAAATCAAGATAGGTTACATAAAGATTGATAAAAATAGAAATAAATGTACTTTTGTTGATTAGTTTGATAAAAAAAAAAGTAACAATAAATTGAAGAGAGAGATAATGGTATTTCAATCAGTTAATTGAAAAAAAGGAGCGTTTTAACCAAAATAGGGGTGGAAATAGCGCCCTCTAAAAAAAGGATAATTTTAGTAAAAATCTAAAAACTCGTGTTGATCAAATAGTTGAATCCTAACACTTTCTTTTGGGTCATTTAAGTCTTAAAACTTATCGCGGTACTTCAAATTAGTACCTTTTGTTAACTCCAATGCTCTTTATTGGATAAAAATCTATATGGAATCATTTATTGATTGTTCTTTTATTTTCCACACGAATGGCTCTAATGTGGTGAAAGGGTGCAAAAATCATAGAGAAATCGAAGCGAGAGGGCAAGAAAGGGAGGGCGACACTGCCGCTAACCCTTGCCTTGATCACATCAAGAGTTTGCTTGCCCTGTCTTTGTGGGTGCCTAGTGGCAACGAGAGCCACTACAGCCACTTGAGAGCCTCTTACCCTCGCTCCAATCTAGGTAGGGTAAGTAAGTCCCGTTGAAAGAAAATATCGGTTCGGATCACTTCGTCTATTACTAGGCAATGCTCAGGCCCTCGTTGGCAAGAGAAAATACCATTTTGGACTGCTCTGTCTATTAAAAGGCGACGGAATTGACAAAAAAACGACTAGCTCCAAAATACCACAATAAATTTGAGAACTTTAATGTGACTAAAGTTTTAAGATCAAAAGGGGCGTATTGAACATTCAAAGTCATTCTCGAATGAAATTAAAAAAAAAAAAAATTGACCCTACCTTATAAATACTGACTGCGCTGCGTCATTGCATTCCCAAATCTCTTGAATTTCTCTCAGGGCTAGGGTTTTTGCTCTCGTTTCAAGAAGATAGCATCGTTCATCGATCTCGGTACGTATTCTTGGTTTCCCTTTGATTCTTGAATAACTTGATCGGGCTTTGTTCGTTGATACATTGTCAATCTCTTCGTAGAATGCGTATAGCTCGGTATGCACGATCGAATGGGGGAAGTTTCGGTCTTTTGGGTCATCCTTTTCTTTCGATTTCTCGTGAAAAACCAGGCACTGATTGCGAAATTCATTCGAATCGTTGTCTTCTCTGCGTATTTGCTTGGGACTGAGCGGGTTTGGAAGAATCAGGGGAAAGAATTTTTCTGTTTCGCGCTCTTGGATTGCGAGAGATTAGATTGAATTGTTGGAGGGTTTTCGTGGAAGGGTAGTCTGACTCTTGTTATGGCATGATAGCGGAAGACTTTCATCACTTGATCCTGTGGTCTTTTAGATGAGTGAAACTGTATGAAGAGGCTGGTTTTCATGTTTTCGCATTGTGCATCGATGTCCTTATCTCTCCTGACGATTTCAAGTAGAATCAGAAAGAATTTTATCAGAGGCCTATTTTCCATTCGCCACAATAGTGAGAGTTCTCAATTGGGTTTTTGTTATGTGGTTGTGATTGCTCTTTCCAGGGTTTCTCTGTTTCTATTTTTATTTTTCTTTACTTAAATTGACTTTCGCATGTCCTTTTTTATGCTGGATTACAAATTTTAAACTTGTGTGGGATAAGTAATTCTGGTCTGTATCATTGACTTGAACTGCATAGTTGAATGCACGGGTGCAAGGGTTAGGCTTGTATGGGCATTAAATTTGGGATTTGTGGATTTATCTTGTCTGCTTGATTGCAGACTAAAGGCAGAGGGAACTTGGAGCTATGGGGAAGAGAAAGTCTCGGGCTAAGCCACCTCCTAAGAAGAGGATGGACAGACTTGATACAGTCTTCAGCTGCCCTTTCTGCAACCATGGCACAAGTGTGGAGTGCCGTCTGTAATTTTCTAACTTCCTTGTGTTTCTGTTTTTTCCCCCTCTCACAGGAATAAGGCTGTTATAGGTTTATCTTCTGAACACTAATCCGAAATTTTGTGTCTCATAGTGAGCTTTTAATAGATTTAAGACCATTTTCCTGCTGAAGTGTGTTCTGATATTTTCTTTAGAGTATCAGATGAGGCCCTCTCATCTGATGTTATGCATTTCCAAGTATTTAACAATCGTGATGTGTAATAGTACCATGTGGAGCTCCTCTACAAGTAGTTTCTTTGGAATATTAATCAGCCTTATCGAGCCTAAAACCAAACCAACAGCAGTGCATAGAACCAACTATTATGTTCAGCTTACTTATGTAGAGATGCTAAATTAAACAATTTCCTTACAACCTTCATTTGTTTATATCAGAAAACCTTAATTAGAAGAAAATAGGTCAAATTATCTCTCAGAGAGAAGGGATGTAAAAGACATTCTCCTTTGAAAGAAGTGAATCGCATCATTGAAATCTAGGGCTTATAGTTGGGAGTAAGAAAGAATAGGAATAGGATATGAAACTTCCGATTCAAAAATCATTACTGCAATAAAAAGAGTGGTTACAATGAGGTATAATTTGGAGAGAGTGATTTTATGACCTTTTTATATTTCTGGTTTCAGAGATATGAAGAACTTAATTGGTGAAGCTGTATGTGGGATATGCCAAGAAAGGTTTAGCACTACAATTACAGGTACCTTCTCATGTCTATACTGTCGTAGGGTTTAGTGTAAGATGGGTGTGGGAAACTATAGTGTTCCCTATTCTTATGCAAATCCATTAGTGAACTTTATTATTAGGACAGCATCTTTGTCTATAGTTCGTCTTATTAGAGTTGTCATGACACTTGCTTTGAAGAACATCCTGAATTTGTATTAACTCCATTATCTTCTCTATATGTCTCTGCAGCTTTAACTGAGCCAATAGACATGTAAGTTCATTTGCCCAGAATCCTTTTTAAGTCTTTCAAATGCCTTCTCTCATGTCTTATACGGACCTTGCAAACTTGCAGATACAGCGAATGGATCGATGAATGCGAACGGGTTAACACCGTGGAAGATGATGGTGCTTAGGCTGAAGTCTTAGTGCCCAGAAGCATTCAGGGTTAGACGCCTATGACTAGTAGCACTTCCAGTCTATAATTAGGTTCCCAGCGGTATTACATATGAACCATGTCTGTATCATGGGGGACTAACAAGAGTTTAGTTATTCCAGAGTATTATTAAGGACACCACAATCAGGGTGTATTGGCACATTTAATTTACGCTAACTGCAGGCGTTGCTCGTCTGACCCGATACTCTCTGATTGTATAGTTCAACGTAGTGTTATGACGTTGAGATTTCTCTGTTCATGGTGTATATATATATTAGGTCGTGAAAATCATCTCTCTCTCTCTATGTTTTTCTGTTCATGTCTTAGAAAAATTAGTCCAGTGGACATGCTTGTGTGTGCTTGGTGACGAGAAGATGGAGAAGAGATGAAACATACATAGTGAACGCGTATACCTTCAGCCGAGCCTTCAGCCGAGATGTGTTTATCGAGAGCACAGTAGATGCGTCGATCAGTTAGCCAATCATTATTTCATGTTGGATTCTACCTTATTTCATGTTGGATTCTAATTCTAGGTATTTCACCCGACCTACTTCAGGATTGAGACCATCATTGGGGCGATAAAGTGGGGCTCTTCACTAGATTTGGCAGTTCTTAATTTCTTTTGGCTTATGCGCCTGTTGCAACCCAAAAAAAAAAGAGATCGGGCAAATTGAAAGCAGTTTACCGAAACTTGTTTCGATGAAATTGACTAGTTTTGTCAGTACTTTCAGGTGACGGAATTTGAAATTGTTCTCTTCTGTAGAGTCAAAACAAAAGTTTGACTTTCTTTCTAAGCATGTAAAGAGTAGCATATTTGCTTGTTGAGTTTCGACCTAAAAGGTTTTAAATGCTGGCCTCGCTGCACTTGCCCTCGTGGCTGTATTAAGTAGAGGTGGCAAAATTCAATGGGCGGATGACTTACGGGATGTATGAAAAATTAGGTATAAGTTAAAGGGCGTCACAAGAAAAAAATTGAAGTAAATGTATTACATGAGTATAAGTTTGAGATTTTTCATGTCACCAACAAAGATTGGGAAAAATGTGTCACATTGTGCATATTATAGGATTTTTTGTGGCTTTTTCCCTTGTTAAATAAGATTGATGATAGCAAAGCCCAACTAGCCGTGGATTTTAGTGGGTCCGAAACAAACCCAGCTTAATCACTACCTAAAGAGTTATTAGCTGAAAATTTTTTAGAAAGAAAATCGGAGAAGAAACAGAGAATTGTCGAGGAAGAGAGGGTGAAGAGAGCTGCCACCATCGGTGCCCCTTTGTTATCGGCAATTTTGCCCATCACAGTCATTGGTGGCAACAACGATAGTCTCTTCTACGACCGTTTCGCAAGCAACAAATCAGTGACGATCTCAAGTTACATGCTTTATATGAAGTAACCTATCTTCCCGGGAAAGGTGGGCAAGAAAAAAATAACAGAGGCCAAGGAAAGGGAGGAGCGATCTCTCTATCTCGTGCCTCTCTCTCTCTCTCTCTCTCTCTCTCTCATATCCTGGGCACCCAATAGGCCACTCATTGAGGGTTGGAATTACCAATCGTTGCGAGCCCTTGTGCGATGGACAGATCAATCGCGTCACTTAGCTCTAAGTCACCTGATTGGTCGCTAAGGGAGTGAATGACATCTATTCTGTTTCAGAAATTAATTTTTAGCTAGAAATAAGTTTTTCTATTTCTGATTTCTAGATGAGTTTATGATAATAAAAAAAACACGTTTGATAATCACACAAAATTTCTATTCTCAGAACATAAATTCGCTTGATAATAACATAAAATTTATGTTTCTCTGCTTATGGTGGATAGTGGCGGGCGATGGGCAGACGACGACGGCAATGGCGGACGAATGGTAGTGGACGTCAATCGTTTACGGGTGGATGGTGGTGGACGTTGGACCGGCGATTGGCAGATGGTGGCGGGTGACTAGCGGTGGACAGTGGTGGCCAGTGTTGGGGGTGGCGGATACATGGCGGTGAACGTCGGACTGGCAATGGATGTCAGTTGTTTGCAGGCGATGGCGGTGGACGTCGGACACGCGCCGAGCGACGGGTGGTGGCAGTCGGAGGTGAGGGCGGCAAATGGATGGTGGTGGACATCGAAGGACGGTGGGTGACCAATGGCGGCATGGGTGTTGGGGAGCGGATGGCAGTGGATATCGGATTAGCGATTAAAGGCGGACAATGATTAGTGGGGAGCGGATGGTGGTGGACATTGGACCAGTGGCGGTGGGGGCGTCGAACGGAGGGCAGCGGTAACCAGAAGTGGGCGTCGGACGATGGTGTACATCGGCTAGCAGCAGGTGGGCGGTGGAGGGGAGGGACGAGGCGGGGAACCAGGAGAGAGAGGAGAGTGAAAAAAAAATTTTGTAAAAAATTTTTACATTTGATTTTTGGTCCATTTCTATTTCTAAAACATAAATTTGTTTTAAAAATAGAAAAATGAAATTGCGTTACCAAACTGATTTTTATTCCAAACTTATTTTTGGAATAGAAATTCTGGAATTTCTATTCCAATATGATTGTCATGTGCGCCCTATGCCGTATGGTTCATGCCATATTTTGATGGGCATATGGTTCAGTCTTGGACTATCTCTCTCTTTTCTAAAAAAAAAAAATTCTACTAGGTTAATATAGCAGATTTTTTCTTCAAATTTTCACTCACTCAGTTTGTACGGAGTGATTCAGGACAAAAAAGGATTTGGATAATTATGAGATAAAACAAAATAAAGGATTTAAAGATATTCAATTATAACATTGTGTGGATGCTGGCGAGGGAAAAGAAAGGAGAAGAATACATGATAACATAAAATTCATCCTGTATATGTATCAACTGATATAAAAGAAAGTATAATTGAGAAAGAAGAATATATTTGTCTGTTAATACAAAGGCAGAGATTATGGCCGTGTTAGCTGGCGGTGTTAAAATTTTTAGTGAAGGTTTAAGGACAAGATTGAGAACATTGAAAAAAAAGTTCATTGACCACCAATATCATTACCTCATAATTTTGACTTCAACTTAATTTGTACGGATTAATTCCCAAAATAAAAAAATAATGCTAACTTCTTAGTATACTAAGGTTCACTAAATTACATAAATCTCTCACAAGACTTGTATTGTATGCTAAACATGGCCACTCACTAAAAAGAAACCTACAGGATTCATTTTCACCATCCAATCTTTAATTTATGTGGACAACCAATGGCATCCAATTTAAAAGATTCTAAGACAGGACGACCCAGAGGAAAACCTATACAAATTATCTTATTATTCTCAAGAAAGAAACAACTTTTTGAAAAGGCCCCAAGGCAATGCTCCAGTCATCATCTTGTACCTAAGACTCACCTGGCTCTGAATAATCTTTTGGAGATCACACCAACATAGACAGATAGACAAAACAAGATGAGCGAAAGAATCGTACAAAGAATCAGATGCTTC
Organism: Metrosideros polymorpha var. glaberrima; assembly: GCA_001662345.2. Lineage (NCBI taxonomy): Eukaryota > Viridiplantae > Streptophyta > Magnoliopsida > Myrtales > Myrtaceae > Metrosideros > Metrosideros polymorpha. Next base: position 12,386,934 of record BCNH02000005.1, read on the forward strand.
CGATCACTTCACATCACTTGCGAGGCTGTGCTCATTGCTTTAAGAGATTATCTAGAATGCTTTTACTATTCGGATTGCCAGGAGTTAGCTGTTCACTATACAAAACATGGAACATCGCAAAAGAACATGAATCTGTATGTAGAAGACCACAGATAGAAAGCTTCAGAAATATAGATCACCACCCAAATCGCACAGGCGATTCACTTGAAAATGATGATAGCTTTCATTGTAAAACGTCAATGAAGACGGTATGAGAACATATACTATAATGTGTCCTATAGATTTTAACACAAGCACAATTTTTCAACAGATCTAGAAAAAGATCTGAGCAATATATTAACGAATGGCCACCAATCCATCACCTTTAGGTGCCGCCATCCATTTTCTAGTCTCCGACACAGCATAATTGGTCATAAAGATTAAGGACAGGTTAATATTCCAGACGTTAGAATGTACACCAGTTTATGGATCTCTCCGCATGACCCCCCAAAAAAATTTGAGGCTTAGTCGATCTTATTGTTCATAGGTACTTCAGACTTGATGCAAGCAGCAAAAGGGTCAGCTCCGTTGCAGCCTGAGATAAAATGCTTAGCCTAATGCAGAAAAGACCAAGAAGAGCAGCTTCTTCGTCCACCTTCGCTTACGTTATGTAATATTCACCTTTGTTCTCCACAAGATAATCATATGGAGAAACCAATCCATAGTCGACCATTTCATTTGCCGCTGCACCATGATTCTGATCTGAATAAATGTATCCAACACTATCCTTTGAATTAACTTTGGTTCTCCCCTTAACAGAGCGCTTATTATCAGGAGGGAACTCAGCTGTGAGCCTTCCCATCTGTTTCTGAAGATCAGCAACGGAATCATTTGCTACCCTACCCTTTGGATTCTTCTTCCCATCAACAAGCTTCAGTTCCAATCTGTACAAGGCACAAGCATCGTACTTGTTGATCTCATACTCATAGAGATGCCACTCAAAGTGATTCAGAGGTTGCGGATCCATATAATAAGACCTTTTCAGCCCTCCAAACTCATTCATGACTTGCTTCCGTGACTCATGCCAACCTCGGCCGCTGTAGTCAGGTAAAGACCTCTGCTTTCTATTTCCACTTTCAAATGCTCTACGAGGCTTGTCGAAAAATAGCCATTCCCTGATTGTCTCACCCTCAAGAACCGAAAGGTCAAAAAGTTCTGCAATCATAAAAGACAAATCCAGGGAATTAAAAAACCTAAAAGGCTAGATCATCTGTCGCCTGGGAATACGTAGCCCCAGAAGAAAACTGTAAACCCGAACAAAACCAAATGACAGAAAAAATGAACTATGAGTTTACCAGGTGCATTCCACGGAGACTTAGCAGTTGCAGCTCCCTCACATTCTGGAATGCCGACATCTTTCCCTTGGGCCTTGGCACTAAGAGCAGCAAAAAGAAGCCCATCTTTTAGACCAATTCCCCCTGGTCGGAGAACAGGGCTCATGCCCGGTGGGCCCTCATTTAATGCTAGAGCAGCGTGAAAGCTACTGCAGTAGTCCTGACACCATTCCAAACCTTGAGCAGGCCTTGGGCAATCCCAGAGTGCACATTTGGGGCCCAGAAAGGCTGAAGGTGGAGGGCAAATACTTGGTAGACAGTTGGCAACATGAGGCATTGTATCCTCTCCACCAAAAGCTGTGCTGTTGTAGTTATCATAGTAACTTTGGTTGAACCCCTGATTCAATCCAAACTGAAGCTGTTCCAAGCTGTTGATGCCATCTACATTGTCTATTGCTGCAGTACCAATGCCAAGATGGGAGTCCTTGCACTGATCTACGGATGGGAAGCAGCGTTTCTGTGGCCTCTGCTTGCCATTAAATCCCTGAAAAAGATGAATACAACATTTCAAACTCCAAGCCGTTTCATATGATGAAACTCAGTCTGACAATCAGCAATAGACTGCATCAAGAACCACTATCATCTCCAATCAGAATCCACCGTGAATTCTCATGACATGGAGATAAGAACACAATGATTTTAATTGGTCATATGAACACTGCCTGAGATGATGCTCAAGCCTCAGCAAGTTACATGATTATATAAAACAAAAGAAGTACTACAAAGCATGACATAGAATCATGACCATTAATTAAAATCCTAATCCAGCACTTAGGATTGGAAGATCCCTAAGATCTAGAAACTAGAAAATTGCTCATATCTCTTTCATGATTTCAAAATATGTACCATTGCTACAGGATCCCATTTCTGTTGATAAAACACAAGGATTGCTTTGGTCCCACCAGACACAAGTTTAGTGTTGAAATGAACTTGAGATATCTGATTAGGTAATGTGCTATTGCATGTGTAGTATTTGACAGAAAAGATATCTTATGAGCAAGTTTTAATGGGTTGTTCTGCTTCGGCAAGAAGTGCCTCATGAACTCCCTTTGTTACCCATTATTCCCAGTTAGTACTGTGCAAACTCTCAGAAAAACAATGACTTCTAAGAAAACCATTATCTAACAAGTGACTATAATCCATCATCCCTCTTTGGGAGGTTTACATCACACGAAGTTTCTTTTGACTGACGTTTGCAAATCTTTTTGGCTAACTACTCCACATTTATTTTCTTGCATAACACCAAATTGTCGATCAGCTTTCAGTGTACTAGTGCTTTGAATGAGATCAAGAGACTTAGATAATCTAATCTCAGTGATCTGGTCTATGAAGTCTCTAAGCATGTTATGCAAAGAGGGACCAGTATATGAACCAAAGCAACAAATGATTAAAAGCACAAAGTGAACCACACATCCTTGCAGGTAGAAAACTCAGTCACAAAAGGAAGCATTCAGCAGATGAGCAGAAAGTCACATCAGAAGTTACAGGGCCAAAATAAACTAAAGTGAAATAATTCTTCAGCATCCTCTCAATCTTGATCACAATCCTTAACACATACTCTCATCACAATTAGATGTTAAGATACATAAATTTTGAACCTTGGGATCACATGAAACTCAGTAAATTCAGCAGACATAAGCATAAGATGAACATATCGTGGAAAAGAAATTTACTACGTTTGAAAGAGTGATTGATAGGATAACAGTTCAACTTACATGGAGCATATTGTCAACATAAAAGCTTACTGCAGAACAAGTTAAGGAGGAAGCACCTCTGGCAAGCTTGTGCCATCTCCAACATGTAGGTTTTGATCATTAGGCTCTGCCTTGGGTGCAGTTAATGCACTAGTTGCATCATCTTCTTCCTCACAGAGTTGCAGCAATCGACATATATCTGATGAGAAAGAGGCAAGACTACCGCCCTATAGCCATCAAACAAAGAAGAAAACTTCTCAACATAACATCAAAAATGGATGCAACAACTTGCAGTATCAAAATACAATCATTCAGCATAACTTGCCAGACGGCCCATCAAGACACAGTTTTATAGCCCACTTACATTTGAAAAATTAATCGCACACCGAAGATACAGGTTTGATGACTCTCTGGTTTTATACCAAAAGGAAATAAAAAGGGTCCCTATCACAACTCAACCCTTGGCAGGATCATGCACAAAACTGTTTACTCTCTCAATTAGACTGCATGTCCTCCAATGAAAGTCAAATGCCACTTAACAATAATCCAAATACTTTTAACTTTTGGAGCTCTTTTGACACATTTGCATCAATCAATAGAATATTCAACATGAAAAGTTAAATGGAGAAGTTCAGGAAGGTGACATATAAAGTAAAAAAGGGCGACGCAGATGAGAAGCTAACTTGTTGCAAAGAGGATGCAGGAGAGGGCTCGTTGAGCTCGGCTTTCCATTCACGAAGCATTTGATGGACTTGCTCCTCAAGGACTGCGACGTCGACGTTGCGGCTCTCCTTCCTAGCAAATTGCAGATCCATGAACATCCCCTGGAGATCGTCCACTCGGTTCTTCGCCTTGTCCTTGAACAGCCTGTGAGAGGCCGACTTGCAATAGTTCTTCGAGCCCTTCCCCATCACAACAGTCCCCCCTCAACTCCTGCCGGAACCCAAAAATTTTCACAAACCGTCAATCAGATTGCCGCCAAAAAGAGGCACAATTGAACAACCAGAGCACACACGATTCTAATCACAAGGTTTCACTAATGCCACCGCATCGCGCCACATGACTTCGGACATACTAAACCATTACTCAATAATCTAACTTCACAAGCACAGCTCAAATTTACTGAAGCACCCGACTAGGTTTCAAGTGAAATCCGACCAAAGATCGAGACAACAAAGCAGACAGAGCAAAACCCGGAAATGCGCACGGTACCTCGGAGAGCAGCAACGAGCAAGCAGATATAGCAAAATAAAACCAGTACCCACTAACAGTGGCGAGCTAAATCACCCACACAGAGGTCCAAATTGGCGCGCTGGAAACCCTAAGTACTCGAAGGTGATTCTCGACTTACCCAGAGAAACGAAAAATCTGGTGGGGGAGATGAGGGAGAGGGAGGGGCGGCGAGATAGATGGGGGGAAGAAAGTGGGAGGGGAATGCGGGAGGAAAAGCAAAATATTCTGAGAGGACGAGATTGATCGAGTAAAGGAGATGCCTTCTTACCGCAAAGCGTTTTCCTTTTGATGCCTTCCCGGTCTTTCTTCTTCTTCTTCTTCTTCCCAATTGGAAAAGTCACTCCTTTTGTGCCCAAGATTTTCTCCTCCTTCTCTGCTCTCTCTCTTATTATTTTTTTTTTTCTTTTCAAATTTTGAGGGCTAAGTAAACGGAGGAACTTCACACAGAAGTTAGGAAGACCACCTCCTCAGAAAAAACTTTACCAAAAAAAAGAAAGAAAAAAAAAGGAAAACTCCCAAGAGACAAAAAGAATAAATAAAAAAAACGCGTGCGCACACACATACCGAGGAGTTTGTACGGGGTAAAGTTGAAGTTCTAACGATGCCTACCGATTCTTAATTCGAATCTTACGTTTGGATTCAGTTGAAAGATTAGTATAGTGGATTTAGCAGGTGAACCTACCGTACGAGGCAATTCATCTATGAATTCGAGTATAGAAGCTCTTTTGATGTCCATATGATTTATATAAGTTTAGATTGCTAAGTTAGTAAGTATCCAGATTAGATCTAAGTACTTCTTTTTGTTTGATATGCATAGATTGATAGCTGGATAGGCCGGGGCTAGCTTGGGATGGGACCATTAAGCTCGTAAAGATGGAGTTAGAGGGTGGAATCGCTTGTGGGACGAATTGGGGTTCAAGAGCCGTGCAACTGTGCAGTCAAAAAGTGAAAGACTGAACGGCGTAGGAATAAAGGTAAGCATGGTTCAAGTGGGCGGTTCCACCCTAGAACGGAAACCATCCACTAAGGACTGGTTCGAAAAAATAAGAACTAGGAACCGCCCGTTGGTTCCATGAATCCATCTGAGAACGGGATTGTCGGTCTAGTTCGATTCCTAGGTGGCTCCATGGAATCGGTCTCACCAAACAAATGGAGGCGATCAAGAGAGGGAGACAATGAACGGTCGGAGGCACAGTCGTGAGTCGATTGGAATCGAAGGTTAAAAAAATTGAGGCAAACTAAACCAACAGAAGGTTCAAAAAAACATGATGAAGCTCCCACTATAAAGGTTTTAGGAGACATCGTGTAGTGGATTGTGGATCCACTAATATAAACATTACATATAGTGGAAAAAACAAGTTTGACAAACATTTAGAGAGTTGTTTGCGAAAAAGTTTCACAGCTAGCCTAAGTCACCATCCACAGACTTCCCCCTGATTCATATGGACAAACCTATGCGGACAATCTTTAGTAAGATCTTGAAGTAACCAAAGTGTCCACATATATATATAAAGCCCCATTGGTACGGTTCGGGTGGGCGGTTCCACACTTGGAAGCAGGAACCGAACCAGTACCCATCGGTTTCTGGGAGTAGGTTTTGTTCTTGGCCAGTCCGGTTTGGTTCCAGGTGGTTTCCAATTCCTTTGCACACTCCTACGTAGGAGAAGAAAAACTGCAAACCTCCGAGGGAGTTAATAATCCAAGAGGAGGATTTGATCAAAAGCAAGCGAAGGATTCTGAGTCGAGAGCATTGAGGGTGTCACTCGATTGGGTATGGAAAAATATTATGGATCGAAGGTTTTCAAGGCACAATAGGACGAAGCGGTGGCCAAGTTGATTGGGCATGTCTTGAAATTTCTAGGGATGTAGGGTTTTATGACTATTCAAGGATGTTGTCGAAAGTATAATGGGTAATGTACACTTATATTTATACACTTATATTTTAGAGAATTATGATAATATGAGGGAGTTGGTAGGTAGAGAGATTGGAATTCCACTGTTAGATCAAGCGGCGATCTATGATTGTAATTAGAGGAGCACATATATAAATAAGTCCTCCTCATTCGTAGCATCCCAAATCCAACACAATAAGAAGCAAAAATCATTCTCTATCAAACATTTCTTTCTTCGCACGGTCGCGATCTCAAGTGTTCGCCTGAAACACGCGCACGAGAGCTAGCAAACATAAAAAGACTACGTTTTATCCCAATGATCGCTCAATTGATCTTGCTTTACTTGTTTAGCATCCGAAAGGAAAAGATAGTTTTTTTTATAGGTGACTAGGCTCCTCGCCGGCCGCAGGTGAGGGCATTGCGGCCCTCACCCATGGCTTCATTGGCCACGATGAGGGCATCCTGACCCTCGCCTGTGGCCACATCCTCTAGCCTTCCTTGAGGTCTTGGCGATTGGCGGAGGGAAATTGGAAAGAAAAGAAAAAGGAAAAAAACAAAAATTGCAAAAAGCGTCTACTTCAGCATTGACCCTTGATCACCATGTCTACAACTATCCATCAAAATTGACCAAAAAAACTATATTGAAAAATTGTCAAAAGATTTAGGATTAAATCGATCAAATTAAAAAATTTAAAACTGAATTGGCCGTCATACAATAAACTTATGATTTATTTTGACAATTTTCCCACTCTCACCAAGATGGTATAAAAAAGATCAGTCACCACTTTTGATAGATGCTGTTTTCCTAAAGATCTTCCAAATGAGATTAATTAGAATACAGTGGTATCTCCGCCGAAAAAGTTAATTCAAGACCTCAAGAGAGGAGACTGCCAAAGGTGAAATCCTCCAATAAAGGTACCAAATTGATAAAATTCCTACTAACAAAAGAAGAAGAAAACTTCTCATAGTCTAGGAGGTAGTATCATTTTGACAACCAGAGGAAAAGAAGTCATTGAACGTCACGAGGTTGGAGAATTCAACAGAACATGAGGTTTTAGCTATACGTAATTTTCTGCCGGTTGTTTCAAATTGGCTGGCAAGGATAGCACCCCCACAATCGGTTGCCAATTATTATGCATGCAATAATTGCAATTGTAGATAAAACTTGACATTTTTTAGAATTTAGACCTTTGACATTCTTGAACTTCACGTATCATAAAACAATTTCGATCTACACAGACCAACTTTTATGGAAATTATTTCTCCTGTAACTCATCCAGAAAAGCATGTATAAAAAAATTAAACTATTTCTACTCTATTTTTCTGTCCAGCTGTTTCATCCCTCTTTGCTCTCTTCTCGTTTTTCCATTTTATTAGCTGTACATACTCTACTTTTCCATACAAAAATTAGATGAACGAAGAAACACCAAATCGTACAAGCCAATTTGTCATTGAATTGGAGAACAGGAGCTCTTTTTAAGTCAAAATGATTAACATAAATTCAAATAATTAATTTAGTATCGAGATTACATCTAAGTACTTTTTGTTTGATATGCAAAGACCGATCACCGGGTAGGCATAGGCTAAGTTGGGGTGACCTGGTGCGGACCTAATTTCTAGGGGCCTTGCTCAGCCCACAGGAATTATGAGTATAATTCATTTTCAAATTTCCAGAATAGAATAAATAAAAAATGGGAAATAAAGATGTAGTGTATAGGTTTGGGGATTTGATGACCCAAAAAAAAAAATACTCTTTTAATTAAAGGTTTCGATAACAAAGAGAAGACATGATGATTTGTATTAACACTCGATGAAAACAGAGACGAGAGTTGCCACGGCTGGTGGCTTCCTATCTTTCGATAAGAGAAGACGAAATGAATGAGAAAACAAGAAAAGATAAATATATGACCAAGAGAAATCTTCATTGCGAAGAGTGAAGACTAAAGCGGGAAGAAAAGAAGAGATTCTGCAACTGATGAAGTGAGATTGTACGATTGAGGAGAGAGAAAAAGTACATTATTGCGAAAATAAGGGGCATTTTGGTAATAAAAACGAGGTGTATTTAGCCAAAAAAAAAAGCTTGGAATTAGTCCCACCAAATTTATTTACTACACAAAATTAAAATCTGTACAAAGAAAGTTCTAAAACTTGTTGTGGAAATAAAATTAAAATCTAGGGCTTTCATAGTACATTCAAGCATTAAAATTTGTTAAATTGATGCAATCGAGCAACTCTTTTAATTTTGTCCAAGTTTACTGACGGAAAAAGCCGACGCCTCTTTTTGTCTTTTACACATATTGTTACCTTTTACTCTTGGCTGACCCAAAATTATACACCACCAGACAGGTGAATTTGAGAGTACTCCGTACATGGTACGTAAACAATACTCTTGGCCGTGGCTCTTGCAAGCCCCCTCAAATTGGTCTTTGACCACAAGGTCAATTCAATGTACAAATGCAAGAGCATGAAGATTTTTTTTTTTTGGTCTGATAAGAGCATGAAGATTGGAATCGCTCTTTTGGTATCTACTAATGAAGTCAAAATAACCATGAAAATTTGACTTGGAATGCATTAATATGGATATCTGAAACCTAATTTTGTCAAATCCAAAACCAAATATAGTCTCAACTATCGGTGTATCACAATACGTGAAAGAATTATGCGCAGGAGGTTATTTTATTTTATGAGGGACGTGTTTTTATGCTAATATACGGCTAATCCAACTTGATTTATGAACATCCAACGCATTTTCCAGATTTATTTTCCACTACCCCGCCATAAAAAAAACCTCAAGTACTAGTATTCACAACCAAAAGGAGACTTAAATGTCAACATATCAAGGGTATTATGGGTAATATATACTTGTATTCTAGAATTCGTGTAACTAACATGGTAGTTGGTAGATTGGAGATCGAATTTCCACCCTTAGATTAAGAAGAGATGTATGGTTATAATTAAATGGACTTCTATATAAATAAGGGTTTATTTGTATCATACCATTTCCAATGCAATACGAAGTGATAGTGCATTCTCCCCAGACATATCTCTCTCTCTCTCTCGAGTTTCTCTCTACGACTTGTGATGGCCAAGTGAGTGAATGAGCGATAGATTGAGGGGACAACTGGGCTTTGGCGACTCTAGTAAGGGTAGAATAGGCCAAGTGAGTGAATGAGCGATAGATTAAGGGGAAAGCTGAGCTTAGGTGACTCCAACAAGGGATGAATGAGCCAAGTGAGCTGTCGCAACCCTCTCAGAGCATGTTTTCGGGGGAGGGGTTTAGAGGTAATATCAAGTTGGGAACCAATGGTCCTCAATCGGTATGGGTTTTCTCAAACTCTTACCTCGTGCGATTTGTAAAATTTTTCATTTTAATTTGATTTAGCCTAAGAAAATTCTATGTGAAGAGGAGTCGGCAAAAGAGAATTGAGCAAGAGCAAAACTCTTCGAACACTTCGAGCAAGAAAAAGAACAAAACATTGCAGTTTATTCACGACTCCAGAATGATGAATGGTGGTGGCCAGAGGTGGCTACGATGGCCTGAAATCGAATAACGAAACCTGCAAAGGAGAGAGACTGGTGAAAGCATTTTTATGTGTTCACTTAGAGAATTTATTCATCGCCTCTCTCGACCTTTTATCTATAGAAAAAAAGAAAAGAAAAGAAAACTTTGTTTTTCATTTCGTAGGTATCACAAACTTCCAAAAAATGTCATTTTAGACTTTGGCAACTCTTGAGGATGGATGAGCAAGACGTGACTATAAATTTAGTTGGTATAGATAACCATGCAAGAGATTAGGCAAAAGCTTGGTGCCGATAATCGGGATGGACGAGTTGTTGAAGGATTGGAGACGATGGGAGATGTGTGCACGCTCTGCCCAAGGTTGGCAATACTACTCTCGCAAAGGTGGTATACAACAAAATCAATCTATCTTTTTTATCATTGCAATTTCCTTAAGGTTGTTCGAGATGAGATTGAACATAAAAGAGTGGTATCTCTGCATAAGAAGTTAATTCGAGACTTGAGAAGACTATCCCTCTTTACTAAATTGATAAAACTCCTATTCCAAACAAAAAGAAATCACATTATCCTAGATGATGTCAATGAATGTGGACAAATCAAACTATCAATTGAAGAGCTAACTTGGTTTGGTTAAGGAAGGAGGAGCATCCCAACAATCAAAAGGGGGAAAATTACCAATTTTTTTAAAAATTTATTGTAATCGTGTCAATTTAATTCTAAATTTTTTTTTTGGCCAGTTGAATTCTAAACCTTTTGCAATTGTGCCAATTTAATCCATTTGGCAGGACGGTGCTGACGTGGTATTTTTAAAATAATATTTTAATAATTCTTTAGAAAATTTCAAAAAATTATTTTAAAAATGCCACGTTAGTACTGACAATGCCACACTAACACTAACACTGTTAAGCAAAATGGACCGAATTGGCATAATTGCAAAAAATTTTAGGACTCAATTGGTTAGAAAAAAAGTTTATGATTGAATTGACATAATTGCAATATATTTAGAACTTTTTTTGGTAATTTTGTCACCAAAAGAAAAGATATCATTAAACATTACGAGGTTCGGAAATTCAACCGGAGCATGAGATTTTATCTATGAATGAAGATGGTGCTCCTGAACTTTTCTGTAAGAATGCTTTTCTCTATACATAAACTTTTGCTATTTGTTATGATCGGCAAAGCAACGATTGCACCACACAATCAATTGACAATTGAATTCTTGCAATAATTGAAATTGTAGATAAACTTGACATTATTGAGAATTTAGACCTTCATGACATACTTGAACTTCACATATCAGACAATTTCAATCTACATAGACTGACTTTTACAGATATTAAAAGTGCGTTTGATAACCTGCCAGAATTTTTAATTCTCTGCC
>BCNH02000005.1:12398261-12432078 GCA_001662345.2 Metrosideros polymorpha var. glaberrima
ATGGTTTTTTTTTTTTTTATTTTTACTTCTCATTTTCCTTCTTACGTCGTAGGTCGTCGGACGCCGGACGTTGGCCATCGGACGTTGACCGCCGAACGCCGGACGTCGACCGCCGGATGCACGGACGCCGGACGTCAATCCCCGAGCACCGTTTGGTAAACTTGTCAAAAGTAGAATGAAAATGATGGTGTGTTTGGTAAATATAAATTTTGATTCTCTGCCAGAATTGATTCTCGGAAGAATGAATTCTTGTCAAAATAAAAAATTATAGCAAGAATGGAAATCATGCTGGCCATAATTTTTCTCCAATTCACCCCTAAAAGCATGTATACAAATCCTAAACTATTTCTTCTCAATTTTTTTGTCTAGTTGTTTCGTTCCTCTTTGTTCTCTTCTCGTTTTTCCATTTTATTCGCGGTTCATTCTCTATTTTTCCATACAAAATTTAGGTGAGCGTAAAAAGTATTGAATTGTACGAGACAATTCGTGGTTGAATTCGCGAATGTAATTTTATATCAACATAAATTCAAATCACTAATGCAGTGTCAGGATTAGATATAAAACTTATGTTTGTTTGATATACACTAAATAGCACTGACATCAACACGCGACACGACACGACACGACACGACACACAGACACGTTATTTATCAAAAATAGAAAATTTCGACACGTTGGGACATGTTGTATATTAAATGTATATTTATATATATACACATGATAAATTACAAATCCACAAATAAATAAATAATAAAAAAGAGCTTAGAATGAATTTACACTAAAAACATTAATCCACCATTTGTTAGATTCTAATCTTTGCAACGAACAAAAGTGAAACATAGCCGCGTGACAAGAACATGACAAAAAAGAAAACAAAAAAGCCTTTTCCTCTGTGTGATCTATATGAGAGGAAGTTGGATAAAATAGGTGAGTATCGTAGAATTGAGATTTTGTAGAGTTCCTAATGCAACAGCATTTATTTAACAATTTTTTGTTGTATTTTGCTTACACATTTCATAAGCATTTTCAACTCCTTCAAAATTCGAAAAAAAAAAAGAAAGACGAAAATGTAACTTAGCTTGGCAAAATTGGATGGATAATGTGCATTTTGTAATAGCCGACCTAACTCCATTGATCACCTATTTTTTGGTTGCCGAGTCACCAATGTGCTTGCACTATTTTGGGCTGCTAAATGTAACTTAGCTTGGCAAAACTGCGACTGGCAAGCTAACCTCAAATGGGCTATGCAACATCTTCATGGCCATCACTTCTACCAGATGATCGCCCGCTTTTCCTTCGGCGCACTTTGCCATATGATCTGGACAGAACGGAATCACCTGCTCTTTTGGAATCAGACCCTATACGTACTGGCACTCAAGAAGCATCTTCAGAAGGTCGTAAGAGATAAGGCTATCACTTTTAAGCAAGTTCAAGACACACCTAGAAACCGTAGGATGCAAGCCAGCTGGGGCATCGATCCCTCGGTCTTTACTTGACCTCTTTGTTGTTAAGTTCTAGTCCATAATTTGTATAGGGTCTGTCTCTTCTTCCTCTCTCCTTTCTTGCGCTTCTTTTTGCCCACTATGCCAATGCACCCTTAGTGACATTCCCTAATGTCACCTTGTGTGCGAGGTTTGTCTCGGGATTTTCCTCTTGTACATTGCTCTTTGGTTTAGTTAATATACTTCTTATCTTACAAAAAAAAAAAAGAATCATGGAAGCGATAGAACTATGATCTCACAAAATTCTTTATAATCGTAGTATTTACCATGCTGGTGATGAATAAATGAATCATAAGTTTTTTTTTTTACTTTTTTTTTGTTAATTTTTGAGTGATAAAATATAAAATATTTTTATTCGTAGGGATAGGAGTTGGGCAGTAGGTCCAACAAAGAGGGAGATCTTTGCAAATGGAATGTTTGCACGCATTGGCGCCGCTTGCTTTGTGCCTAAAGAACGTTGCACCTTAGTCCCACATCGGACGTTTGCGAAGGAGAGGGATGAGAGGTGAGAGTACATAAGAGGAGGAAAGGAGGTTAACGGTCTTGTCTGAATCTGGGCGGAGTCAAATGGGCCTTGAGGAAGGCCCATGGCTTAAGAAGAATGGCCTCATCCCCCTCAACCAACGTCTTGTATAGGACTCGCGTGTTGGAACACGAGTCCAAAGCATTGACCATGTGTTGAAAAGTCAACACGTGATCAATGTGTGTCGGATGTGTATTGGTATCTCTCGACATGTGTCGGTGTGGTGCTTCGTTGGATATACATAGACTGATCATTAGGCAGGCATGAGCTAGCTTAAGACGGACCCGACCCGAACTTAATATCTAGAGGCCTTGCTCTGCTCACATAAATTATGGATATTTTTCCTTTTTGAATTTCCAACTAAGAATAAATAAAAAAGGGGAGAGAGTAACTCTAGGTTACTGTGGTGTTATATTTCTTTTTTATGTTTATAAGTTTAATGTTCCATGGTAGAAGACTCTCCTCAGTACACTGGGGTATCGGTTTGGGGATCTCATGAAAAAAATACTTTTTCAAATAAATGAATCAATAACAAAGATTATAATTCAAAATTGATGAAATGAATGAGAAACAACAAGATGAATTTCGGACCAAAAGAAATCTTCACTTAGAAGATTATAGACCAAAGCGTGTATTTAAGGGCATTTTTGGTCTCTTAATTAAAAAGAGGTGTATTTAGTAAAGACAAAAAAGTGTGGAAATAATCCTACTGAAGTTATTGACCAAATAAAAGTAAGATGTAAGTGCGCCGAAAATTCTAAAATTTGTCGTATAAAGGCAATCGAGTTCTCAAACTTTGAAAAAAAACATTCGAATTTTAAAACTTGTCAAATTTGTTCGATCGAGTTACTTCACCAACTCCGTGCAATCTTGTTAACAGAAAATGCTGACACCTCTTTTCATATTTTACACATATTGTTGCTATTACTCTTGGCTGACCCAAGATTTTACATCACTAAACATTATGAGTTTAAGAGTACACGGTTGTATGTATGCAATACCCGTGGTTGTGGCGACTCTCGTCTCACATATAATCCTTTAGGTTAAATCGAAACTTAAAATGAATCCAGCGTCGTGGGAAGTAAGAGCTTGGGAGAGCCCGCGCCTAAATGAGGGCCTTTGGCTCGCCTTTCTAGTATTATCTCTAAACCTCTTTCTTTTCCCTGACGAAAACGAGGATCTTGACAGTCATCAACCTATTGTTCGTTTGCATCTCCATCTCCTCGCTGCAGCTCTCCACTTGGTGTATTTATCGAGAAAATGCCCCATCTCCTTGTTGACACATAAATTTTTGCCCAAAATTGTGTTTTTTGTAAAATTTTTGCCCAAAATGCCCCATGTCCTTGTTGACACTTAAGTTTCAGTACTTATTAAATAGTGTTAATTCCCTCAGGGTGTCTTCCAAAAAATGCATAAAATAAAAAATAAAAAATAAAAAAAACGAAAATAAAAAATTATAAAATATAAATGAAAAAAATGAAAATTGGGACAGAAAAGCCAAACGTTGAAGCTGGAGCAGGATAAGATGATGGGTACACAGAAAATAAGAAGCATGGGGCATGCCTTCTTCAACTAGACATTCAACCCATAGAGGCATAAGTAGTGAAGCCAATATGGAAATGTCCGGTTATAAAATTCTTGACTAGTGCAACGACGAAGTCGTCAAGGTCACCTGAAAGAGCATCGGCGAAGATGTTTTGCGGGATCTCCTCCCCTACTTGACCTCGTCCATCCGCTACATGTTCATTTGTGCTATGAGTATCCAATTTTTTCTAAAAAAACCTCTATCATCGACGATGTTGTCCTCTACAATCCTTGAATTTTCGGGAAAGCCGACATCACCTCCTTTGACAAAAACTCCACAAGACCATTGTAGTCGGCTTCACAAAGACAATGTTTATCCTCGTCACTATTTTCTTCCTCGACTGGGTTGTGACTTGGTTGTTGCGAAGCAATGGCAGTCGAACGATCTTGTTGCTCGCCTCTCTCGGAATGTGCCTAACCATCATCGACCACGGTCACATGAGGCTCATGTGAGTGGTGGCCATCTGCATCACCTTGGTGTTGTCCTACATGGCTTTCTTCTTGATCGGGATGGGGCCGATCATGTGGATATATAGCTCAGAGATTTTCCAGCTAAGACTGCGTGCGCAGGGGTATGCAATCCGCATCGCCTTGAACTAAGTGGTGAGTGGAGTGTTATCAATGATGTTCTTATCACTCCATAAGGCGATTGCCATTGTCGGGCCTTTCTTCTTGTTCCCGGCGATTGTGAGCATCGCGTTGGTGTTCTTCTACACTATGATCTTGGAAACACTATGGTGGATGCTGGAGGTGATGGGGCATTTTTTTTTTTTTGGGGTAAAAATACACCAATTAAAGGTTTGTGGGGATGAGATAGAGATGCAAATGAACAATGGGATCGATGGTCCGTGAGGAATAGTTAGGGAATTAATTATAAGGTAGCAGGTATTTGATAAAAATGAATATCTTTGTTAGGGTATTTTAAGTAATCAAACATGATATGTATTAGGTAATGTTTGCTAATGTGTGCAAAAAAAGAATTACAATGATGAATTTTCAATGAAAAAAAGTCAACAAATTTTTTTTTTTGAGCATATTCAATTTTCTTCTAAATAAGAAGTTTTTGCTAATGTGATTGGAACTTTTTTGTTTCACCTGTTAGTGCCCAGCCCCACTATGTAGTTGGGCCACACTCTTTTTTTCTTGACCTTGCCAAAATTTCCTTGTGTCATGCATGTCCATATACAATTTTTTTTTTCCTTTGAAAATTCGATCATTGTAATATTTGTTGGAGAAACAGCTTCAGGTAATTTTGATGATTTCCAAACTATCATATACATGTTGTTCATGCAGATTGTTTGAAACAATGTATACGGACTAGATGAAACAGTTGGTGTGATCCATCGGGTGAAATTTCATGAAGTGTTCAAACTTAGAAAATGGAAATAGCACCTTAAGAGCAATACAGCTGCTAGAAGCAACTGTTTGCTAGAGATGATGCAGGACGTGATTCCTAATGTACCATGATGATATCTGTCGAAGAATATGACCGTTGAAGATAGGGACTAGACAATAGAAGATTGAAGGGTCTATTGCAAAAGCAAACAACAGGTGACTGGGAGGGATGTTAGGAATAGTCAACGTAGGGAAAGCAGCGACAGTGCCTATTTTTGGTAAAAACTACAGAGGTCCAAGATAGAGGCTGTATGGGCAATTTTATCTTAGGATAGCAAGATTAACGGGCTTCTAATGGCTAGAAGACCCTCTAAAACATCTCCAACGATTGTATTGAAGATGTTTATAAATAGAGGCGATTAGGGGTGTGCATGGTCCGAGTTGGTCCAGTTCCCATATGGAACCGGGGATCGGACCGGTAGTCTCGGTGCTCATATGGAATCAGGGACCGGACCGGTAGTCCTGGTCCCCAAATTTTTGAGATCAGAGACTAGGGATCGAACTAGGACTGATGGTCCTGGTCCGGTTTGGTCTGATCTCAATAGGACTGACAAACAAGTCGAAGAAGCCGTAGCTCGCAATTCCACTTGTCGCACATCTTGGAGAGTTTGGCCTCGACCTTGCGGAGGCGCAGTAGATGCTAATGACATTCTTGTAGACATCAAAGAGGAGGCGTGGCGAGTACCAATGACGTTATAAATAAGTGTCTTCTAAAAGAAGGTCATTGTATTATTCTAGAAAGTTTCAACACTAAATATATAGTGTTATTTAATCATAGTTTTTGTTCTTTCAGTTTGACTATCTTGGATGAGAAGAGTGAGGTTCATTAAAAAATGAATTCATCTGCTACTTTTTGAATTTCAATATTAGCCGATTTTCTTTGGTTGGAAACTAAGAAATTTTTTTACAAATTGTATTCATTCTATAACCTGTGTTTTTACCTCAACAATAATAGTGATTATTGCCAATGTGAGAGTCTCTTTCAATTTAAATGAGTTCAAGGTAGAATATCATCGGACCATCAAAGAGAGAGAAAAAGGCCATGGATCTAGTTTTATGTAATATAACTCTTCAATTGTTTCAAATGAGTTCATGAATTTTGACAAATAACTCAAATAATTAAATTACCATATTCATTTTCAAGAAATATTTGTGTTGACACATAAATTTTGGCTCTAAGTTAATCATTCATCTCTTAAGAAAGTTTGAGGAGGAAGGGCATATATATATTTGGATTGGTTCGGTCCAGTCTTGTCCCCCCTGGAACCGGAGATCAGACCGCCCGGCCACTAGTCCCGTTTATTAGGATCGAGGATCGGACCGGTACCCTTAAAGACCAGACCAACCCGGTCAGTCCGGTCTGGTCCTGGTCTGATCCGGGCTGTCCCGATCCAATTTGCTCACACCTAGAGGCGATCCTTCTCAAAGCAAAAGTGGAAGAGTTATACGCATCAAACCGAAACAGTTGCTTAAGTTGCTCATCTTGCTGATATTGCTCTTTGCTCTTGCTTGAAAGATTCTTTGTGTAATCTTTGCATAGAGAAAATTTGCTAGAATACAAGTATACTTTAAAGTGTAGTGAGTGAATCCTGATAGTGTGATCTGTCAAGTGTAAAGGATCACCACTTGCAAGATTGTAACTTGTCAAGCATTTTTCTAATGTAGTCCAGCTTGTTTTTGTGGCTGTTAGTCTTGACAAGTGGAGTATAACTCTTTGTGTGCAACTGTTTTCTCTTTCACTTGTGACTTCATATAGCATGTATATTGTATACAACACGTGAAACAGTCGATTCACTCGATCTTTATTTTCAGCTTGAGATTTTCGCAAGAAAAGTTAAAAAGTTTTCAAAACAACCTATTCACCCTTCCTCTAGGTTGTATAGTTAGTCCCAACAATATTTTTTTCTTCAATTTCATATAAACTATAATTATTCTAAATACTCTAACTAAGTCAACATTTTTTTTACCACATGCCCCCTTTCAAATAATCATGTCCAACTTCCCATCGCCACTATCTACGTCACGTCGCCGTCGACCCCATTGTTCCTTTGCATCTCCATCTCCCTCGCCACAGACCTACACTAGATGTATTCACCGAAAAATTGTCCCATCTCCTCTAGCATCTACCCTAGTGTCTCCGGCATTATTGTGTAGAAAAACTCCCACGTGATGCTTGGGATCGCTGCGAATAAGAAGAAGGTTCCATCGATGGTGATCTCCTTGTACAACGATAAGAACATCATTGATAATATTTCACTCACCATCCGGTTGACCACAACATCGATTACGCACCCCTGCACACGTAGCCTCTGCGGGAAGATTTTCGAGCTGTACAGCCATGCAATCGACCCCATCTTGATGGAGAAGAAGGCTACATAAGACAACACTAAGGGGAGGCACATGGCCACCACCCACATGAGTTTCTTGTGGCTGTGGTTGATGATGGTAAGGCACATTCCAAGGAAGGCGAGTGAGAAGATCATCCCATCAACACTATTAAGCAGTAACGACCACTGCTTGACTCGTGTCGAGGAAGGTGGCGACGAGGATGAGCATTATATTTCCGAAGCTGACTACAATGGTCACAAGGAGCTTTTTGGCAAAGGTAATGATGTCAATTTTTTTGAAAATGCGAGGGCTATAGAGGACGATGGCGTCAATGCTAGAGGAATGTTGGAAGAAGTGGATTTCAATGACATATATGAGAATGTGGCGAACGGACGAGATCAGGTGAAGAATCAAATACTGCCACATGCCGTTCCGATGCTCTGCTTGGTGACATTGATGATGTTATCATTGCACTCCTTAGAGATTTTGATTATGGGTCATCTTTGCAAACTCCTCAATTCTTCTTTCTAGATTTTGCAAAAATGTCCCATTATTAAAATCCCTGATGAGTGCAATGACGATGTTGTCAAGGTCACAAAATAGAGAGGGTGTGGCAGAATCTCCTCCTCCACCCAACGCCATCCGTTCGCCATATTATCATCTGCGTTGTTGGGATCCCCTTATTCTAAAAAACCCCCTGGCATTGACACCATCATCCTCTACAACCCTCGCATTTTCGAGAAAGCTAGCATCACCTCCTCCGACAAAAGGCTCCTCATGACCATTGCATTTGACTTCGTAAAGACAATGTTTATCCTCGTAGCAATCATCTTCATCGATCGAGTCAAGAGGCAACCGTTGCTACAAAGTAGCATTGGCGAGACAATCTTCTCGCCCGCCTCCCTTGGAATATGCCTCACCATCATCAACCACAGCCACATGAAGCTCATGTGAGCAGTGGCCATGTGCATTGCCTTGGTGTTGTCCTACGTGGCCTTCTTCTCAATCGGAATGGAGCCGATCATGTGGGTGTACAACTCGGAGATCTTCCTACTGAGACTACGTGTGCAGGGGCACGCAATTGGTGTTGTCTTGAACCGGGTTGCGGGTGGAGTGTTATCAAAGACGTTTTTATTAATGTATAAGGCGATTGCCATTAACGAGGCCTTTTTCTTGTTCGCGGCGAATGTGAGCATCACATGGGGTTATTCTACACAATAATGCCACAAACGCAAGGGCGGGCACTGGACGAGATGGGCCAATTTTTTGGTAAATACACCAAGTGGAGTGTTACGGTGAGGGAGACAAAGATGCAAAGGAATAATGGGGTTGACTGTGATTCTGTGGAGGCAGCTGCTAGGGACAATTAGGGAAATTTTAAGGCAGCGGGTATCTGGTAAAAATAGATGCCTTTGTTAGGATATTATACATGATATGAATATTGATGTTTGCTAATGTGGTTGAGGACAAAAAAGAATGACAATGATTATTTTTAAAGAAAAAAACCAACCAATTTTTTTTAGGAAATTCAATTTCTTTATGAATAAGAAGTTTTTGATAAAGTGGTTGAAACTTTTTGGTTTCACCCATTTGACAGCCCAGCCCCACTATGTAGTTTTGCCACACTCTCTTTTACTTGGCCTCGTTGAATTTTCCTTGCATTGCGCATGTCCCATAAGTGTGTTGTACATTGCCGTTCATGCGCCATGCATGTTGCATACACAATTTCTGGAAGGACTTCTAGCTAAGGATTATGGAGAATTTTTCATCTAGACTTTTTATTTACTCATGGTTAGAGAGTTCGTTGGTTTGCTACTATCGGTTGATAAAGTGGGAAGGACTTTTGGGAAGAAGGACAACATTCAACCTTGGAGAGATGAATTGAGGAGTTTGTGAAGATGACCCATTATAAAAAAAAAAATGAAGTGCTCAGATGGAGAGGATTAAATTTTTTGCTTTCTATGGGGAGTATTGTTTCACAAAGAATTTGACATATTTATGGATCATTTGATGGAAAATTGGAAGGCAATGGGATTTCTCAACAGAATTGATACACACAATGAACGTTACAATGATTAATGTACTTTATTAGAAAGAAGTGCAATGAAGATACATGTCCAAATGAACAAAATATTTCGTAATATGGCCGTTAAAATTACATCAAGAGGCTTAAATCTTAAGTTCTTGACAAGAGCATGTGTGGGGCTAGAGAAAAGCCCCAAAGGAAGAAGAGTGGGCATTTGCAAGTCGAATTTCTATGATGGATAATGACTTGCGTGGTCTATGGGCAACGCCTAATTGCACAAATCTTTCGACTTTACCCTGCAAAGAAATTACAATTTGATGATACTCTTAGATAGCCTCTACTTGTCTGTGCAAAGACTTTGTTACACCGTATGTCAATCGCATATCTTCCACTTTCTTTGTCTTGTTTGACTAGTCTGAGGGCACTAGTATCTTGTATGCATTTAACAGAACTCCCTTCAAAGAGGGACCCTAAGCATCTCTTTTCCTTATTCAAGTTGGATGTTTAACCCAACTGAGATTTTTATGTATGTCATCGTCAAATTTTGGCACGAAAGCTAAATCTCTAAGGTGATTTCAAGCCTTTCGCAATTGGAAGATGTCATCATTCATGTAGACCCAGATAATATCTCCCTAAACAAATGAGCCCGAGCTCAAAGGAAATTCCATTAACACAACAACCTGAGATGCAACCACCTAATCAAAAGGCTTGCACTTATTTGTCTCTATTTTATAATATATATGTACACACACATATTCTCTATTTTAATGAATTCCTTAGTTGAAGTATTTTTGGTGATGTTAAGTTTTTGAAGCTAGAACAGCGATGAACAGAGCTAGGTGAATTATGAACAAAGCAAAGGGAAACATATGAGTTGATGTTCTGAAGGTGAAAAAGGAAATAAACAATTAAACTAATAAAATCATATAATATTAATGCCTATGTAATTTTATCTGATCACATTGTTTATTAAAGAGCATGATATGACATCGTGACATCATTT
The DNA here is from genome assembly GCA_001662345.2 of Metrosideros polymorpha var. glaberrima. NCBI lineage: Eukaryota > Viridiplantae > Streptophyta > Magnoliopsida > Myrtales > Myrtaceae > Metrosideros > Metrosideros polymorpha. The sequence continues at coordinate 12,408,623 of BCNH02000005.1, forward strand.
TGGAATGGTCAGTGCTTATGGGATTGACCTATATAATCACTTGTGCAGGTTGGTTGACGTTGAGCGCATGACTCTCTTTCAGCCAGCATAACCAAAGCTAATAATCATTCCAAATCTAGTATCACCATCTACCAAGAATATAAAGCTCTAACTAAGGCTTCCAAATCGTAAAAATTAAGCGAGAACAGTGACATACATTTTGGATAGCTTGTTCCGCGCACCACCGACGACCTTGGCGACACGGAGGAGGGTGAAATCGGCCTTGACGTCCTTCAACTGGTTCAGCAGGTTGGCATTCGACTTCTGCCTCAGCTCGTGTACCTTAATCCTAGCTGTCACAATCCAATTTCAAGAGTGAAAGGCAAGTTCAATCCGCAAAAATCAAGATAGCATGCAAGATATCCATGAAATTGACAGAAAGAGCAGCGGAACGAGCGTCCTCTCTCGCCACTTTCGATTCCAAATATCCGCAGTTTTCTGAGGAGCGTTCTGGTGTGTATGCTGTATTATCTCTGTCCCCTGTCTAAGTTGAGCGAGTCATGAGCTTAAAAGAGACAATCTCTCAATCCGTTAGATGAGTGAGGAAATAGCTTAGAGAGAGAGAGAGAGAGAGAGAGAGAGAGAATGCAGTAAATCAGGCCTTGGTGATCTTCCTTGGTCTTCTCGTGCGAGCGCGAATTTGTTTACAGAAGGAGAGTTTTTATGAGAGAGACGACGACGAACTCGGGATGGTGGACGCTTGTTTTACCCAGTGATCCTCTACTGAAAGAATTCAGGATTGTTCAAACGTGAACTGCTTTTGCTGAACGTGAGTCTCCACCGAGAGTTCTAATGCATTCTTGAATGGATCCCCTTTTCAATCTCATGATCTTCTTGAAGCTCACCCAAAAACTCACGTTCACAGCAACAACGATAGTGGTGACAAGCTTGGTGATGATCCCATCCCAATCCTCTTCATATACACATAAGAGCAGTGACGATGGCGGAAAGAGGCAATCTACGAGAAAGCGAGATTAGACAAGAATCACCTGGTCATGATGCGGAAGATGAATACGAACAGCGATCGACACAATTCGATTGCCTTAAGTCTGACGAAACTGAGGAAATTGGCTAACCGATCGCAAGCTGGTCGCAAACGGTTTGAACGCCGGGCTTGCAGCTCCTTCGATTAAAGCGTAAGAACAAGGCCACCTTCGTGCTCTTGTCCAAATCTCGAATCGACGAGGAAAGAATGAACGCTCGCCCATCTCTTGAAGTGCCGCGGTCAAGACCCTGGCCGTGTGGACTTCTCCCCTAAAAGCGTGAACTCTGGGAAAATCCATCTCGCCAAATGTCTTCCTCTTCTCACGAACGTACGTTTTTCTCAAGAGCCATGGGGGCTAAGGATTCGAGTGAGATTTGAGAAGAAAATTGTTGTGATCTTCAAGAATCCCATTGTAACAAAGAAAGGTGGCTGTAGAGATGAGTTTTTGCTTCAAAAATCGGAATCCCAACAAATTCTATCTTCTTGCAACAACTTACGAGCCAACATCCAAGATTTTCCCAAGTTCCGCAATCCAAAGTCCGCTCACCTTTGCTAACGGATTTCTTTTGTTTTTTTTTAAACAAGTTCTCATCCAAAAATTCTCCTTTTGAATTATATTCAAATGTCAGACCCTGTATCGGTTCTTGATTTTCTTTTGGATTCTAATCAAACTCACTTTAGATAACCACTTGGACTTATTGAGCGAATGTTACCCATCAGATTTGCTCTATTCCTTCTGTTCTCACCTCACCAAGGTTTACGGCCACAAGTGTTATCGCTTCATCTTTTGAACTCGTGAGCATGTGATGGCCGGCTATTTATAGGAGGTTATCCCATGTGCGATAGTCCATGGTAACGTCATCGATAGGTCATGAGATTGGCATGTGTGATGCGTGTCCTAAATGAGATGCGAATGTGAACTATGTAAATAGTAATTTTAATTTTCTTATGCAATAAATGACTAAATGAACTAGCGAAAATTTAGGTGTCAACGCATTTTACCAATGATCATTAGCTTATTATCTATTGTATTATCCTTAAACATCTATTTTTTTTTATCAAGTTCAGTATTTTTTTAAAAAATCAATAAATAAAGGGCAGGTATCTAAAAAATGTTCTCGAATGATATAGTTTGTTTCTAAAAGATCTTTCTTCAATCATAAAATATTTTATTTAAATGAACCAAATTTACGTAACTAAGAATGATGGATCCTCCTGAACCGATCTTCCGCTATAATGCGTCACATCCGAGTTCATCTTATCGTAACGCCTACATATTTCTTCAAGTAGTTGAACTTTTCAATAAGTATGCTTTTTAACAGGATCATCCCATAGGACTATATTTAAATGTTCAACCAACTAGATTTTCGTACCTATGTAAAGTTTCCTATGTGAACCGCCATGTCACTAGTTTTCGGCTACAATTTGCCAAGAGGACTACATTGAAATTTTGCGCAAAAGTTTACTATCACATTGACAAAATCAGAAAGCTTAGGACCGAGTTTGTATCCATACAATAAATTTACGACTGAATTAGTATTTTTCCCTAAGTTTTTTTATTGTGCTTGATTCCATTCACTTGGGCTACATAAAAAGTGAAGTCCAAGCGTGAGGTATTACCACAGTAACACATCGTGCAAATTTGAGAAAAAATTTCATTCAATCACAAACATGATCGACATTGGAAGTGGGAGTAAGATTTTTTTGATCAGTCCATCAATATTCTTATCCAAAAGTGGCCTTCCGATACCCAACGGAACTCGAATTAAGATGTTTTCATGTTTGGGCTGCACAGGTCATCAAATCTACAATAGAAACAAAGAACAGGTATGAAGACAGCAAAACAAATATCTATTCTCCGTTAGACTCCGGGAACAATAAGAAGTGCCATGAAAAATGCCGAATTCACTTGAACGAGGAAGTAGAGCATGTTGAGGATAACCTACACGAGGGGTTTGATAGGCTCTTATCGCCAACGTCGCTCGGATGACATGAGGTAGCGACTCGCCTTTACATTTCAATGATGGGATCGATGTAATTTGAGTACCCTTTTACGCACATGATGGGATCAAATTTAACTCCAGGAATCATCGCGTAAACATGGGACTTGGTGTTCGAGAGGACCATCTCGTAGGAACATCTCAATGACTGCCTGAAAATGGGACTTGGTGTGAAAGAGGAGCATCTTGTTGGTGTTAGGTTTTGGTGCACAATCACAATGAAATAGAGAAAAAGTCGAGAGAGAGAGAGAAATCGAGGCACAATGTTTTATTTCGGTTCACCCTTAAACTAAGGCTATATCCAACAAGTGATTCTCGTGCTTTCCTATCGATGGGAAGTATGAACCACATCCGAACAGTTAGAACATCTCAATGATCTGAGTTTGTGCTAGTTCCTAATCCTCTTAGTGAGAAAGTGGGAATAAGGATGATTGAAGCGGGAAGAGGGATATTGGCGCAAGACAATGTTTATTGATCTTTTGAATTTGGTCCATTACTATTGTTTTCCCAAAACTACCCTCCCAATGTCCCACCTAAACCTGAACTGAGATCTTTCGAGTTTGGGTTGGACGGATCATCGGAACTATTACCTAAAGAAAGAAATAGTAGGAAGAGAGGAGATAGAAATATCTACTTGCCGTTAGATTTTCCGAGGGACACATATAGAGACTAACCTAATTATTTGAAGTTGATTGAAGCTTCAATTTCGTTGAAAATTTTCATTAGAGAAGACAATTTGGTAGTCTTCGTCAAGAGTTCGTCATTGATACCAAAATCGCCTAAATTTGACGACCATTATGAATCGCGTTGATTGGATTTTAAATGAAGAAGTACTGAAGGGTCAAAGTTTGTTCAATATCGAAAGATGGACAAGCCCGCCATTTAAAACCACTACTATATATTTTTTTATTATCCGAACTGACTTGTAGCAAGTTTGGTAGGTGGGCTTTTCATCGGCGCGAAAATCGCTTAATCTTATAACCGGACGAAGAAATTATGGGCTTTTGAAGTGTTCGGGTGTTCGGGTCTTCGACTTTTCCGTGGCCATCTCAATTACGGATCCCACTCACACACCGAGAATTCCCGATGAAGAAAGGTGAAACGGTGAATATTCTTTCGGCTTGAAAAGTCCAAGCTTGAAAATAGAGGAATTCGGTCAAAGAAAGGAAAACAAAAAGAAGAAGAAAATCACGGAGAGAGTTGCTTGGCTGTTTCGACCAAAAAAAAATAATTTTGCTTGGCTGCGGGATAGTCAACGGTTCGGTTTAGGTTTTCTAAAATCCGAATTGAACCGAACTGATAGGGGTGAGCAGCTTAATCGAATTGCGATCCGAACCGAACCGAAATTTTGGTTCTTATTTGTTAGAAAATTGAGTGATCGAAACCAAAAAATAGATAGAATAGAAAATAAATCGGACACTAAGTTTACGTGATTCGGCCATAGTAACCTACATTCACGGGGAGAGTAGCACGGAATCTCATTATAAATCAAGCGATATAATAGAGATTACAATCACACTTCAATCACTCAAACACTCTAAGTATTTTCTAAACCTCCAATTACATCCAATAACCCACAATTGTTTAACCCTCACAATTTCTCACGAAATAATTTCTCAATCTCACGAAGGAATTGTACACAAATTCTTATCATAAGAATTTAATTAGCTTCAATGCTTGAATTCTTCTTCAGGGTGTAATTCACATGCAGAAACTCCTTTTTTGATGATCTTTACAAAGAATATTCACTTTTTATATATAGCCAAGAACAGATCCAAAATAGGAAACCTCTTTTCAAAAAACCTTTTCCAATTAGGAAAATCATTCAATTAGGACACGTATTCAAAATAGGAAACATATTTGAATTAGGAAAGTTTTTTTTTCGGGCTCAAACTTGAGACATATCTTTGACAATCTCCACTTTGGCTCGACGTTTAAGCCAAGTCACAATCGCTTTACGCTAGAATTTGAATTTTGCTGCTACTCTCCCTCAGCCCTCGATGGGCTCAATCGCCATAGACATCTTCCAAACCGAAGTCGCGCTTAAACTTCTTTATAACCATGGACCTCACTAGAACACCAACTCCACATGCACCTTTAACTGCTCTACAAGAATTTTTCAACACAATCTCCTTAGTCACAAATAAAGCAAAACCACCATTGCATCCATATCTGTTAGAAGATTGAACATGTACCTTATTAATTTCAGCAGTTACAGCAACTGTTGGCTCTTTAGACTCCATCTCGCTACAAGCACTATCTGTGTTGATTATCTTGCTATTACCCATTATCTCAAGAGTTTCTAGTTGTAACTCCACCTCAAGCTGAACACCATTCAGATCCATATAAGCACTGCTAACAACACTTCTATCCAGAAGAACTAGAGACTCATCAAATGTTACTTCTTTGTTGATAATAGATGAATTTAATTTCGGGCACCACAACCGATAACCCTGCTCATTTTATGCATAGCTTAGGAATATGCACTTTCTTGCCCTTCTATCGAGCTTACCACCACTAACTCGAACATAACACGGACAACAAAATATTATAATAACAAAATAATCAGCAACATTACTAAACCACACTTCTTCGGGAGTCTGACATCCAATCGTAATCGATGGAGATCTATTCATTAGGTAGCTTGCCGTACTAAACGCATCCGCAAGGAATCTCCTAACCATACAAGTACTAGAGAGCATTTTATGGGCCATTTCTAATAATCCTCTGCTCATCAACTCTACAACATGTTGTGGTTCATTGGCACTAATGCGGTGTCTCACTATGCATTCCTTCATACAAAATTCATTTAATAGCTTCGAACAGAACTCCATACTACTATCAATTTGTATATGCTTGATCATCTTACCAGTCTTCTTTTCGATCAAAACTCTCAACCGCCTGATTCTGACAATAGCATCAAACTTGTGCCTAAGCACAAACACTCAGGTCTTCCTCGAGTAGTTATCAATAACTGTTAGCATAAATATAGCACTCTTCGTTGAAGGAAATCGTGACAACCTGTAAACATCCAAGTGAATTAATTCTGTAATCTTCGAGATTTCTTTGATAGTTGTACTGAACTGCATTTTTCACCATTCATCTAAATCACAGCACCTGCATACATTTAATTCGTCAGCAACATAACCACATAAGAAATTTATTTCACTTAGAACCTTCAGGCGAGCTCGCTAATGTGCCCCAAATGTATATGCGACAATTCAGACTCTCGAATGGATGCATTCGATTTCTCCTTAGCGAATTCCGTCACTCTCTCACCTTGAAGCTTATACATGCCACTGTATTTGATTCTTTTTATTATCATCAAGGCACCTCGAACAACCTTCAAAATTTCACATTCTGAAGAATACCGGCACCTAGCTAAATCCAGGGCACTTAGGGAAATCGGGTTCTTTTTTAACTCTAGAACATGCCTCACTTCAGTCAATGTCCACACGATACCATCATGCGTTCTGATTCTAACATCGCCAACACCTACAACATCGCATTCGACATTGTTCCCCAACTGCACTTTATTACTATCTATACATTGATAAGTAGTAAACAAGTTCCTATTTGGTGTAGCATGAAACAAACAGCTAGAATCCATAATCTAAAATCCATCTATCAAAAGACGAATCATCAGTGACAGACAAGATATAATCATCATTATCCGAATTATAGTCAGCTACAGCTGCAATATCATTAGTAGACTTAACTCTAATTCCTTTATCCTTATTATTTTTCAGCTTAAAGCAGTCCCTTTTACGATGCCCCCTCTTGCCACAATTCCAATAGACAGTATCCCCAGTCCTAGATTGACATATTTGTTTATGTTTATGCTACTTTTGCTAACACGTGTATTAGTTCTTCCTCTATTTTCACTTACATTTGCCATATTCTCTTCTACGGATATCATTACTCAGAATCAAATATCAAATCCCATTAAACGTCAAACTAATTGACCTAGAAGAATTAGTAACAGCAGTAATAGTAGTATTCCAACTATCAGACAATGAGGATAATATAATCAAAGCACATACCTCATCTGCAAAGTCAATCTCAACTGAATTCAATTGACTAACGATCACATTGAATTCATTGAAATTATTAGCAACTGACGCACCTTCGCTCATCTTCAAGGTAAACATACGTCGCATCAAATAGACCTTGTTGATCGTAGAGGGCTTCTCGTACATATCCGACAAGGCTTTCATCAAACCTGTAGTGATCATCTCTTTCATGATGTTAAACGCAACGTTACGAGCCAACGTCAGCCGAATAACACCCAATGCTCGTCTATCTATCAATTCCCAATCAGCTTGCTTCATTGTTTCTAGCTTCTCCCCAAATAAAAGTTAGTACAGTTTCATCTAATACAAATAATCTTCAATCTGCATCTTCTAGAAACCAAAATCATTTCCATCAAATTTGTCGATTTTCACTTTTTCTTCTTCTATCGCCATCTATTTGCTTCAACTCACTCAAACCAGGCTTTGATACCAATTGTTAGAAAATTGAGTGATCGATACAATAAAATAGACATAATAAGAAAATAAATCACACACCAGATTTATGTGATTCGGTCATAGTGACCTACATCCATGGAGAGAGTAGCACGAAATTCAACTATAGATCAAGCGATACAACGGAGATTATAACCACACTCAAGTCACTCAAACACTCTCAGTATTTTCCAAGCCCTCAATTACATCCAATAACTCTCAAGTGTTTAGCCCTCACAATTCCTCATGAAATAATTTCTCAATCTCTCAAAGGAATTATACAATTAAATTTTTACCACAAGAATTTAATTGGCTTCAACGCTTGAATTCTTCTTCAGGGTGTAATTCACAACCAGATACATCCACTTCTTATATATAGCCAAGAGCATATCCAAAATAGGAAACCTCTTTTTAGGAGACCTTTTCCAATTAGGAAAACCATTCAATTAGGAAACCTATTCAAAATAGGAAACATACTTGAATTAGAAAAGTTTCCTTTTCGGGCTCAAACTCGAGACATATCTTTAACATTATCAATTTAGTTCGGGTTTTCAATTTTTGAAATGGAGAACGGAGACGAGTATTAGGGTTCATGGAGATTTTGAGATTGGTGAGAAAGAAGAGAGATTTTAAGTTGGTTGTTCAGTTATTGTTGAGAATTTTAATTCAGTTAACCGAACCAAAAAGAGAACGGTTATTTTTTTATTATCTTAATTAAAAACCAAACTAATCCTAAAATGCATGAAACTTCGGTTCAATTCGGTCGGTTTTTCGATTCGGTTCTGATTCTCCTACTTGGCTGAAGGTGGAAATTGGGTGATATAACACAAGTGGAACTCACGGATAAGAGCACCTAGCGAAGGAAAAACAATCGACCAGAGGGGAACATAGCCAAAATTAAACCACACGGTCCCACTCTCGAAGGAAATTCGGCTGACGTTCGCGTTGTTTTACGCATCCGGAGGGAGCACTTGGAAGCGCACGCGAGGGAAGGCTCGGAACAAAGATGAAGCCCCGCTGCTGCTCCGCCACAATGGGAAATGCTGGCTATTACAATTCAGTTTCCGCAATCCCTTTATTTCCAACGCGTTTGTTGGAGTCAAAGTCCAAGTTAGGTAACTTGCTAAAATAAAATCAGTTCAAATATATATTTACCTAAGTTCGCATTTATTGTGATTCTAACGTGATTGTGGAGATTTTAGGCACATTGGCTTATTGGAAGTTCACCTTATCAAGTCGTACATATAATCAAGAATTCGGCCTTTAAGACTTAAGACCGGATTCCTGATTACTTAATGCATTGAGGTTTGCCCTAATTCTAACAATGTATTTATTGCTTTGATTTATTGAGGGTTGCATTAATTGATTGTGCACCAGGATGATCACCCATTGCATGTTAGAGGCTTAGGATTAAAATCAACCTAGATTGCCTGCTAAACGTTTTTTAAAATAAAGAGAAAAGGTACCAAAATGGCATTAGATAAATATAGCATAACCAAGTTCCTGTATCCATAAATCTCTAATTCGCAGAAGTAAAGTGTTCTCCCACACTTTACTTGGATTTCTAATTTACCAATAGTAGATAAGTAGTGACTCTTAATTGAATTAAATTGTATGTGAAACTGATTAAGTCAAAACCCCAAAGTTGTAATTGGTATAGACTTGAGAAAGTCCGCACTAAGTTTTTGACTTAGTAATTTATTAGCTTTCCTTTTGGTGGTTCACCTTGAGGAAGGTCACGATAATATTTCACTCATCTAACGATAAATGTGTACAGATAATTTTACATTGAAAGTGAACTAAAACTAAAACTAAATATTTTGGTGAATCAAATGAACCTCTTGCGCCCCATCGCTTTAAGTAACTATTGATAAAAAAAAAAGTACCTATGCGGTGAAGCCTTCATTTTTCAATTCCTAAATGACCGGCTCTACACCCTAATCTTAAATCCAATTTTAGTAAACTTGGGTTCTTACATGACTGAAAAAGCAACACTTTGTGGAATTGGGATATATTAAAACTAGTCTAGAAAATTAATTGATTAAATGATGTGACAGATTAGAGCATGTCGTTTAACAAGTGAGCCATATTCACTATTGAAAAGACTACGACATTAGCTAACAAAACAATGGTAAGAATTCTAAGACTTGTCACTAAATTAATTTTTTTAAGTGATGCGGCGCTTTTTCAGTGGGAATTTAAGATGGGCCCATTTAAGCACCTAAAAGGAATATAACACATCACTTAAACAAAAGAATTTAGTAAGCACCTGCAAGGAATATAACACATCACTTAACAAAATAATTTAGCAGTAGAGTCTTAGTACGTTTAGTATTTAGAAATATGGCCAAAGTGATATCCGTGTAAATTTGTCGAAGTAATGTTTACGATACTGTGATCTGATCGTTAAACCAGTCTGTAAAGGAATATGGCTAGTTGTATAAGTGGAACTTTTAAACAAGTGAATTTATAACGCCAAATATGCACTTTTTATGTTATTTAGTAAAACCTATCTCATCTGAGAAAAGTAAACCCATCATATCCAAAGAGGAAAAGATAGATCTATTTCTCATCTCATGAGATAGCTATTGTTGAAAGGGATAAGGAATAATGCCTGATTTTTCCTTGCTGAGACTAGTTTATGTGGGATGAATTAGTCAACAACTTATTGTTTACGACTCCTCTGTTTTCAACGTACCAATTGATTGGTCCATTTAGGCATATACTAGAAGCTCCTCGATCTTATTACTTCTGGTCGGCTAACAGGTCCATTTTTAATTGTCCTTTTATGAACTTATACAAGCAAAACATAAGAGGCCGAATTGTACAAACTGAGTTTGGAGCCATTTGAATTAATCTATATGAAGAAAGGAAGAAAGAAAGGAAGAAGACGGAACCTAAACAGCATGATAAATTCAAGGACCAAAATTTCGATTTCATTAAACTAATTCGAGAACCACCCAAATACTCACATTTTCTTTATCTACCATTCGAAGATGGAGTGGCAAATAATCCAGATATCATAGATTCGAATCATCAAAATGCATTTTTCGATATGAAGTCGATCACATGTCAAGAGATAACTGTACTCGTATTAAGGCCCCATTTATTTCACAAAAAATGAGTGATTTGGAAAACATTTAAAACAAATGATCACTTATTTACTTATAGAAATGAATGAACGAAAAAGAATTTTATCGTCTACGCAAATGTTCAGACACAAATTGTTATCGGTAATGAAAATATTTTCAGTGACTAAATATATTAAGTGATGCAAGTCATCATTTTTAGAACAATGTTTTTTAAATTATTTATTTTTCGCAAATCGAATTGAGCCTGAGAGTAATCAAACAGAAGCACGCAAGTCGAACTCAACTTCGAATTTGCGATCGACTTCGTATCGAAAAATGCATTTTGATGATTCGAATCTCTGATATCTGGATTATTCGCTGCTCCATCTTCGAATGGTAGACAAAGAAAATGTGAGTATTTGGGTGGTTCTCGAATTAGTTTAATGAAATCGAAATTTTGGTCCTTGAATTTATCATGCTTTCTAGGTTCCGTCTTCTTCCTTCCTTTCTTTCTTTTTTATATAAATTAATTCAAATGACTCAAAAATCAGTTTGTACAAGTCAGTGAACCGGCTTCTCTTGCAAGCAAAATGCCATCTTTATGAACTTATTCCATCGACTTCTCTACAGAACCAGGAATTTATCCCTCTGTCATCTCAACCGAGTGATGCCCGAATCATCAAGTCTTGTTCATAACCAAACGATGGATAATCCCAGTCACTCTCAAGAAGGCAAAGACATGTTCCAAGCTCAATCCCACCTCTACAATCACACCTTCAACTTCATCTCTTCCATGTCTCTCAAATGTGCGGTCCAACTCCGCATCCCCAATGTCATACACGACCACAAGCGACCCATGACCCTCCCTGAGCTTGCCTCAGAGCTCCGAATCCACCCATCCAAAACGACGTGTCTTACCGTCTCATGCGCATTTTGGTTCACTTGCGCATTTTCGCAGAGATGCTTGTTCCCAAGAATGGAGAACAAGAAGAAGAAATTAAGGCTTATGTCTTGACACCTTCTTCGTGTTTGCTTCTGAGAGACAAGGTCGCAGGGCTCTCGCCGTTCGTTGCGACCATGCTTGATCCGGCTCTTGTGAGTCTTGGCATTTTCTTGGAGATTGGCTCCAAGGAAATAACCACGACGATTGTAGAGACAAATTAAACAATCCTTTTGAGGCTGCGCATGGAGTCAATCTATGGGAATATGGGAGGAAGAATCCTGAATTTGGGAATACGTTCAATAGAGCAATGGCCGGTGATTCACAGTTGATGAATTTGGTAATCAAGTATTATAAAGAAATCTTTGAAGGGTTGAATTCTTTGGTGGATGTCGGAGGCGGCACGGGAACCATGGCAAGGATAATCTCCGACGTGTGTCCGGGGTTGAAGTGCACGGTGCTTGATCTCCCGCATGTGGTTGCCGGCTTGCCGGAGACCGAGAATGTGAAGTTTGTTGGTGGTGATATGTTTGAGTCCATCCCTTTTGCAGATGCTATTTTACTCAAGGTGTGCACCATAGCATTTCACCGTTATAAATTGGATGTGGATCTTAATTTGCATAATAAGTTGATTCCATCTCATTATTTGGAAAGAAACTAATTCAGCATCTCCAATTCGAAATTTTCATTTCACAAAGATTACTTAATATAGGACATTGAATTATAAAATTTTGCGTTCTAGATTCAATTCATTGTTGAGTGAGTGAATCTCATTCATTAACTATATTAAGAATATGTATCGAATTTGAGCCTATAAAGGAAATCGATTGAGGTGGCTTTCCTAGTTTGAGTGGGTTCGTTAATTTCAGTAGTTTCCTAGTTTGAGTAGGTTTTTTAATTTCAATGGTTTTCTAGTTTGAGCAAGTTTTCTAAAGGGTTTCCTATTTTGAATACCTATGTTATTACATATAAGAGATGAAATTCTGTTTAGTATTGCCCACTAGGGCAAAAAAAGTACTGTTAGAGTTTTCTCTCTATGAGTTTTTTGAGTCAATTCTTTGTAAAAGAATATGAAGTACCACTTGTGGATATTGCTTTGGGTGTAATTTAGGACTACAAACACTTGAGCGATTGTAACTCTATATTCTTCGGATTAACAGTAGATTTCACGGTGATTAGCTCACCCTGTGTAGTAGGTACCAATGCTCAAATTGATCACATAAATCTCTGGTATTTTTTTATCCTTCCCCATTGATTTCACTGGTAATTTCTTCTTCTCGTGTTAGACTAGAATTGTAAAATTCTTTGTTAGCTTCCATGTTATTTCACAACTATTGGTATTAGAGCTTAGATTAGGGTTTGTAGGGTTAATTTGGTACTTTTGCTTGTCCGATCACTATATGAAAAATATAGTTTTGTAGTTATATTAGGAGTGAAAGTGGAAATTGATGAGTTTAATGGAAGGAACAATATTTCTATTAGGGACCATTAAGATGTGTGCCATGTTAACAATCCAAGGTTTGACAAAGGTATTGGTTAGCAAAGATAAATTGACAGAAATGATGAAAGGAACCTAATAAGGTAGAGCTGATGGATAAGGCAAAAAACACGATCTTGTTAAATCTATCAGAAGAGGTATTAATTGAAGTGACCGAAGAGAAGGATGTTGCAGTGTTGTAGGAAAAACTTGAGGCACTTTATCTTATGAAGGGTTTAAAAAATTGCTTGTATATATTGGAAAGGTGTTTCAATCCTGATTGGTTGAAGGCACATATATCATAGCCCATTTACATGAGTTTACTTAATTCATGATGGCAAAAGGACACATAAAGTGCTAAAATTTGTGTACGGATATCACTTTAGTGCCAAAACTTTTCGCCGACTCACTTAAGTGCTAAAATTGGAGAAAAAAGATCATTTAAGTGCCAAATTAGAGAAATTCCGGCCAAATTTCACAATTGGCATTTATAATTCAATTTTTATTTGACATGGAAATTTTTTTTTGAAAAAAAACTTAATGTATGTAGGCTCCACTTGAATTTTTAGATTTATTAATAAGCTAAAAATATTTAAAAAATTAGCTGAAGAAGAAAAGGGGGGCAATTTGTAACGGCAAGGGTTGTGCAAGCCCTCACTGCTGCCGCCTCGCCCATGCCAATGAGGGTAGAGGATAGCCGGCGAGGGTTGCTAAGCCCTGGCTAGTGGCCAATGACCCTAGGTGAGGGAAAACGACCCTCGCTGAAGCCTAGGCGAAGGTCACTGGCCTTCGCCTCAACCTGGCCAAGGGCCACCACAAGCGACTGACCCCCCCTTCCCCCTCTATTGGCGGCCCTTGGTCAGGTCAGGGCAACCTTGCCCAGGCCTCAGCGAGGGTCTCCTGCCCTCACCTGGGGTTAGCAGGGGTCGCTAGCCATTGGTCGGGGCTTGGTGACCCCCACCAGCCATCCCCCACCCTCGCCAACATGGTCGGTGAGGCTAAGGCGGCCACGTTGCGTACTCCTCCCTTTTTATTTTTAATTTTTAGCTTATTATTTAGTCAAAATTTTATTTTTTAAATATTTTTATCTTTTTTAAATGCTGACTAGACCTCCAGCTGACTCAAAATATTAAAAAAAATGGCCACGTAGGATTTCCGGTCAAACTCGTTGAAATTGGCACTTAAGTGATCGTTTTAAAAAAAAGTTAGCACTTAAGTGATTCAAAAAAAATTTTTAGCACTAAAATGAGCGTCATACACAAGTTTTGACACATCTTGTGTCCTTTTGTAGCCTAACTTGAAGATAAACAAGGTATGATGTTATTACATATCTACTAAATTCTTTTGAGCACTTTACCAATTCACTACAACAAGGATATACTATGATTACATTGGAAGAGGTACAATTCACCTTATTTTCTAAGGAGTGGAAAAAGAAGTTATGAGAACATAACTTAGCAGTGGATATAGAGCAAACTTTGGTTATGCAGGGTATAAATGAACGCAGAGAGTCTAAAGGTAGCAAAAGAACAAGCCACTCTAAATTGAGGTCCAACTTTTGGAATTGTTGATATTATCACTACAATGAGGAGGGCAATACAAGAGAGATTGTTTGAAGTACAAGGGTAAGAGAGTTACGATGGAGTCTGCAGAAAATGGTAATGTCACTATAGCAAATAATAGTACTAGTAATACAGATGATGTGTTATCTGCATTTTTTCCAAAGGTTGGAAGTTCACTTCTAAATACCCAAAAGATCAAATACTTGGGGATGTCTCATAAGGGATAACAAGCAGATCTTCATTCAAGGAGATGGTGAATTTGCTAGCTTTTATATCCGAGATAGAAATAAAAAAACGTGGAAGAAGCTCTACAAGATGAAAATTCGAAGGAAGCAATGCAAGAATGCAAGAAGTTGAATTTTCTACTTTTGCTCCAAAAGTAAATTTTTAGAGAAGAAATGTGTTTGATAAAACAAGAGAAAATTTCTGCTTTTTAGAGGAGAAATGATAATATTTTAATATTTTTAAAATTTTTAAATATTTTTTAAAAAAATTTAATTTTTTTATTATTTATTTTTCCTTCCTTCCTTCTTGCTTCCTGCACAGCAAGAAGTGTGGCCAATGAGGGGTCGCCGGCCACTTGGGCGACGATCGTGGCCCTCGCTCGGCCTCGCCCAGGCACGTGAGGCCTTGGGCGAAGGGCCAAGGTGACCTTGCCTATGACTAGCGAGGCCATGGCAGTCTTCACCTGTGGTCGGTAAGTCACGGCCAAAGCTGGCCTGGCGATTTGTTGCGTCTCATCTCGACCCATTGCGAGCTCTGGTGATGCATTACGAGCCTTGCCCATGGCCTTGCGCACCTGGACAAGGGCAGCAACCCTTGCCGGTCACACTTCCAAGCAAGAAGGAAAAATTAAACATTAAAATTTACAAAAATTTCAAAAATATTAAAATATTATTATTTTGACCGATCGGCGCTGACTGAATTGGCACAAATACAAAAAGTTTAGGATTGAATTGGCCAAAAAAAAAGAAAATACTCCAGAAGTAGAGAAGTGAAAAAGAAATTCCTCTTTTTTGGGCAAAATCAACTTTTGGAGGGAAAAAACACTTAAATTAAAAATACATTAACAAACGGATCTCTGTTCCAGAAGTACTTCTAAAACAAAAATTTTACTCTAGAAGTATTACCATGCGCGCCCTATTAGTCCGTATGATTATAAGGCTGCGCTGTATAGAAGCACGTGAATCTATGTAAACAGCGCTTGGTACCAACAACTGTTTTCGCAGAACTTTTCTCTCTCCTTTATCATATCTCATATAATCAAGATTTCTCTGCACTTCACTTTTTTAGTTAATACCTTGAGGTTGCTTTATTCTTTTATTTTTCAAATTTAACTCCTCTTTTGGCAATTAGGAGTGCTTTTCACTTTTAGACTTCGTTTATTTTGAGCAAAACAAAATGATTTGGAATATATTTTCCTAAAAATAATCGCTTTTATCGTTTATAAAAATAAATGAACGAAAATTATTTTCATCATTCATGATAATTTTTTTACATAAGTTGTTGTCGATAATAAAAATAATTATCATTGACTAATCATTTCTAGCGATGCAAGCAATTATTTTCAGAAAATATTTTCCAAATCATCCTTTTTCCGTAAAACTGATGGAGCATTAGAAATTTAAAAATTTCCTCTCTTCCCTTTTAAACCAGAAAACCTCCACATTCTGTTTCATAGTTACTGCTAAGTAATTGGATGTGTCTGCTGATGACATAGTTGCTGTTACACGGTTGGAGCGACGAGCACTGCGTCAAGGTGCTGAAAAATTGCAAAGAAGCGATCGCTGGCAAGAACAAGGAGCGAGGGAAGGTGATAATCATGGACATTGTGGTAGGCGAGACTGAGGATGAGGATGCCCAATCAACCGCGACAAAGCTTTTCTGTGATATGTTGATGATGACGATGGGGCCTGGAAGAGAGAGGACCGAGAAAGAGTGGGAAAAGCTTTTCTCGGAGGCCGGTTTCAGACAGCACAAGATAACTCCTATGTTTGAATTAAGGTCTCTCATCGAAGTCTTTCCTTAGGGATTGAAATTGTGTCTTATTTGCAAGCACTTCTTGTGATTTCATTAAGAATTCTACTATGCATGTACTGAGAACTTGTAATAAATCATGCTTGATATTTTATATGTTATATGCTTACGGATTGTTATGTGTAAAAATAATTTTACATTTGACGCGACCTAATGATAATAATATATTTTTCGATATTTAAATGAACCTATCCCCTTATTTTGTGCCCCATCTCTTTAAGTAATAATTGGTCAAAAGATACTTATGCGTGAATCCTTCATTTTCCACACCCACATGATTAGCTCTACACCCTAACTTGAAATCCCATTTTAGTAAACTTGGGTTCTTCCATGACTGAAAAGCAACATTGTCTGGAATTTTGATATATTAGTTGATTAAATGATGTGATAAATTAAAGTAGGTCTTTTTAACAAGTGAGTCATATTCAATATTAACAATCTTATATGATATTACCTATAAAGCAATGGTAGGAATACTAAAACTCGTCGACTAAATAAGTGACGTGGTACTTTGTAAGGGGTAACTTATATTGGTAGGTCCATTTAAGAACCTGAAAATGACTGCCAAATCACTCAATAAACGAATTTAGTAGAAGTGTCCTTGTATGTCTAGCATTACTTTACTTATCATTTACTAATTTTGTAAACTAGAATTAGCATGTCGTTCATTATTCAATTTGAAAAGTAAGTGATATCCGTGTAAGTAACGTTAAGAAAATCTGATAGGCCAACGAAAGAAAAAAGCAAATGAACTTTGAAAGGGCATATAACTACAAGTCACAGGATCACGTGGTCCTTTGATTTTCTCTGATCTTGAAAACTCACAAAACGTAGCGAGCTTTCACTTTCCCTCTCTCCCTCAGATTATCTGGCAAAATCTGTCTCATTGTGGCCATCTCTTTCATCTCTATCTCTCAGCTACTATTCCTGTTTGTTTGCTAGAAACACCCTACGATCATATCACTTCTGATCGGACAATAAGGTCCACTTTTAATAGCCCTTTAATGGCATGTACTTGGAATTGGTCATCCCAATGTTCCTAATAATAGCTTTTTTATACATGCTTCACACTAGAGAATACATAGTCTCTTGCATAAATCACTATGTAATCAGTCAACCCGCCTCTCAAGCAAGAAGAAAGCCATGTCGATCAACTTATACCATCGACTTCTCTACAGAACCAGGAATCTCTCCCTCTATTATGACAACCGAGTCATGCCCGATTCATCAAGTCTCGTTCATAACAAGACCGTGCATCATCTCAGCCACTCTCATGAAGCCAAAGAGATGTTCCAAGCTCAATCCCACCTCTACAACCACACCTTCAACTTCATCTCTTCCATGTCCCTCAAATGCGCAGTTCAACTCCGCATCCCCGACGTCATTCACGACCACAAGCGACCCATGACCCTCCCCGAGCTGGGCTCAGCGCTTCGAATCCTCCCCTCCAAATCGACGTGTCTTTACCGCCTCATGCGCGTTTTGGTTCACTCAGGCATTTTTGCAGAGACCCTCGTTCCGAAGAATGGAGAAGAAGAAGAAGAAGAAATTAAGGCTTATGTCTTGACGCCTTCTTCGAGTTTGCTTCTGAGTGATAAGGTCGTGGGGCTCTCACCGTTCGTCGCGGCCATGCTTGATCCAGCTCTTGTGACTCCTTGGCATTTTCTTGGAGATTGGCTCCAAGGAAATAACGACAACGATTGCAGAGACAAGTTAATCAATCCTTTTGAGGCAGCACATGGGGTCGATCTATGGGACTACGGGAGGAAGAATCCTGAATTTGGGAGTATTTTCAATAGAGCAATGGCCAGTGATTCTCAGATGATGAATTTGGTTATTCAGGATTGTAAAGAGATCTTTGAAGGGTTGAATTCTTTGGTGGATGTCGGAGGCGGCACGGGAATCGTGGCAAGGATAATCTCCGAGGCGTGTCCGGGGTTGAAGTGCACAGTGCTTGATCTCCCGCAGGTGGTTGCCGGCTTGCCGGAGAGTGAGAATGTGAAGTTTGTTGGCGGTGATATGTTTGAGTCCATTCCCTCTACAGACGCAATTTTACTCAAGGTATGCACCATGGCATTTCTCTATTGGCAATTGGCTGTTGATCTTAATTTGCATACCAAGTTAATCGCTTTGAATTTACTAATATGGGACGGTAGATTTTAAAATTTTATCCAGCGAGCGTCAATTTATTGTCGTCTGAGTAAAATTCAATCGCTAACAATGGGATAAGTCTCACATGTATTCATAATAATCCAATCGCTTGGACATTCGCAAGCGGAACTTTCTAATGTTAGTCAACAAATTTAATGTCGCATTGATGAACTTTTGACTGTGGACTTAACGTTTGAATAGTCTATTCCATATTTCTATTAATTGTTGGATGCATCAATTATTGATCATAGATGATGTCATGTACACGCTTGGAGCAAAGAGGTTTGTGTGAAACTTTGGGACAATTAAAAAAAAAAATCTAAATCTATTATACGGATGTCAATGCAATCCTAAATATTTTGACGAATAACCAATATAGTCCTTCCAGCCAAATTTGACCTAAAATCGCACTAACGTGGACGCTATCCATTTTACATGGCATAGCCGGCGCCAACATGGATGATTTTTGTAATTTTTTCTTTAAAAATTTGACCTTTTTTTCTTTTCTTTTTAATTTTAAAAAAAATTATCCACGTCGGCGCCGACTATACCAAATAAGAGGGCCTACATACACGTCAGCGATTTCGGCCAAAATTGGCCGGAATGATTACATAGGCAAATCATCAAAATGTTTAAGATTAAATTAACGAAATTGGCATTCACACAATAGGTTTAAGACTTTTGGTAATTTTCTCGTGAAATGTGTGAGTCCTAAAAACTTAAATTGTTAGATTATGGCATAGTTTTAACACTCCTAGTTATAGGCAAGCTGGACTTTGGCCTAAGCTTAAAGTGGGAAAGGCAAATAGGGGCTTGAAAGACTTGGAAGATTTGAACTTAAGACCTCTTACTCTAATATCATGTAAGATTTTGTGTAACCATTGTTATAGGCAAAAGAATACCGCAAGTGCCAAAGCTTGGCACGATGGGACACTTTAGTGTCAAAAGTTTCAAAAGGTATACTTAAGTGTCACTTTTTTTTAATTTAAAATATGACACTTAAGTGCCAAGTTCATGAGCCTAGCCAGAAATCCGACTTGACATTATTTTATTAATAATTTAAGTTGACATGGCTCATTGGTGCTGACATGGCAATTTTTAATAATATTTTTTGTCGGAAAAAGCCACGTTAGTAACTTGGTCGGAATTTTTCACCATTGGCACTTAAGTATTTCTTTCTTCTCCGATTTTGGCAATTAAGTGTACATTTTGAAACTTTTGGCACTTGCGGTGTTTTTCTCCCTATTGTCATATGTTCTAAAAATTTAACCTATTCAATGAAGATGTTTAACTTTTTAAATATTTTAGCAAAACGGAGTCAAGATTCTAGTTTTTGACATGCACTCTAATATAACGTCATAAATCTCTCTTTTTTTCAGAAGTCTAAGGCCAGTAGATGTATTTATCGCATACTTTAAATAGAAAAATTAATATTGGAGAGCTTCACTCCCCATTGGGACATTAATGTACTTTCGACATTCCACAGTGAAATTTTTCTTTCGTCCAGTCAACAGATTTGGTGTCACATTGACGAACTTCCCACTTCATATGCATTAGCTGGATTCTATAATCTCCAACACAAGTGGGTCTAACATTTGAAAAGTCTTCTTCTATTGAATATGTTATATTAATTGGATGTACTATTCGTTGGTCATAGTTGACGTTACACGCTTGGAGCGACGAGGACTGTGTGAAGGTTCTGAGAAAATGCAAAGAAGCCATTGGTGACAAGAACAACGAGCAAAGGAAGGTTATAATCATGGACATTGTGATAAGTGAGACCGAGGAGGATGCTCAAGAAGAAACTGCGACAAAGCTCTTCTTCGATGTGTTGATGATGACGGTGGCCACAGGAAGAGAGAGGACCGAGAAAGAGTGGGAAAAGCTTTTCTTGGAAGCCGGTTTCAGACAGTACAAGATAACTCCTATGTTTGGCTTGAGGTCTCTCATTGAAGTTTTTCCTTAGGGAGCGTGTGTCCCTTTTAGTCGAAGGATGGAGATCTGTTAGTCTCCTATTCTTAATCTATATCCAGTCTCCATTGCAAGTTGGTAGCGACTATCCATTCAATTATAGTTCTCATCACCCCTAATCCAAATCCCCCATACCCTAACACAAACAAATCTCCTCTCTCGTCCTCCCCTCGACAGCCCCATGCCCAATCGTCTAGGCTACTTGCTTGTCACCATAGTCGAAGTCGCTGCTGTCACCGCATTCGGGTCCAACCACCACTTCCTATAAGGCCAAGCCATTGAGTCGACAGCACCGACTGTGCCCACGTAGAACGGCCGACATCTACGTCAGCGTTTTCCGGTCAAAATTAGTCGGATGCATTCAATTGACAAAACGTGAAAGGTCTAGGACTTAATTGGCAAAATTAAAATGTTTAGGATTGAATTAGTAAAAGTGCAATAGGTTTATGACTTTTTGAACAATATTCCCCATATTCTTAGCAGTACTCTTCCTTTCTTTTTGTTGGGAGTAAATCATAACAGCTTCGAAAGTTAATGTTTCTAAACAAGAAGGAAATCAAAGTCACGTGTGAATCCGAACACAATTCAAAGTCACACCCGTACCAAACAAGCTTATGAATACGAGACGTGTCTCCAATGTCAAGTACACCATTAGAATTTCACACCTTGAAGTTAATAGAAAAAAATTTATCATGATGACGCCAAAGGTCTTGAGCTTGTCCACTACGTTATAGTGGAATGAAACGTTTTTGTCCTGGTTGAATAAAGTTTATGGCGAAGAAAGAAAAAGAGAATTGAACAAAAGTCATCGATCATCTTCCAGGAAAATGGTGCCCCAAAATATATTTATTTTCCTTCTTTTCTTAGTTATTTTATTTCTATGTAGGATCAACTTGTCATAATTAATAATTTCACCTGTTTTTATTTATTTATTGTTGAGAGTGGATTTCCCTTGTATATTAAAAGCACTATGTTTTCATTTTCATTGTTAGATTATACTTTTCTTGTAAAGAAAAAATATCCATGAAACGTAATTCTTTTGTATGTTATCAAGCAAATTTATGGATTAATCGGTAGGTAGAATCTAGATATATACGCTTTTTAAATACAATCACTTGTTTATAAACGTTCACTTTCATTGTACATATCACTGCCAAACCCTTTTCTTTTATCATTTTTCTTTATATACAAATACATAGAATGGGATAATCGGATGAAACAAAAAAAAAGCTCTGTAAAGATTTTTCAAAATAAAATCATGAGTTCATTCTCCAACGTGAATATTTGAAAGATGAAATTTAATTAAATCAAAACATTGCATAAAATAATAATTTGTTTAACAATACCCGTGAAATCTCATCAAAGGACGAATATTAATATCATCCCTAAAGTTTTTATGAAAAAAATATCAAGATAAGAAATGGTTTGATGGTAAAATATCAAGATAAGAAAGTGTTTGATTGTGTTGAAAAGTTGTCTATGTTAAAAAAATTTCTAGATTTATAGACAGTTAATCCATAAATTGCTCGTAGATAAGAATAGGGTTTCTCGGAGATTATCTACAGAAGTAAAATCTAAAAGCAAAAGAAAAAATGATTCCTTTAATATACATGGAATATCCAAAATAAACAAAAACAAAACATGTGAAATGCTTTTTTATGAGAATTAGATCCTAAATAGAAATAGAAAAAAAAGGGGGGAAGTAAATATATTTGAAGACGTCACTTTAAATTGCAATTGAATAATAGAGGACAATTTTGTCTTTTTGTTGAAAATTGGGTAAATTTAGTCATATAGGGGGTGAAAATAGGGTGGTCCTACTTCTACTATTTCTCTCTTTTTCATTCTTTTTGTGTTGCAATCTAGTTGATGAGGTAATCTACTTATTGTCCTCAAAGTATAAATTCAGTAAAATTCCGTTATATGTACTATTTTTCTTCAGTGCAAGGTGAAGTAGGTCAATCGAGGCTGAGATTTTCAAATTTCAAGCCGCGAAGCAAATTTCCTTCTGCACCATGCTACATTTTGTTCAAATTTATTAATCGATCTTACTGTCAGATTGTGTTTGATCTGGTTTGCACGCACCTTAACTACTCCATCTCTTTAGACAAGTGAAAAATAGGGAAACCCTCGCTCTATGTAGGGGATTTCACAAAACAAAACAAAAAAAGGGGAGAAGAAGAAGAGAAAATTCGGCTCGCGTTACCTGTTCCAAGGTATAACTTAACCACAACTTTCACCTTCATCACGCTAGTCACTTCTTGCATTATTTGCTTTACCATATTTATTCGAATAGCTATGACTAAACGAGTTTTAACTCATTTTGAAACACATATAGTCCAATTTGTCGAGTTCACCCCCATACTTAATGAAAATGGCATCTTAAATTGATTAATTTCTCGCATGACCTTATTGGCCTTACTCGTAAGATTTCGTGTCCAACCCAAGGATGGTTATGGTATGAATTAATCGCTCGGATACATGGAACTAAAAAGGGAGTACATAAAATCTCGTCTAAAATTTGCAACAATAAGAAGGCTTCTTCAGAACAGGATATATAATAATGGATGTAAGATTGATTATTTGGTCGTATTGGATGCTATCCATACTAATATAAATCCAACACAGTTAAATCATGTCACTTAATTTTATAATAAATAAAAATAGCCCACAATATCATATTGGAGAAAAAGAATTACCCCCCCCCCCCCAAAAAAA
>BCNH02000005.1:12437720-12449506 GCA_001662345.2 Metrosideros polymorpha var. glaberrima
CCCCAAATAAATGGTTCTCGGAGGAAGCTGTGCGCAGAGCTGTACAAAAACTGGGAAATGTCTTGGAAATTAGAGTTGATGTTAAAGGTTTTGCAACCCATACAATTGGCAGAGCCGAAATTGAGATCAATCTAGAGGCACTTTAAATATGAAAGACTGCCTCATGACTGTTATTTGTGGGTTAGGATGGGTTATCATGCAAAGTAGTGTGAAGAAATTCCCTTTGATGAAGCCAAACTAGCGTCTGATGATGAAATTTGTTTTGGCCAATGGTTAAGAGCCGTAGATCATGAGCCCAGTCCTTTTTGGAAAGCTTTCTATCGAGAATATAATGATACAGCTGAAGACGATGAAACAATTTCTAAGATCCCAGTAAACACCACTCGGATTGTGCACTTTGATGAAAGAACTGCCAGCCTGTCTAGAATGATTGTGGAGGAAATTGCGGAAGAATTAGCAGAAGTTGTAAATGGGGATGACAGCAACCTGCAACAGGGGATCATGGATTCAGGGACATGGACTCAAGTAGTAATGCTCCTTGGGCCATTGACAGGAAACCGTAGCATCAATTCCCAATTCAATGAAGGAGAAAAAGATGAAGACACCTTGCAAGGGATCCAAACTTCCGGTCCTGAAAAGAGTGAAGAGGTAGTGGCCTTATGGAACTCTACTTAGTAATAAAGCTGTGATTGATGAAACTCACATATTAGGTACCCAATTCATGTGGCCGAGGAGTCAGCAAAATGGGCTTTAATGGCTAGTCCTAATAATTCACCAGGTGACGAATGAGATTTTTATGTTGGAGAGCACGCCTCTAATAGTCCATGCATTACGAGCCATTATAGTTCCGAAAGGCCCGGTGCGGTGTTCTTGATGGAGAGACTTACCATCATACTAAACAAAGGCCTAAAATAAAAGTCACTAGTCTCAGCTTGTGGCTGTTGCTTTTAAAAGATTTCAGAATCATCTCTCGCGTGAATATTGCATGTGACATGTTCTTTTGCATTTGCTCTTCCTTTCTTTTTATGGGAGTAATTCTTATCAACTTTGAAAATTAATGTTTCCGAATAAGAATAAAATCAACAACATTAATGTGAATTCAACTACAATTCAAAGTCACATCCTCACCAAATAAGCTCATGTAATGCAAAACATGTCTCAACCTCAAAAACACTGGGAAAAGTACCAAAAAATCCTAAACCTATTGCATTGATACCAATTCAATCATAAACTTTTCAATTTGACTAATTTAGTCCTAAACATTTTCACATTAATACTAATTCAGTCCATTCAACCAATTTTGGTCGAAAAATGCTGATGTGGACGCCGACCGTCCGACGTGGATGCCAATCCTCCTAGGTGGCATAGTCGGTGCTGACATTGACAATTTAAAACAATATTTTAATCATTTTTAAATAATTCTTTTCTTTTCTTTTCCCTTTTCTTCTCTTTTTTCCTTCCTATCTCTTCCCTCTGCCGACCGCCAGCCTTCGCAATGGCCGGCGAAGGTCACTAGCACCTTTGAGGGCTGGGATACCCTCGCCAAAGGCCAAAGAAGGCTGGGACGCCCTCGTCGGCCTCTAGCGAAGGCGAGGTCACTCACCATTGCGAGGGGCCAGCGAGGGCGTCCTGGCCTTCGTCGGCCTTTGGCAAGGGCCAGCTTCCCCTTTGGTCGGCAAGGGCATCCCAGCCCTTGCCCTCACCAGCACCAGCGACCTCCGCCAGCCATCGTGGAGGCTAGCGACCAGCGGAGGGAAGAGATAGGAAGGAAAAAAGAAAAGAAAGAAAAGTGAAGAAAAAAAGAAAAGGGAAAAGAAAAGAAAAAATTAATAATAAAAAATTTGAAAAAATATTAAAATATTATTAGAAATTATCCAGGTCAACGCTGGCCGTGCCACGTAGGACGTTCGGTGTCTACATCAGCATTTTCAGGCCAAAATTGGCCAGATTGATTGAATTGGTACCAATGTGAATGTTTAGGACTAAATTGGTCCAATTGAAAGGTTTATGATTAAATTGGTACCAATGCAATAGGTTTGAGACTTTTTTGGTACTTTTCCCCAAAAACACCATTTAGAATTAGAAAATGACATGAACAATCTCCAAACTTTATTTCAATGTAGAAGATTATCATTGAACTTTTAATTCATCCAACGTGATTTTTGAACTATTTCTAAGTATTCAATTAAGTCTTTTTGTTTGATCAAACAATTGGGAAAGTCAGCTCAAGTCCCTAAGCTATCATGAAAAGTGCGATCGAGTCCCTGAGGACATGAAAACTTGTGTAATTTAATTTCTAAACTTTCAATCTGTTCAATCTACTCCTCCAACTTTCCATAACAAAGTCAATTAAGTCTTCCAATACTAAACTATGTTCCATATTTAGACTTTAAAGTGAATAAAATTAAAGCTTATCATCCTGGAAAAGGAAAAGGAAAAGGAAAAAAAGTAGTAGTTTGATCGATGATGTCGTAAGTCTTGACCTTGCCCAATACGTTATAGTGGAATGAAATATTCTTGTCCTATTTGAATAAAGTCTATGGCGGGAAAATGGAAAAAAGAGAATTGAAGAAAAGTCAGGAATTGGAACCTTGTATGAGATTTTCTCCGTCTTTGGCTGCTGTCTCATCTTCTCCGTCTCATATTCCAACTCGTGGTCCCCAGACTCGTAAATTTTCTTATAAATCGGTTGAAAACCCTACCTGTACACGGTGAAGTAGGTCAATCGATGTTGAGATCTCCGAATATTAAACGGCAGTGCAATTGTCTTCTAGATCATCCAACATTTTGTTGGAAAAACAATTGATTTGCTTTTCCGTTATCAATCTTATGGTCAGATTGTGTCCAGTCTAGTTCGCTCGCACCTCAATTACTAGAGACAGTTTCCGGGTGGATTGGTTCCTGGCCTACAATTAGAGACCAATCTTGTGACTCCCAATTCCTAAAAAATTGGAACCGGTCTTCATGATCCAATTTTTGTTTTGTCCAAATAATTTAATTTTTTATAGTAAAATATTAAGGTTACATTATTTCACTACAAAAGCATATGTTAGTCAAGTGATCATGAAGAATGTGGTTTGATTCCCATGTACGCAGAAGTGCTCTTTATTTATTTATTTAAAGACTGGTTCCAAATTGGTTCATGTTGGGATGTGGTTCATGCTTCCCATCGACAGGAAAGCACTGGAGTCCCACTCTCAGGTAAGCAGGCAGGGGTCTGAGTGGGCCACCCCGACAGGGGTTGAAGGAGGCAGCGTGGGCTTTTATGATTTAGACCAATATTTTATTAATAGTTTGGGCTTAAGTCCATGAATAATTATTACCTATATATATTATCTTTCTCTTGTAATTGAGCGATGTTATTAAGAGGTGTGATGTGCTAAATTATAGTTGAATCATCTATTGGACGTAGCCCTAGTTTAAGGGAAAACCAGAATAAAACCTTGCGTCTTGATTTCTCTTTCTCGACTTTTACTCTTTTTCGTGTGATTGTGCATCGATACCTAACAATTCAAACCGGGAACCGAACCGGTTGACTCGGGTAGAACCGAGTAATCAGGCCTAATGAAGATAAGATTGATTATTTCTTGGACGCTATCCATGCTGTTATGAATCAAAATGTAAAAAATCAGGCCTACACATAAGAAGGCTTCTTCTGAACAAAACACGTAATGGAGATAAGATGTTAGAATGGGGTGGAATATTTCGTCGTATTTGAATAAAGTCTGTAATTGGAAGCTGAAATAAGAATATTCTTCGTCTTTGGCTTCTGTCTGGTCCTCTCTTACCCCATATTCCAAGTCATGATCGGCTAGATTTCTGAATTCACATTCATAATTTACTTGATGACAAAAAAATTAATTGAAGAAAAGACTCGTTCTGCTTAATATGATATAATAATTAGACTGAGTTTTGCGCAAACGAGGATATGACCAATCTAGATGGGCTGCTTTGTATGCTTATATGAGCCAACTTTTCTTGATCTTATCACCTTCCATAAGGTTTAGTAATGATAAGAATTAAAAACTAGCTAAAGCATTTCATTATAAAGTAAAATATCTACAATCCTAGTGCTATTTTATGTGAAGAATAAAAATTAAATTTATGTTTAAACCGCAAGAAATATCAATTACGATCTTATGATTGAAGTTGTGATGTGTTGAATTATAAATCACCATATTTTAGGTCCAATCTGCAACTGGAACATGCGTATATGCAAAGACTGTTATGATGTAAGTTCAACCTCGTCCTCCAATATTATCATTAACAATAACAACGTTTCGTAGAATACATTGCCGAACCCCTTCTCTCCAAGGCGAGTGACAAACTAGGATGTGCATCTTGGAAAGAATCTTGATGTTCATATGTGTTGACACCTAAATTTTGACGACCCAGTTAGTCATTTATTGCATAAAAAATTAGGGATCGATCTCAAACTCTAAACAAAAATATTCATTAAATTGCATATAGATAGTTATGCCCATGCATTTGCATATTAGACCAGCACGCGGATAGACTTAACTGATTAACCTTGAATTTAATTGAGCCCCTAAAAGAATGAAATTTTGGGCAAGCCCATTAGAGATCTTTAAGGCCAAAATTTGCATAAAAATAAATGCCAAGTTGAAAGTTTGGTCGCATAATCGGAAAAGATCTTCAAGGAATTTGTACGTGCATAGTTATTTTGAGGAAGCGAGTCTGGAGGATTGCATATTGAAGAAGGGGAAAAAAGACAAAATGCAATATACTCTAGACCTTCTAACTCCGAAGGTGCCTTTTTCTCGAAAGCCTTAGCCGAGTCCGGACGTGGTGCCTCGCTCTACTGCCGCGTCTCCCCTGCTGCAGCTCAATTTCGACGCCCACATCCTCAAGTCCAGCTTGCAACGGTCTTCCTTGAAGTCCAACTCTCTGCCACCGTCAGCTCCCTGTTGCCTCACCGAGCCGAGACAACACCACCGTCGCAAGTACACCGTGAGCTGT
This sequence comes from Metrosideros polymorpha var. glaberrima, assembly GCA_001662345.2. Taxonomy (NCBI): domain Eukaryota; kingdom Viridiplantae; phylum Streptophyta; class Magnoliopsida; order Myrtales; family Myrtaceae; genus Metrosideros; species Metrosideros polymorpha. The sequence continues at coordinate 12,442,701 of BCNH02000005.1, forward strand.
TGACCATTGCGCCGGCCATCCTTTGAGGCTCATCCGCAAGCCGTGATCCAGTCCGATTCCGATAAGATTACGCATGCTCAAATTAGGTAATAATTCTATCCGATTTTATTTGAATTGTTTAATTGTCATTTACAGATATATTTTGTTATCTAATCGATTTAATTGAGGTTTTGGGCATTATCTAATTAGAGTATTATTGATAATGGTTGATTTAATTACTAATTTGATCCGTGAAGATATCGGATCATTTTTTTTAATTATTTCAACTTAATATTGAATAATTTTGTTGCTAAGATTGCGATAATCTTTAATTTAACCTATCAGACGATGGGTAGATTATCGTAATCTTTAATATGAAATCTTTGTGGATTGTACATGCGGATTAGATTAGATTTTATCTCTAATATAGATAATTTTCATGTTTTATAAATATCAAAAATCCAAAAAGATTGCAATGCATATAATGTAAATTAGGATTTGATTTCTAGATAGGATTAGGTTAAATATTTTCCTGTTCAAATTGAATGCATGTTTAGATAATATCTAGGTTAAATAATAACTTTGAACTCAATTACGTGCCGAGATAAGTATCTAAGATAAGATAGGATTTAGGTTAGCCGATTTCCTAACTTAAAATAGATAATATCTCACTTTAGATAAATTCTTATTCTTATTAATTTTCAATTACGAATTTTAATAGAAAAACCAAAGATTGTGTGCTTGTCATATTAGAGTAGTTGTATATTAATTATGCCAGTCTAGGTCCATGTAATTAATATGCATGTCATGAATAGTGTCATTTTAGACGCATGTCATTTGAAGCTAGGTCGTGCGGTCGTAATTTAAAATTGCATTACATGCATTGCATGTAGTTTATTCTTCATTAAATAAGAGAAAACCCAAAAAGAATTGAATGGAATTACGTGTTAATTAGAAACCATATTTAGGTTGAATATGTGTTTTTCTAATTAACATTGTAGCGGATTGCATTGCTTCAAGGTAAGTATTCCTTCCTTATCCTTGCAATTTATTTATCGCTTTTGATTATTGGTGTCATTTTCCTTATTGCACACTCGCATGATCACCAATTTGCATGTTAGTAAGGCTCTGTTTGTTTTGTGAAAAATAAACAATTTCTGGAAAATATATTCTAAGAAGTTATTTTCCAGGCTAATGACTTCGTTTTCCGATGTTTGGCTGAAACCTAAAAAACACTTTGAAAGTATTTTCTGTCATTTGGTATGGAAAATCCGATGGGGAAAAATTAAAATTAAAGTCGTAATTTTCAATTTTTTAAAATTTTTGGGTAAAAGCCACAAAAAATCTTAAACTATACTCACTATGACACATTTATCCCAAACTTGTACTTGTGTGACACATTTACTTCAAACTTGTGCAGTGTGACATATTTACCCCAAACTTTCTTTTTGTGACACTAAAAATCTCAAACTTTATCCGTGTGACACATTTACCCCAAAAATTGGTGTCACAGAAAAAAGTTTGGGGTAAATGTGTCACACAAGTATAAGTTTGGAGTTTTTGATATCGCGGAAAAAAGTTTGGGGTAAATGTATCACAATGGTACAAGTTTAGGATTTTTTATGTCATAAAAAATAGTTTAGAGTAAATATATCACTATATGAAAAGATTATAGTTTTTTGTGGCTTTTTCCCTTTTTAAATTATTTTTATTTTTATATATATTTGTTCTTTTTTCTTTTTCCTTGGCCGGTCGCCAGCCACAGCAACGAGGCCAGCGACGGACCACAAGCAAGCTCTAGCCTCGCCCATGGCCGGCAAGATTGCTCGATCTAGCGAGGCCCAAGCTCGCCAGCCTCGGGCGAGCTCGAGGCTCGCCACTAGAGGCTGCGACCGGCCGAGGAAGAAGAAAGAGAAAAAGGAAGAAAATTTAAAATTTAAAAAATTTAAAAATTGATTTTTCAAAAAATTAAAAACTTGAAAATTCGAATTTTTCAAAAATAATTAAATAATTAAAAATTTCGATTTTGTTAATATTTTTATAAGAACAAATGTTTCATTAATAAAGGACCTGAGCTTGATCGCCGAGGATCTATGCATGGCCTTTGTGGGCCTGGGCCTGAGTGTTGGGGACTAGTGCTTGAGCGTCGAGGACCCGAGCACTACTTTTATGGATCCGTGCTCAAGTGCCAAGGCATTGGACATGGGCACAAAGGCCTTGGGCTCGGCCTTGATGGACCCGGGCCTAGCCGCCGAAGACCTAGTCTTAAACTCCGGGACTCAAGAACCAACTTTCGGGTTCCTATGTCTAAGCTCAGAGTTTTTGGTCCAACCGCTGATACTCAATCATCTACCAAAAAATGATTTTCGATTTTTGAAAAAGGAAATCATTTTCCTGAATTTAAGCTTTGGTAGGAAAACGTTTTCCGTTGACTAGGAAAATCTTTTTTGTTAACTCAATTTTCTAAGCAAACCAAACGTCAGAAAATGAGGAAATGTTTCCTGGAAAATGTTTTTCGTGAAACAAACGGAGCAAAATTAGGTTAAAATCAATTAAGACCGCCTGCATAAATATTTTTTTAAAAAAAATAAAAGAGAAAATGTACAGAAATGGCGTTAGAGTAATTTGGCGCAATCAAGTCTTGAATTTGTTTAATCTCTGGTTTGTAGAAGTAAAGTAATTCTCCCATACTATACTTGGATTTCTAATCGATCCACTAAAAACTAATTAGAGGCGACTCCTAGATAAAATTGATCTGCATGTTAAAGATCAAACCGAAGTCACAAATTGGTAAGGGATAGGGACAGCCCAAGCTAAGTTGAGGCTTAATTATCCATTAGCCAACCCCTATTTGGTACACCTTCCGGAGGGTCGCGACAATATGGAGTTTCACACGTGCCTCTCATAATCGAATTGGAAGTCCAATATGAATTTGACATATAAAAACTTCAAAAAAATTGCAATTTGCATAAGCAAGCCGCCTACGAATACAAGTCAATGGTGCCATTAACAACTATTTAAACAACCCCAAATCTCTCATCTATTCCCCAAGAATTCTGTTCTTTAATCCCCAAAATTTTCTCAGAAACCACACACGCTCTCTCTCTCTCTCAAAGAAGTCAAGTCACTGAGCAAGACTTCACAGAGAAGCAAACGAATGGGGTTTGAGAAGAAAGATCTGGACGTGGTGCTGGTTCCGAGTGGCTTGCTCATCATGTTCGTGTACCATCTCCAGCTCCTCTACAGATACCTCAATAAGTCTCACACCACTGTCATGGGCTTTGAGAACTTCAACAAGCGCTTCTGGGTTCAGGCCATCATGCAGGTCAAATCTCTCTCTCTCCTTTCAGTTTAATTTTAGTCCACTGTCCGTTCCTTGATCAATTAACAATTGCTCGAGAGCGCATTCGAATTCGAACTCCCTTGGTTCCCACACATCGTACTGTCGAAACCTATAAACTGTCATCCGCGCCATCTTCTGAATGGTTGACCTTATTGAGTATATGGTCGCACTCAGCTTTGTGCGAAATTTCACGAAAAGGGTCATTGCCAAAAGAGCCGAAACTTGATCAGTTCGGTTGCTTGTGCTGTTTCTGTACTATTTCTGATCACTCAAAGCTCAAATTATTAACATGATGTGATCTTGCAGGGTGAGAGGAGGGACATTGGTACGTGCCTCACGGTGATCTCCTCCAACACATCGGTGGCGACGTTTCTGGCCACCGTCTCACTCACCCTCTGCTCCCTGATTGGCGCCTGGATCAGCAACACGAACAACAACTTCTTCGTGAGCGACCTCGTCTACGGCGACACCCGGCCCACCACACTCTCCATCAAGTACATCAGCCTCCTCATCTGCTTCCTCCTTGCCTTCTCATGCTTCATCCAGTCGGCCCGGCACTTTGTCCATGCCAATTATCTGATCAGCACGCCAAGCCCAAGCATCCCACCGAAGAGCGTCGAGGTGGCCGTTATCCGAGGCGGCGATTTCTGGTCCGTTGGGCTCAGGGCACTGTACTTTGCTCTGAACTTGCTTCTCTGGTTCTTCGGACCAATACCCATGTTTCTTTGCTCCATTTTCATGGTCCTGTTCTTGCACTACCTCGACTCGAACACGGCTCCATTGATTGAGCACGAGTTTGATGGAAGGCAAATGGTCAAGAAGGTGGAGCAAAGAGTCTCTGAGATGGCAATGGCCATCCATATGCCTCCCCATCAGAATTGACCAGGCCTGATTTGTTTGAGTGCATCTAGGAAGAAAAAACACAGGGTTTGATTTTTCTTGACGTAGATAGGCATTTATAAATTGTATTAATCGTAATAAAATACAGGAAATAAGCGTGGGAAGGGACTTGATAGTTTATATCATCAGCTGTTATTTTCTCAATCGGCCCTTGTGTCCAGAAGTTTATGGTTGAATGATCTCAATATTGGTAGAATTACTAAAACCTCCCGATATGAACATGGGGGCTCCTACAATCTCTATAGAAACCATTCATAGATTGATTAGTCAGCAATTGATCACAAAATCAAATATCTCAGCCGTTAATTGATTTTATACGATGTAAGACTTTGTAGGAAGACTCCCATAAAATTCGCGTAATTTCAGTGGGATACAACTAGAACTCGAAAGAGCATAGAAACATCCATATAAACAAACCCAAACTCTTTTTGTGCATGTCGAAATTGTTATTACTAAACGCCTAGGTATCAAAGTTGAGCTTGTGGGACTTGATGAGAGAAAAATGAACAATTGGAAAAATATCAAAACTAACATCACCTTGTATCAATAGTCATTTACATACCTCTTTTTTTTTTTTTTTAACACCAAATATATATCTAGGCTTTACCTTTGGAAACCATTTTGTATCTTCATATTGTCCCGATTTACGAAAATGTCTTCTTTCCAAAATTGACCATTAATAAATTTTTAATTTTTACGTTTATCAAAAATATGTTAAAATGAATTTATAAAGAGGGAAAATTTGGTTACTTCAATTGTGGAGTTTTGCTTAGCGGTATATGAATGGTACTTCTAAAAATAAAGATATGTAAGTTGTTATTCTTATATAGAATTTCCTGTAGATACGTTCATGGTTCAAAATATATTAAATAAGTAATCGTTAACTACTTAGATGTTCATATCAATTGATATGTAATTTTAGACAGGGACATATATTCTTATCGTCCTCAAAGTATAAAATCAGTAAGGAGCATGCAGTAGCTTTCGTTGAGGTAAGCAGTTTTCTTCTTTTCTGCTGGAAAAAGAATTGATCTACTTTTTCTTAACTGGTTTTTTGGCAGATTGTGTCCAGGCTAGTTGGCACGAATCTCAACTATTCCATCTCTTTGAACGAGTCAAAAAACAGGGCAATCCCGCTCCATCTAGGGGATTTCACAAAAAACGTGGAAATCCCGCCTAAACCTTTTATGATTTGCCGAATCAGTTCGGCAAATCATAAAAATATTTAGGACTGAATCAACAAAATTGAAAAGTTTATGATTGAATCGATAAAATTGAAAAGTGACGACTAAATTGGTAAAAGTATAATAGGTTGAGGACTTTTTTGACAATTTTCCCTCTATACTTATAGAAAATGGCACCGCAAGTTGATTATGCTCTCGCATAACCTTATTAGCCTTACTCGTAAGATTTCGTGTCCATCCCAAGATTAGTTGTAATGAAGACTAGTCACTCCAATACACGCAACGAAAGAGGGAATACAAAACATCTCTTGTCTAAAATTTGCAACGATAAGAAGGCTTCTTCAGAACAGGACACACAATGGAGATAAGATTGATTACTTGGTCGTATTTTGGATGCTATCCATACTAAGATGAATCAAACACAGTTGAATCATGTCACTCTATATCAAAATTAACAACAACAACAACAACAAAAAAGAAGAGAAAATGCTGGTAGATATGCCAAAAATCAGACCTACTTATAACAAGGCTTCTTCTGAACAAACAACGTAATGGAGATAAGCCTCGTTATCTTGAGCTTGATCAAGGACGGCCACAAGTCCTGAGCTTGCCCCACAAGTCCTGAGCTGAAATAAGAATATTCTTCGTCTTTGGCTTCTGTCTGATCTTATTCCACCTCATTATCCAAGTCATGGTCAGTTGAATATATGAGTTCACATTCATAATTTACTTGATGACAAAAGATATTAATTAAAGAAAAGTCTTGCTCTGCTTAATTTGATATGACAATTGAGCTAAGTTCTTGCGCATATGAGGATATGACCGCTGCACATGGGGCTGCTTTGTATGCTTCCGAGCCTACTTTTCATTGTATAGTAAGACAACTATCTTAAGTAAAATGTGATACTCATATAAATTAATCGTATGCTAGGAACTAGATTGGCCATGTTGATGTCGGGACACGATCCACTACCAATGAATGGCAATTTTTACGAAGATACAAAGACTTTGCCTTACATAACGTTGCCAGAGTACGATTAACCCCTTATTTGCTTTGCATAATAACTTATCTTTAAGTTATAATAAGCAATCATATTAGTTGTATTAGGCAATATACTGATAATTCCCTATAGGAATCATATAAAGATATGATATCCGAGATTTATAGTTGCATTACTTATAGCTTCCTTGTTTCGTGGCAACTTTACATAAGGCAAAATTTAGTTTTTCAGGAAGCGTCTTCTACTCCTAATAGGAGAACAAGACATTTACGTTTGGGACACGTGAGAAGCATTTATTTTAGGGAAAATGACACAAATGGTCCCTGAATTTTGGCTTAATGTGCAATTTGATCCCTGAACTTTCAATTTGACACAAATGGTCCCTGAACTTTAGCTCAA
>BCNH02000005.1:12451384-12486031 GCA_001662345.2 Metrosideros polymorpha var. glaberrima
TCGGAAAATATAGTCATTTTTCAGGAAAATGACTTTTCGAAATATATTTTTCAAAAATGCCAAATTTTTCGCGAAACAAATGGAGCCTTAGTCCATTGGACTTTCCTTGATCAATTGATGATCGCCCCATAGCGAAATCGAAATCGAATTCCACTGATTCCCACACATCGGACTGCCAAAAACTAAAAACTGTCATCCGCGCGTCCACTGATTGGTCGACCTTACTGAGTATGTGCTTGCACTCAGCTTTGTACGAAATTCACGAAAAGGGTCATTGCCAATAGAGCCAAAACTTGATCAATTCGGGTGCTTGTGCTGTTTCTGTGCTACTTCTGATCAATCAAAGCTCAAATTAATGACACAATATGATCTTGCAGAGTGACACGAGGGACATTGGCACGTGCCTCGGGGTGATCTCCTCCAACATATCAGCGGCGACGTTCCTGGCCTCCGTCTCACTCACCATCTGCTCCCTGATCGGCGCCTGGATCAGCAACACCGACAACAACTTCTTCAAGAGCGACCTCGTCTACGGTGACACCCGGGCCACCACCCTCTCCATCAAATACATCAGCCTACTCATCTGCTTCCTCCTCGCCTTCTCATGCTTCATCCAGTCGGCCCGGCACTTCGTCCATGCCAATTACCTAATCAGCACGCCGAGCCCGAGCATCCCTCCGAAAAGCGTCGAGTTGGCCGTTATCCGAGGCAGCGATTTCTGGTCCGTTGGGCTCAGGGCACTGTACTTTGCTCTGAACTTGCTGCTCTGGTTCTTCGGACCAATACCCATGTTTGTTTGCTCCATTTTCATGGTCTCGTTCTTGCACTACCTCGACTCGAACACGATGCCATTGATTGAGCACGAGTTTGATGGGAGGCAAGTGGTGAGGAAAGTGGAACACAGACTGTCTGAGATGGCAATGGCCATTCACGTGCCTTCACATCAGAATTGACCGGGCATGATTTGTTTGTGTACATCTAGGGATAAAACGATAAGGTTTGATTTTTCTTGACATAGATAGGCCATTAGAAATTGTATTAATAGTAATAAAATAGAGAATATAAGCGGGGAAATGTACTTTATAGTTTATACTATCAGCTGTTATTTTCTCAATCGGCCCTTTTCTTGGGAAGTCTATGGTGGAATGACCTCAATGTTGGTAGAATTACAAAAAAGTCTCGGTATAAACATGGGTGCTCCTACAATCTCAATTGGCCAATGTGTGCCCTCCATATTAATTATCCCCTTGTCTCTATTTACGAAAATGTCAGTTTCTTTCTTGAAATTAGCCCATCCCCAAACCTTAATTCTTATGTCCACCCAAAACACTCAAAACCGATTAAAACCAAAACAACCCATACCCACAATAAGATGTTAAAAGTAAGTTCATGCGGCGGAATAATTTGGTATTTTCATATGGGGTTTTGCGTAAAGGCATGTGAATGGTATTTCGAAAATATATGTAAATGATCCTTGAATAGAACATGAAGTATAGTTTCCATATTTTTCTAAACAAATCTAATCTTTCGCCACCGTTGACTGCGGTTAGGGGTCAAAATGGTGTAGGGGATCAATAACACATAATTTCTGTCATTTGGATTAAGCATAATGGTAATCCATCCAGTAATAGTTAAAAATCCCAATAAATTGGTACTATCTAGGAAGCGGGAGACGAAAGAAGAGAGAACTAATCTTTTTCTTTTCTTTTCTAAATCTGTTTTATTAGTTAGGTGGGACGTCTAATTAAGAAGTTTCTAGCATACTAATATGATATGGTGAACATACTCTTCATGTGGTGGTCTCATACAAATTAAAATATATTACTTAATCTGTTAAAGTCTGAGTCTTCTCCAAGTTAATGAGGAGAAGAAGTCTTTGCAGGAGTCTCTCCAATAGCCAGTCCTTTGTATAACACCTGTCTATCTAACTTTCCAATATCGACAAGAGCAATTATATATTACCCAAATCTCTTTCTGCTGTTGTTCACGCTTTTGAGTAAGTTAGGTGCTTGGGTTAAAAGTTGAACAAAGTGATACCATAGTGTTATTTCATTATGCAAATTCATCTTTGCTTCCTCCCACCTAACGTCATTCAGTAAAGGATGACTTATTACTCCCTTGTCCAAGGCCTGCTGATACCCATTTTTCAATACATGTTAATTTAGCTAGGACACTTCTCAGTTCTTTTTTTTTTTTTTTTTTGGACACTTCTTAGTTAATGGAACGTTTATTTCTACAGGCCAGGTCTGAACAATCGTTGGACAAACCATTTTCTCACAAAGTTAAATGGAAAAATTCCAAATAATAGCCTGAAGTGGATTTTATTTTAAATAAGGGCCTAAAGTAGCCATATCGGTCTCAAAGAAGGCCTGACCTTGCCGATCAAACTACATTTTCATCCTTTACTCTTTTTTTTGAATATTTTCCTTTTTTTCTGTATTTTTTCTTTTTTCTATTTTTTTCTTTTCCTTTTTTCCCTTTCCTTTTTTCAAGAAAAGAAACGTAAAAAAAATCAAAATATTAAAAAATATACTTAGAATTTTTTTAACTAAAATACCATTTCTTCGACATTCGGAATAGTCACATGTTGGCCGACCAGCCAAAATCCTTATTTAAGATAATTTAGCCAATTTATGCCTTTATTTGAGACGATTTGACCACTTCAGGCTCTTATTTGAAATAAAATTCACTTCATGCACTTATTTGAAAAAATGATGGCACTTCATACATTTATTTGAAAAAAACATGCAAACTATATATGCATAATACAAATATATGTGCATTTCTTGTTTCTAGTGATTACATTCATTCAACTGGTAGGTGGGTTTTTTTCTTTCCAAGATTGGATATGTGTAAGAACTCTATTAGATCAACAGTGGATGTAACAATAATTTATTGTGATAACTTTATTGGAGAGAAAATTATCAAAAGAGTCTTAAATTTTTTTTTTTTGCCAAATGAGTCATAAACATTTTGCATTTGTGCAAGTTCAATCCATTTGACTGGCCGGTGCTAATGTGGCAAGCCGGTCGGCTAAAATAATAATATTTTTTAATAATTTTTCGAATTTTTTTAATTTTTTTCCTTCCTTCTTTCTTCGCAAGAAATGTGGCCGGCAAGCTACCGGCAAGGGTTGCCAGATCTCGCCGGCTAGGTCGCAAACCTCCCTGGCCTCGCCGAGGCGCACAAGGTAGGCCGCAAGCGAGGCGGTCACACCTTGCGATCCAAATGGAGAAGCTAGCATTCCAGTTGATAGTCTTGAACATCAAAAAAGCAACAACAATCGGAGAACGGACAAGATTTGGTCTCACAAGCAAGAAAGGGACTCACCATGGCTTCTTCTCCGGTCGAACGATCTCGACACCCGCGATGATTGAGCTAAGAGGATCTTTGTCCAAGCTTGAAAACGGGATCAGAGATCGAAAAGGCTTCGTGGGGTGAAACGAAAATTTGAAAAAGGAAGAGACTTCCCAGAGATTCTCTGTTCTATGGCTGGATGGGACGATGAAGAGTCGTCGGACGTTTCTAGATCCAAAGCGCAACTTCCATTAAAGCCTACTAATTGACTGGATGCCTCACCCGCGACTTGTCAGTCGCAAGCGCAAGCGGCCATGGCCTCGCCCAATGGCTGATGAGCTCCAACAACCCTCGTTGGCCACACAGGAAGGAAAAAAATTTAATTAAAATATTTAAAGAAATATTTAAAATATTTAAAAATTATTATTTTGGCTGGCTAGCGTGCCACATTAGCACCAACCGACCAAATGAACTAAATTGGAACAAATGCAAAAAGTTTAGGCCTCAATTGAGAAAAAAAAAGTTTTATATCAAATTGGCATAATTGCAATAGATTTAAAACTGTTTTGATAATTTCCCCCTCTATTGGATGGTCAGGTTCGTGGAGCAATTTGTAAGGTTGAATTGGGGTCAGACCAACTGAATCGATGAGCCAAGGAATTTTCTTCTAAATTCTAGCTAGATTTGCCCCTTCAACACTTTTATACAAGCTTTATAGGAAAGAAATTGATCTAGTGATGTTGAAGAATAATTTGTAAAGAAACAGTGAATTTCGTTCTCATGAAATTAGAGGAAAAATTAGTTCCATAGCATTCATCTTTTAACATTCCATGTCTTCATGTTGACAACTATCAATTTTACTCTCAATTGGTTTATTGTTCAATTGATTGGGAACTCATCACATGAGTTTCCCTATGCATAATTTTGAATATGAATTAACACGGAATGATCAGTAAGTGTGAACAATAAATTAAAACCATAAGGATATTTTCAGAGTGCTTTTTCTTTTTAGATTTGACATGTGGCATTTGACTTTTTAAAGGATGTATTTGGAGTATTTTTTGACTCCGTTTGTTTTGCGAAAAATAAATAATTTTAAAAATATTTTCTTAAAAACAGTCGTTCGTATCGCTTATAAAAAATGAATAAATAAAAAATATTTTCATCACTCATAAAAATATTTAAAAGTAAAATGCTAGCAATAATGAAAATAGTTATCATTAACTAATTATTTTAAGCTCTACAAATGATTATTTTTAGAAAAATATATTTTAAATTATTCATTTTTCATGAAATAAATGGGAAGCCACTATAGTAAATGAAACCTTGGAGGGTATTAGGCAGAGGGATACCAAATCCCCTTACCTATTATTCAAGTGGCTGATGTCATATCCTCCTTAATAAGAGTACGGTTGATAATAGTAGCATTAAAGGAATAAGTTAAACAGGTGGTGTCGAACTTTGTTCCACTTATCGTTTGCAAATGATTTAATTTTCATTTTATATGGGTAGATCGAGGAATGTCGAAAATTGGCTGCAGTATCAAATCAATATTGTTTTGCTTCAGGACGTGCTGTAGATTCAAACAAGTCGGGGATTTACTATTGTAGAGGCTATTCTCAGAACTTAAAGGAGAATCTTGCTAGAGAATTAGGAGTTCTAGTGATTGATAAAACAAACAAATATTCGGGAATTACTTCAGATTTGGGAGTGTCAAAGGAACAGATATTTGCTTGGATATTAGGAAAAGCTAATGTAAAGCTGGAGGGTAGAAGGAACTCTGATATCTTAAGCTGGGAAAGAAGTTCTGGTTAAAACTGTGGTACAAGTTTCACCGGGGAAATTACCAATTTAGTCTTAACCTATTATACGAACTCTAATGTAGTCTGAACATGCATTTCCGATGTAGTCATTACGGCCAATTCTCAACCGAAACTGTTGATGTGGTTGTCGAACCATGGCCGGCAATCTTACGTGTTATGGTCGGCAATCTAATGTAGACAAATTTACTCAAAACAACATCATTTCGCTTAATTTTCTGATTTTTTTCCTTTTTTATTTTCTTTGGTTATTGTTCGTCTTGTCTTCTTCTTCTTTTCCCACTGTGCATCTCCAGGTCAGACAATTTGACATACTCTTGTTCCACCTTCTGGGTATTAATTTCAGGATCCCCTTTCCCCAAAGATTTATACTACTCTATTTGATTGTGCTTGGTCCGGAAAATGGAGATCGCACTCTTGTCCTTTGCCGCGAGCTTCCAAGTTGGGTTCCTCCGCTCCAGCACGTCCCTAATCTCGTCAATCGAACTCTAGGCAACAAGTTGAACTAGATCTGGGCCTTCAGAGGGGTGATCAAACTCTAGCGATCAACTTGAGCAATCTCCTCTAAGCATTACCACAAAGGTCCAGCACTTGCTATAAAATATTCGGTTGAAACCATAGCTACTCCGCACTATAAGCAATTCGAAAATTCGAGATTGGCGGGCATATTACCGCAACCCTACCAAGATGCGAGTAGCCTCGAAGCCTCTTTGGATGATATATACAGTAGCTAGGTAGCGCAACATGAGCTATTTAGAGGTTCGTCCAACATGAATCGAACTTGTGATCTCGTGAAAGACAGGTGACCCCTTTATCATTAGACCAACCACCTTGACAGTATTTTTTAGATTGATGGCACTTTTTCAGAAATGATTCTCGGGATTTAAGTATGTTTTGGATCCCCAACTTCTATCTTTCCTCTAATCCTGTCACCTTCGAGCTTATAAAATGGGCTAATTTGGATTTTCCCAACCCATATTTGACAAAGTAAACCATCTTTCCAGGCGAAGTGCAGCTATCTTGCTTTGACTTGAGTGAGTGATACTCTCTCTTTGCAGTGTAACTAACGTTCTATGTATTAGTCTACAGCCTACACTAGTGCATCGTTAGAGGATTGCTGAGGGATAGGTATAGAAAGAATTTCACCAACACATTGCCATGGAACTTTCGGCACATCCGGAAGCCGAAGAACAGCTTTGTCTTTCGCCATTTAAACACAGATCCACAGACAACCGTTGACACAACGCCTTTCCTTCCAGCAAACCTTCATCGACATGAACCAAGTTCTGTACTTGCAGACGAGAAGACATCACCATGGAATAGCCCGACGGGAAAACCCCCCACCTCAGGGTACTGCGAGAGCTAATTTTGATGGCTCTATAAAATGAGAACTCGCCGGAGCCATTTCAGTTACCTGTGGAGACCACCGAGGACTTGTCATCGACGGAGTCGCGCAGACTGTTCGTGTTTGATGGAGCAGAACTAGGTGGAAACCCTAGCCTTGGGCATGCTATGCTTGATGGAAATGAGGAAAACAACTGAACTAGAGTTAAGCTTTGAGTTTAGACTGATGGAGCAGAATTACCTTTGGGAAGTCAGCTAGATGGTGCTTCAGTATCAGTCGCTTTCGGCCGAGTTCTCCATTTGGGTCCTCACATTCAGTCCGAGACAAACGAATTGGGCCGCAGATTGGTTGGCCCAAGCCCAGCACCAATGGGAAAGAAATTGTTCTAGTACCACATTGTGAAACAGACAACTTGAGAGGTGATAAATACTTGAACTCTTGCTAACAACTGCTAAGGTGCTATTAATGCAATTATTTTCTTTACTTTTTTTAGATTGTTTACGTTGTCAATTGTGAAATATAATTAAATGGAAAAAGTGTTTAAAAAGGGTCATAAGCTTTTGCCTCTATTCCACATTTACGTATCTACTCTTGACATTTTCAAATTTCACTTTGTGCTCTCTATTTTTTTCTAAAAATTGCATCTTCATAAACTAAATTATTCTTACAAAATTGAATTTGTTACATCTTCATTTGCTACGGTACCCAATTCCTTGTAGATTGGACTTCTTGGACCTTGGATTTGAGGTGACGATCGTCTTCGATCTTGAATTATGGTCAATCGCAATTGTCAACCTTACGATATCGAGATCAATATGAAGTGAACGACCGCTTTTCAAGAGGAAGGGAGAGGGAACTAGAGATGCGGTTGTCGGACCAAAGCGACGAAAATGGTCTTGAGGTTTGCCTCAGTTACTCCCTACTAACATAAACCCAAAAGTCGCAATTTGAATCCTTATGACCTATATAAGTTTGGTTCACGTGATTCTGACCAAACATCTGACTTATACTAAACCTCTACAAGAACAGTAAATGATGCAGCAATGCCAGCAAGAACACATTTACATAATATCTAAGCAAGCAAAAAAAAAAAATTTACCAGAAGGGAATCGAACTTAACTCCACATGTGCCTGAACACATGCAATAGTGTAAGCTCCACGCATGCTTTCAACCAATTACTTCAACTTCACATTTGACTCCATCCGTTTTGGGTGCAAACTCTTTCAAATCAAATCTTTTATAAGAAATAAGAAGCTTGATCTTCAAGCGAAAACTCACATGGGGATCGGAGAGAAGTCGCCTCCTCCTCCTCCATTAAACCCCACGAATTCCTCCATTGTGGTCAAGCTTCTGAGCAGAGAGACGGAGAGGGATCAATGGCTTTTCCTCTGGAAGACCTCGATTTGGTGCTTGTGCCAATGGGGTTGCTGCTCATGTTGGCTTACAACCTCTTCTTCCTATACAGATACCTTAAATTCCCCAAAACGACAGTGATGGGCGTCGAAAACGACGACAAAAGGGCTTGGGTCGAAGCAATAATGCAGGTAATATATATTTATACATACGTTTACGTTCATGAAGTTCTAAGCCGTATAGTATGGACCGCAAATTTACTTTTTAATCGAGTTAATCATTCGTGTAAGAGCACACTATAGGGGTACTTAATTGTATTTCTTGTTGATTCGCGACAAAAGGGAAACATGGACGAGCGATCTGTCGGAATGAGCGTCGTCTCATCAAACGTATCCACCGCCACCTTCTTCGCCTCGGTGTGCCTGTCCCTCTGCTCTCTCCTCAGTGCGTTGGTCGCTAAATCGCCCTCCTCCCCCAACATCTTCAACGCTGTCCTCCTCTTCGGCGACCCGAAGCCGTCGACGGCGGCGATCAAGCACCTCTGCCTCATCCTCTGTTTCCTCGTGTCCTTCACTTGCTTCCTCCAGTCGGCAAGGCACCACGTCCACGCGAGCTACCTGATCACCACCCCGGGGTCCATCGTCGACACCGAGGACGTCAAGGTGGTGGTCATACGAGGGTGCGAGTTGTGGTCGCTCGGGCACCGGTCGCTCTACTTTGCCCTGAGTTTGCTGCTCTGGTTTTTCGGCCCGGTCCCGATGTTCGCCTCGTCGGTGGTTCTAGTGATGATTCTGATTCACCACGACGCGTATTCGATTCCTCTAAAGAGACGTCCGCTTAGAAAGAAAACTCAGATTGAGAATAGAGTGCAAGAGCAACGACTTGGGTGAAGTGAAAACCGATGCATGAGATCAATTTTCAGATTTATGTGACAGATTTTTAATTAGGTATATGAAATTTATTGTATCCATTTAAATATTTGCTGAAAAAATCAGTACATGTCAAATTGAGATGGAAAATCTCTTGCCTACACTCAATCCATTGTAATCATACGATCCCGCGAGGACTCCACGTAAGACTTACATGAGATTAAGGCATGAATGGAAATTCTATATCGGCCTTCGTGGAAGCCATCACCATAGCAATTGCAGAAACAATTAGGAAAGCAGTCGCAAAAAGCCCAAATTTTGCTCTTGAATCAAACCCTAACTCAAAAACACAGTCAACGCACTTCCATTTCTTTGGTGTGCGTTTGATAACCTACCAGAATTTTTAATTCTGCTCCAAAAGTAATTCTAGATCAGAAATGCGTTTGGTAAAGAATGATTTCTAGAACAATTTTCTACTTCTGAATGAAAATTGTGTTTGGTAAAGAAGTGATTTTTTAGGGCCAGAATCAATTCTTATCAGAAGTTATTCTTTTCTATTTTCACTTCTCATCTTTCTTCTCACGCTCGTAGGCTACCGCCGGCCGCCCTTCCCCGGTCGCCGCCACCGGTCGTCACCGCCCGCCACGTCAGTCACCGTCACAGCCCACCGCCACCGGTCACCATTGCCGCTGCCAATCGCCAGCCACAGCTAGTCCCCG
Organism: Metrosideros polymorpha var. glaberrima; assembly: GCA_001662345.2. Taxonomy (NCBI): domain Eukaryota; kingdom Viridiplantae; phylum Streptophyta; class Magnoliopsida; order Myrtales; family Myrtaceae; genus Metrosideros; species Metrosideros polymorpha. The sequence goes on from BCNH02000005.1 coordinate 12,460,789, forward strand.
TCGGTTATCGATCCTCGGGCGCCACAACTGGCCACCACCGGTCGCCGACCCACGTCGATCACCAATCCACGGGCGCTATTTGGTAAACTTACCAAAAGCAGAAGTAGAATAATGGTGCATTTGATAAACATAATTTTTTATTCTCTATTAGAATTGATTCTGATCAGAATCAATTCTTGCCATAATAAATTTTTTTAGCAAGAATGGATTTCAAACGGGCCCTAATCACCGTAGGACAAGAAGTCCCATATTGATGAGAATAGTTCTGACACCGGTTTGTTGCGAAAAGAGCACCGTGGAGTCGACCATTACAACGAGATTAACGAAAAGATAAATGAGAAACTAATTAACGTGATTCGATCCGAATATCATTATCTAATTCATAAGAAAGTAGAGGTAATACTGTCAATATAAATAACCGAGATTACAGGCTTAGATCAAAAGCTCTTTCAAACCCAAGCCCATATTACACCCAATCGATCACGACCCGGTGTTCTACGCAATTTCTTAAGTGTTTTTCCTCACACAACTTTTAAAGGGAAACCCTAAAAACACTCTCAAGAGGCTATCTTGTATACTCTCTCTAAGGTAAGGTTAAAGCCGGTCTGGAGCAAGCTCGCATCGGAGGCAGGTTTTCCGCAAAACTAGGCCCGAATACCCATCACTTTTGGTTTCAAAAGATTGTCAGGTGCACGGCCGGCAACCGGCCACTCCATGGCGGGGTAGCCGTCTAGCTGCCTAGTTTGTCCAAGCCCTAGGCGGGGCTGTCTCTTCATGTCCTCCGGTCGGCCATCACCGTCTCCGACCTTCGATTCTCACGGCTGGTGCCATGGGCATTGCTGAGATATGTGGGAAGCTTCAAGGAATTGGCTCGCAAAGGTTCAGGATCCTTAGGCGTCAGTGATTGTGACTTCCTTTGTGTGAACCCCACCACGCTCACGTGAATCATCTAAATCGATGGGCCCAATACGGTCAGCCTCGGTCAATTCCCATCGACTTTTCAAGGGTTCACATCCTATTGACACACGGACTACTCGCCCAATTGATGTGGACGTGAATAGGTTGAGCCCGGTTTCTCTGGTGTGATCGATTGAAAATGAGGGAGGGAGAACGTGGGTAAAGATGAATCACAAGTTGTTAAACGGAGTTTCATGGAATTCTAAAAGTAGGGGAAAAAACCACCAAAAATGTTAAATGTGGTCAAACTTGTAGGCATGTAATATATTTATCCTAAACTTTTTTTTGTGTGTATATATGTTACACTAATACAATTTTGAATAAATGTATCACATGAATACAAATTTGAGGTTTTTTGTATCACAAAAAAAAAATTTATAGTAAATATGTCGTAGTGAGCATAGTTTAGGTTTTTTTGTGACTTTTTCCCAAATAAAAATAGTTACACAAAATGACTCTTGAATATGTCTTCGGGTATTATTTCTTTTTCATGTATTCGAGTTCCTTTTACTATTGCTCTTGCTATAAGAAAATTGCCTTAATGAGAGAATTAACTATCTAGTCCTTTGTGATTGATGTTTCATTATGAAAATCATGTGATATGTGACTTGTCAAATAGGCAATTCTAGGCTAATGGTGAAATTCTTTTTCAACCATCTCAATAATGAAAGTTGAGTAAGGAGGAAATTAAATTTGTAAAATGGTTTATGATTGCGCCACTTAACACATATATAGCCACTTAACACACACACACACACACACGCATATTAAATGTATATAAATCGTTTTGTGTGATGCTTCGCAAGTAATGTGGTGATGTGGTGATGTGGCTATAGCCAGGTTTCGTCTTATGACGTGCCTTCACAAAACTAACGTGTCCAAAAATTATTGCGGATCCAATCCGTCTTTAGATCGGAGGGTTATAAATATTCACGTACCAGAGATATGATCAAAAGAAGTTTCCTCCGATCAAAACACGGAGGATTTATTTGTTTCCTGAAGTGTACACCGCTAGAAGAAGGTCCACTAGGCCCAACCCACTGAGCTATTTCATTGCAATCATCTGACGAATCTGCATCTCAAATGTAGAGACATTGATAATTTTTGTAAAAATAAAAATAAAAGAAAAAAGCCATCAAAAATCCCAAACTTTGCCATCTGTGACACATTTACCCCAAACTTTTTTTGCAACACCAAAAACCTCAAACTTATACCAGTGTGACACATTTACCCAAACTTTTTTGTGATACCAAAAACCTCAAATTTATACCAATGTGATATATTTACCCCACATGAAATAAAAAGACGCATTTACTCCCAAACTTTTTTTTTCACTTTTTAAAATAAAATATTCAAAAATATCTTTTTTTTTTAAAGGAAAATCGAGGCTTGGGCGACAGGCCCTCGCTGCCGTCGCCCCCGTCGCCAAAGAGGGCCAGCGAGGGTCACTAGGGCCACGGCAAGGGCTAGTGACCCTCGCCGACTACAGGCGATCGCCCGACGACCCTTGCTTGTGGTCAGCGAGGGCCGCTGACCCTAGCCGAGCCCCCACTGGCCCTCTTCGATGACAGGGGGCTACAGCAATGAGGGCCTACTGCCTAGGCCCCGATTTTCCCCCCTTTTTTCTTTTAAATATTTTTTAATATTCTATTTAATAAATAAAAAAGGTAAAAAAACGAAAATGCCCTTGGATCAAGAATTTTTTGGGGTAAATTTGTCATATTGATATAAGTTTGTGGTTTTTAGTGTCACAAAAAAAAATTGGGTAAATTTATCACACTAGACAAGTTTGAGGTAAATGTGTCACGTGGATATAAGTTTGAGATTTTTGGTATCACAAAAAAAAGTTTAGGATAAATGTGTTACGGACGATAAAGTTTGAGGTTTTTTATGATTTTTTTTTTAAAAATAAAAAGAAAAGAAATGGTCCCGGAAATGCATGATCCGGAATCCAAATTATTAGGGGCCGTGGAAGTTGCTAGTTGTTAAAAACGAAGTCTCCATCAACAACTGTTCTCTTAAAGTGACTGCTAACTCGGTAGATCTCAGCCTCGATCTCCCACCCGTCATCATCGTATACTTATTTACCAAACTGCATTTTCTTTCCCTTGTTATCCCCATCGCTCTCTTTACCCACCTCTAAGAAAAATCTAGGGATAGCGATATAATTAGTCCTTGAATTTTAGTTTAATGTGCAATATGATATCTAAACTTTTCATTTATTCAATGCAGTCCCTGAACTTTTAATTTATTCAATATAGCCCTTGAATTTTTAACACATGTTCAATGTAGTGCTTAAACTATATGAAAATATTTAATATTGTCCTTTTATTGATTCAAGTTCAGGGACAATATTAAACATTTTCATATAGTTCAAGGACCATATTATACGTGTACCAAAACTCCATGGACCACATTAAACAAACTAAAAGTTCAAGGACGACATTCATATTGAATTAAAGTATCAGGATCACATTAAATAAATTAAAAGTTTATGGACCATACTATATATTGTACCAAAATTTAGAAATCATTTGTGTTATTTTCTCAAAAACCTAAAACGTTCTCCTCCTCCTCTATCCCTTTCCCCTACCCTCTCAACCGCCACTACCATCCTTGGCTAGCATGGCTAATGCCTTCTCCATCCGAACCATCCTCTTCAGGGGCTCGTTCTTGCAGAACACTCGCCACCCCTATCGTGGTGAGGTTGTCGCCACGGTCACTGATTAGGTCGACGACAGTCTTAACCGCCATGACGCTTCTTATTTCTCATTAATTCACAATAAAATTTCATTTGCTAATCGTTATACCGATACCCAATTCAATTGATTGCTCTTGATCATATCTTTGTATAACCTTGTCTCCCAATGATACGCATAAAATAGCTACAAAATATGTGTTGCAAATGAAATAAGGCCACTCAAGTGTTGAGGTTCGACTTGCTAAGTACTCAAAGTCGACCTTGAACTAATTCCTGACCGGTTGAGCTGATCTTGAGTTCGAGCGTGTAGAGTTTTATTTGGTGTATAAAGAGGTATTTCAAAACGCTGATGTTCCTTACATTTTTTTGCCGCATATTGTTTGGAAAATCTTCTTTCATTCTCTTTATTAATGAGCTCACTTTCTAACACTTTACATTTGTTCATTATCCCCGCCCCCGTTCTTGCGCAACCTAAATAGCAAAGTCTACGCCATTTAGAAGGTTCTTCTAGTAATTTTCTTGTAGGAGAGTACTAAAGTAGCACTCACAGGTTAGTAAGGGCCGATTGGCTTTATTTTTTACTTTTTACTTAATCAAAATTTTGCGGTACACCAGCTTTGACTTTTTAAAGTTTGAATTTCCGGCAACTTTCACTGTACTCAAATGTTGACACGTAAATTCAAATATTGTTTTTTCATAATTTTCTGAAACTTGAATAATATTTCACACTTTGGCAGGAAATAATGCTTAGCCTCTCTATTTTATATTTTCTTTCTTTCTTCAACTTTTAGTCGTGAGAGTATAATAAGTTTATGAATCTTTAATAAGTTGGAAGAACACATTGTCTTTACGGTGGGCCGAGAAATAGCAATGTCAAGATTCTCACATGCACAATTTCCAAACTAGTCTATCTTTTGAGAGTAATAATATTTAGAAGCCAAACGAATTAGCGCGTGGTCTTGTAAGGACGTCTGATCACAAAAGTTGCTCGGTTCATTTCATACGCTGGCCTCTAGAGAGTCGCGAGGTCCATGTGTAGCTCCACTTTTTCTATGCTTTTCCCCCTTTCTTATATTGGCAAAGGGACGAACCAAGAGAAAAACCGTCAAAACGTGTGTGGTCTGACCTTAATGACAATGATGTGGACGTGGGTGGGATAGCTGCGCACCGCGCATGAAAGTCCACGGGAGCTCGAGGAAACCACCTCACCGAAGCAGGAAGCATCCTGCGGTTGATCCTTGACCACGTGCATGGTGCTTCAGATAATCAAATGCCAATAATCAAGGAGATTCTTCTAATTGTTGGTATAAGTCTTATAAGCGGTGATCGGCTTTAGGGTGGATCAGTTTCCATTTTAAAATCTAGATTCGGACTGAGCAAGGTTGGTTCTTGATTTGTGGAATTGGGAACCAGCTCATCTAGTCCTAAAACTAGTGATTGGTGGTAGTTTCCCAACATTAAGAGAAATTTTTTTTTTACTAATTAGGGTTTGCTTCAGAATAAAAAGTAAAAAAAAAAAAAATATTAAGAAATCATGGCCAGTTCGGGTAGTCGATTCCTTATGTGGAATCGAGAATCGGACCGATCCCATTAAGAACCATCTAGAATCGATTGATTTGGTTCGGTCTGGTCCGATTCTCGAGTTGGACCAAGATCGATACACACCCCTAAGTTTTACACCCCTTCTCATAGAAAAAGTATTTTATGTGATGAAAAGGTATATGACACTGATAATGTGATGTAATAGACCAATCTCCATTATTCGTGTGCTATATGAATGTTATCTTCCTTGACGCCACATGTGCTATGGATCTTACTTTCAATGAACTTGTTTCATCACATTAGCATAAAGTACTTGCTCCTAACACCTAAGTTTCATATTACAGATAAATGTCACTATTATGCTTAGTTTATGAGTAAAGTTATTTTTCACAACCTTTATGACTAAAACACATGCTTTAAGTTGATTAAGCAAGTTATCATTCATTCACAATATTCGATTTAACATGTGTTAACATTACACCTCTCTCTCTCTCTCTCTCTCTCTCTCTCTCTCTCTCTCTCTCTCTCTCTCTCTCACTCATGCAGTCTGTGGGGGTTATCGTAGCTGCTCAAAAGCTGTTCGACAAAAGTCTCCAACGGGAGCTGTTCAAATCTGGTGAGGGTAGCCTTGTCGACATTCGTCGTTGCCCCGGCGAGACCGACTATCACCTGTGTCGGTGAGGACCACCCTCGCTCAGGCAAGGCCAACCCTCGCCATCCATGGTCGTGCCGGCCATCGAAGGACAGAGGAGGGGAGGAGGAAAAAAAAAGAGAGAAAAAAAGAAAGAAAATTTCAAAATTTCAAAAATTATTTAAAATGTCCATATCAGTGCCGATTGTGCCACGTAAGACGGCCGACATCCACATCAGCAAAATCCGGCCAAAATTAGCTAGAATAACTTAATTGGCTCTAGGTCAAAAGGTTTATGACTATATTGGCACCTTTAAAATGTTTATGACTAAATTGGCACCAACGTAATAGATTGAACACTTTTCCCATCAATCCATGATGGATCACAAATTGTCCTACAAAAAATACTATGAGATATTAATACATGCGTAATTGAAGTTGAAGGCTAATTTGGTCAATTTTTTTTTTGGGAAAAAAATTGGTTAATTAAATTAAATAGGTTTTTTTTAGCCAAAAGGGTGTTTCATCCCCTCCCTTTTTTTTTTTATTGTCTCCATCATCTGAAGAACAGAAAATTATGGAGAAAAAGAAAAGAAAAGAAATCGGAGAAGTGGTAATTTCATGTACTCGAATCGCTCTTCAAGGGGTATTTTCAACTTTCAAGTTGCGAGAGCACGCTTTCATATTAATTTTGGAAAAGTTACCCAAGTCAAAAGTCAAAATGAGACTAAACTCAGGCCGGGTCGTTAATTTCGGTGGTTTGCTTGGATATCAAGTAAGTTGTATTTGAATTCTCGGTCAATATATAAAGGTAATAATTGAATTCTCCAATTTTTATACGCGATTGATTTTGATGATTCTTTCATCTTTACCTATCAAGTTCATACATTTAAGACTTTTATCATGATATATCGACTTTTGCATATATAAGGGAAATGTTAGAATTATAAAAAGATCCTAGCGACCCTCTTCCACTCTCACCTCAGCATATTAGGACAAGCCTACATTTCTAAAATGAGTAATTAGAATCAGTACAAAGATATAAGGAAAAAAAACATTGACTCTAATCACAACTTAGGCCATGCACTCTAACCAGAAAGACACAGACGCCCTAATCCTCTCCCGATCCGCTGATACCGCCATCACCGGGCACCGTTCTTGTCATCCTCGACACCATTGCCCACCGTAGGCATTGACAGTCTCATTCTCCGACGACGTCCATCGTAGGCGTCACAACCAGGCAAACCCTTCTCATGGACAGGTGAAGTGGTGACCTGGAGGAGGCTACAACCTCCGTAACACTCAGTTGTGGTCGTGATCATGGCTTCATTGGCTGTCAAACTAATAGACAGGAACATTCGACCCAAATAAAAAATAGAGAGGGAACAAAAATATTGACATTCTGGTTTTAGGGATTCTTTACTAATTTGAGAAAATACAAAATAGGAATTTATAGGTACGTTCCCAAGACAAACGAAAATCTCGTAAGTTCAAAATACCACCTTATTTGCTGGTCGGGGTAATGTAATTATGGCTCGAAAATGATAAATTGAGGATGCAAAATCAAATTCAGACGGAACAAAAAAACGAGAAATTTAACTGACAATTTGTGTTCCCTAATTATTACAAATCCGCCCAAGCGTCTTTGTTTTGACCTTCTTCCACGCCTAGGTTTTGTCGCCTCGGCATTTGCTGACGTCACTGACCTCGCAACCCTCACGGGCCCCACAGTCATTTTCTATCACAGCCCACCATTCATAGGATCGGGCGGGCAGGCAGACTCTCACTCCGATACACTTTGACTTGACTCCCTAAAATGCCGACGTAACCCCAAGTTCCGCGGATTTCTCATTAAATAAATAATATAAAAACGTGACCAGAAACACAAGCGTCGTGTGTTAATGTTCCTCGGTTTCTCCATAAATCCTCGCGCTCAATAACGTAGCAGCAACAACCTTCTCCTGCTTCTCTTCAACCATCTCTGTTGTGCGTGCGCCTGTGTTAGAGAGAGAGACAAAGAGAGAGACAGAGAGAGAGTATGTCGGAAGAGTCGACCACCGGCGAGGAACGAACGCTCGAGTCGACGCCCACATGGGCTGTGGCGACAGTTTGCTTCGTCTTGATATTTGTCTCCGTTTTCCTGGAACATCTGATCCATCTTCTAGCTAAGGTAACATACGCACCTGCTGCATCTTTCCCTCGATGTCGACGCATGGGGTTTTCGATTGGAGATTACATGCAACCTTTTCGCTTTCGTTGCAGTACTTGCAGAACAAGAGGAAGAGGTCTCTGATCCAGGCCCTTGACAAGATCAAATCAGGTGCTCATCTCCTTCCTGTCATCTCTCTTCACTTCTTCTCTCACTTGGGGCTATCGTCTCTTTTTCCCTCCTTTTCCTTTTTTTTCCTGATTCGTTGGTGATACGTATTTGCAGAGTTGATGCTGCTGGGGTTCATATCGTTGCTCCTGACCATGACCGAGAAGCGGATCGCGAAAATCTGCATTCCGAAGAGCGTGGCCGAGACGTTCCTGCCTTGCAGCAGCTGGGAATCTAGTGAGGAAGAGGAAGAAACGAAATGCCTCGAGCAGGTACGTACGCACGCGCAGAATTACTTCATATAGACATAAAATGCGCGCCGCGCCGCGCCGCGCCGCTCTAGAGTGATGTAAATCTTCATATCGACTAACCATGGTGTTTATAATTCCTTGTGATAACGGTATATGATTAATCAATATCGAATCGGGGAAGGAAGTGTTGCAAAGTGTCGCGCCCCGCCTCGACTCGAGGTTTCGATCGTGTATCGAAGGAAAAATTTAAATACACGACCTATGTACTCTCTTATTTTCTTACCATACTCCAGAGTTTCTTTTTTTCATTTTCTATCGATTTTTTCCTTTGTATTTTATGTTGGTTCGTGTGATTATTGTTTTCATATTGGTCCATGGATGGTAAACTTAGGTTTTTCTAATTTGATTTAGTAATTTTTTTCACGATGCCTTGAACAGGGGAAGGTGTCTCTTTTGTCGCGGGAAGGCGTGGAGCAATTGCAGTACTTGATCTTTGTGCTCGCCTTCTTCCATTCTCTCTCCTGCATGCTCACTTTCGCGTTCGGGATGGCCAAGGTAATCGCACGTGGATCGATTTTATTTTATTTATTCTCCTTTAATGTGTCATTTTCCTTTGCATCTCCTGATTTCCCAAATTTGACGTAACGATCATTGCAATCGTAGTAGTATCGTTCACAACTCTACGTGATTTGAAAATTCCACCCGCTTTGAATAATGTCAAAGCGATGAAAACGTCGCCGAAATGTCGTCTTCTACTAAGCAACATGCGAGGAATTCGTGTTACTAACCAGGGTATTAAACAAGTGGACCGTTGAAATCCAATTTATAGCTCGAATGATGTTCGTCATCAATTGCGTGAGTGCACAAGTACTCTAGAGGGTGATTGATCGGCCATGCTAGACCGACGAGGAGGGCGTTTACTATTCTTGTGGGGTCGAACTTAGAGCGAAGCGGCACCAAAGCAAATATGGAATTTGCTTTTTGACATTTTGTTTTCTTCTTTTTGACTCATACTAAAGTTTAAAAAAAAAAAAATTCCGTGTGAACGAATCTAGGTACAAGGAAATTTCCCTTCGGACATGATTTCTCGCTTTCATTTTCGGTTGTGTGGCTTTACCGAACCTTTTGTATTCTAGATATGTGTGTTAGTGGGAAACGAAGACTTGGGTTTCGACCAATAATTGCACTTTTTTATTTTTTGGTTAACTTTATTTATTTATATATGTACATATATATATTTTTTTTTTCAGATGAGGAAGTGGGAAAATTGGGAGGCAGAGACGGGGACTTTGGAGTACCGATTCTCAAACGGTAAGTCGTTTTGTGCCTGCGAATGTGGTCCTTCGATTAATGGTGACAGAAGAGAAAGGGGAAACAAAAAGTGGCACGCTGTTTTAAATCCGTGTCGGCACCCATAAATTTTTGTCCACTTTCTGTAGCCAACTTTGAGATTTAACATAGTCGTTTACCATTGAACTTCGATCGTAGCCGTATTTTGCGAAGTGTCTTATCGTTACTTTTGAAAATCGAAATTTCGTTAATACATAATGTTTCGTAAATAATTGAGAGTCGTCCGTAGATATAATCTTTAATATCGACTGTGATAAACCCTAATCTTCCAGCTAAATGTACCGATCTTTGGTTTACATAGATAACTAGGTTTAAAATAAATCTTAGTTATTCCATCCACTTCATCTTGAAAAATAAGAACTTCAAATCGTCGTTCCCTCGATACTATGCTCTTATATTGCCATTTATGTGAAAACCTCGCTAGCTAATCACGTTACACCATGTTAGCACTGCTCGTGCAATTGATCGAGATGTCCCCTCCACGCAAGTTGTACCGCATTAGATCAAAGCTATCGATCTCTCCCCATCTCAAAATTTGATGTATTTGGCATAGAATATTATCCACGCCATTCACATTGGAAGTCAAACATCAATTGATTAGTGTCGTCGACCAAAAGAGATTTCTCTTTTGTGGTGGACAAGAATTATTGGAGTTTGATATTTTTCCAAAGGGAAACAAACGGAAAAGATGACGCGTCATTTATCATCGAATTAACGAATTTCAAGAAAGGAAATTAAAGGGTTGCTTTTAATTGCTGACTCTGTTCATTTTATTGACTAGTTGTTGTGTTGGCACAGACCCAAGAAGGTTCAAGCTCGTCCACCAGACATCATTCGCAAGACGACACTTGACTTGTTGGAGCGATCACCGTATTCTCCGTTGGCCGGTTAGTAACCAAATGAAATAGAAAAATATTCACATTTTATTGTTTAATATTAATTTGTCACAAGAAAAATAATCATAATTCTCATTTTTTTTCCTGTTTCTGGGCAGGCATGTTTTCTTCGGCAGTTTTATAATTCAGCCTCGAAAGTAGATTATCTGACGCTGCGTCATGGATTTATTATGGTACCTTAATGTTATATTAATTTAATCATTTTAATTTGCGGAAATTGTGTTAGAAATTCTTCCTATTCTTAATATTGGTCGTTCATCTTGATTGCAGGCCCATTTGTCTGAAGGAAGCACGTTTGACTTCCAGAAGTACATCAAAAGGGCATTGGAAAAAGATTTTGGTGTCGTTGTAGGGATAAGGTAATTGCTTTTTTATAATAAAAAAAATTAGTAAAATACTAATTTTACTTTTTTTTTATATAAAATATTGATTTTTCATTTTCCTTTCCCGTGCAGCTTCTGGATTTGGATCTTCGTAGTCATTTTCATATTCTTCCACGCACATGGTAAGATGGTAACAAAATGATTTAATGAAAAAAAAAAATAGCTCATTTTTGCATAAATCCGTTTAGGTAAGTTTGGTAATGATGCTGATGTGAGTTTAATTTTCTTCAGGTTTCCATAACTATCTATGGCTTCCCTTTATTCCACTAGTGGTAAGTAAATTTTTGTAATTTAATTAACTTGGGCTTTAATAAATAAATATGGGCGTTAATTTTAGTCTAAATAAATTTGCAGATGTTGTTGCTGGTGGGTACAAAACTACAAGAAATAATAACAAAGATGTGCATTGATAGCAATGATAAGTCTCATGTTGTGAGAGGGACTTTGTTGGTCAGACCAAGCGACCATTTCTTCTGGTTTGGGAGACCCAAATTGCTACTTCACCTCATTCACTTCATACTTTTTCAGGTAAGCAAGGCATGAGCCTCTTAAAGTCATTACATGTTTTCAAATTTTCGATGAATTATGATAAACATCAAATCTAAATCGAGTGTGGTGTATGGGCGAGTACTCGTAACGACATAAAATTTAAAAGTCCGTGTGGTGCATCATATAGTTTGTATGAAGTTTGGTGTATTTAGGCTTCCCTAGTTGAATCTCGCTCGATTAAATTCTCCTTCGTAAAAATACATGGCATATTCCAAACATCATGTGTACACCAAACTTTTACATGGATAGTGTATACGCAACATACCACGTTTGGTGTATATATATGACCAACCTAATTCTTGCAAATACCTAATAAGTAAATAATAAACAAAAGCATAACCTAGTGAATAATGTCTTCTATATATGGCAATGTTTCTAAAAATTGAATTCGTTTTGATCATAGTCCACCCTCAAGGCTTGTGGAACCACTGTCTTCTTTATTATTATTATTATTTTCTTCTTCTTTTTGGGTTCAGTTTCTTGCAACATGTTGCATACGACAGGAGATATAGCTCACAATAAAACTCTCTTCTCTTCTCTTTCTATTTCAGAACTCCTTCCAAGTGGCATTCTTCACATGGACTTGGGTAAGCATATAAGCAGCTTGTCGATTATATATAAGTATATGGAAATATATATTTTTCGCTTGCTGATTTATTTAATGTTTGATTGGAAAACACAGTACAAATTCGGGTTCCGATCTTGCTTCCACGAAAGTACAGAGGACATTGTCATCAGGTTCACGATGGGAGCGTTAGTACAATTCCTTTGTGGATACGTCACTTTGCCTCTCTATGCTTTGGTCACCCAGGTGATTAACAAACCCTCATTTCATATTACGTTAATTCTTGATTTACGATGGAATTCTTTATATAATTGTACAAAATTAGCAAAATAAGACACAAAAATATGCACTTGAATAATGTCTTCTATATATCGGCAATGTTGAGATACCTGCCTTTTCTTTAAATGGTTAAAGTCTTTCTCCTTCCTTCGACGTATAATATTACATCAATTGTCATACTTTTGAATCCAATGCATTATCTTGAGTTTAGAAGTAAAAGATTTTGAATGTGTTACTGCAAACAGATGGGCACGTCCATGAGAGGAGCCGTTTTCACGGAAAATGTACGCAAGGGGCTTAAGAGATGGCAAGCCACTGCTCGGAAAAACATCGCCCTCCGTGACCCTTTCGCTGCACGCCGTTGGCTCAACACTTCCGTCACGTCGCTCGATGCTTCCATCACGTCGCTCGACGCTTCCGTCACGTCGCTTGACGCCTCCTCCTCCATCGATCTCGGCCCTCTTGACCTCGAGTCACTGATCGCCCTCGAAACAGTGGATGGAGAAGATAATTCTGATCCTAAAACTGTGGAAGAGCGCCCGAAGAAGGGATCTTTTGATGGTTTTGTAATCAACTCAACGACGTGATATAGTTTCAGATTGGAAAAAGGCAAAGGTTATTGCGCTCGAAATCGGTTCTAGTGATCGAAGGAGAGATTAGTACAATGGCTGTCTTGCTCTACTCATGAGGTTACTAGACGAGGGAGGTCGATCCACAGCCACATGCCAGAGCTTGGACATATTTCGGCGCGGATGATCGATTTAGGAAAAGAGTGGATTGGAAGGATCGGGCGTTGATTTCACTACGATCATTTTCTCTCTTGAATTTTTAGTATTCTTCGTCAGTTTGGTGTATATCTTTAGTTGTTGATACATGAAAATATAAGTAGGAACATAGTTTATATCTCATTTCTCTTCCCTTGAATTTTTTAAATTTGTCTGAAAATGCGCAAAAGAACAACGTCTGAGGTTAACCCCAGAATTAGCGTAGTTGCCTGGGGACACGAGGGTATTACTTCCTTGTGTTGGCCCCCTTCCTATGCCCATTTTTATATTAATTGGACCTACCTTTACTCAAAAATTTAAACCAATAAATTATGAGCCAATTTATAATATTAACTACTCTACACTACATCAATTGTCCAATGTATGACTTCTCCAACATAACTCACACATGTCTCAACAAGCTTACGGCAATGAGCCAAGGGCCGAGGCTCAGCTTGAGGAACTTGGGATCTTGGCTAAGGGGAGTTCGACTAAGCCCAAGATTTGGATATAGTGTGGGATCAGCCTCATATGGGTGCGGATCTGAGGTCGAGCAAGGCCGGCGGTAGCCTTAGCTAGCTAGTGAGAGCGTGGACAGCCGTCATTGACTCCAAGCTTGAGTGTTGCAAAGGCAAGGGGGGTAGTCGGGCAGACTGAGGACGTTGGTGGTCGCCATTGAGCGCAAAGGCGAGCTAAGAGTTGCCGACGGCGACGTTGTGGGTGATGGACGACAGAGTCGACGTATGGGCAACAATGCCGGTAGGGCATGGAAGAGGAGTAAGATGGGAAAAGGGCGGGATGGCTTCTTTTCTTGTGGTGTGTTGGATTGCCACTTAATAGATTACTATCTATGTTGATGAATGATTGAAATTTTATTTATTTTTTGGTAAGGAATGATTGAAAAATTTTAACTTCTAATTTTTTTATAAAAAAAATTAGAATTTACTTCTATCTAAATATTCAGCACATCAATTCGTTTTTGAAAAAAATATAAATAACAGTTTGATGTACCATAAATTGTCTTACAACTTTTGGAAACCGGCTAAAAGTTCAACTATTAGCTTTTTTACTGCTTTATCTGCTGTCTACGTTTATGCATGGAGGATTACATCAACTCATGCAGGCACGTTTAATCCGGCCAAGGCTTTGTAACATGTACAACACCAGAATAAATAAACGGACTAAATGTTGGAACAAAAAAAGGGAATAATGATAAATTTGGGAGTTTGGAACAAGAGCACAAAATTGGAGGGAGAAATTGTTCTTAAAATTCTTTCTGATGGTGAATTGATTTACAACTCTCACTCTCTAGTGCTTTTATAATAAAAGGAATACACACATGAAATGAAAGCTACCCGTCTACGAGAACATCTTCTAACATGCATAGCAACAAAAGTCCACAAAGTAACAAGAAAAAACACACAAACAATAAATGCTCTTGAAAACATTAGTGAACATGAAGACTTCGGTGGAGAACTCTTCAATGAGCTTTGTTAGTCTTCTTGTCTTCATGCTTCATAAGTCTTCCTCATTAAATGTTTGCCGAATTTTTCTTCTTCAATTTCTTCCTTCATTAAATGCTTGTAGCTTTTGTCTTCATGAAGGAAACACGGCAATCAATTTTATTAACTTTAACACTAAATCCATTAAAAATTCACCAATATTTAGTAGTTGTCACCAGATTAACGAGATGAGCAAGGCATTTTACAAATTCGGGAGCGAAATTGAGCTAATCAATGTCGCGACCTAAAATTTGAAACTTAGGTTAATGGATTATTAGGTTAATTGTTCGACTAACCTGATACGAGCTCTTCCAAGCCCTACCAAATCGCAACTTTGGTTTTATCAAAAGATGTTCAATTTGGAGTCGCCACTAATCATTTCTTGATAGGTCGATTAGACACCTAAATAAAATAGCGGGAGAATTATTTTATTTCTACGAACTAAAAATTAAATGTTCGGGGACTTAATTACGCTAGTTAATTAAAACTAACGCCCTTTCAGTACCTTAATTCCATGAAGAAACCTAGGTTCGGCAACTCAAGCTTGATTGAATTTAACTTTAAGTTCAAAGAAATTGAGTAATTTTTTTTATGTTTTCACTTTTTTAGAAGGAATGTATGCGTGACATGAGAAATATCTAATGATGGAATGTAAATGCAAAACATGCAGATTTAGAATCAAATTACACTATATGCAAAAATTTACTAATCAAAATTAAAGCATGCAAGTGACATATTCTAATAAAAAACACGAATGACATGGATAGTATGCAAGCAATCATAAAAGTAAACAAACTAAACATGCAAGTTTAATTCATTAACTTTAAATGAAGACTAAACATGATTTTTATATAGCATAACACATCATGACAACTAAAAATGACATAACAAGTGATGATATGCAATGCATGATATTTCGAAAAAATAGGATGAATGATTATGCAATTTTCGGAAAAAAAATATGGTGTATGATATAGGTGATATTCAAAATGTGCATATGAATGCCATATGATATGCAAAGCAACATGGGATATGCAAAACAATGCAGGACTATTTATACAAAAAATTGGAACATGCATGTATGTGATTTTCGAAAAAAATGGTGGATAGGATACGATGATACTCGAAATATGATATGAAAGATGTGATATGAGATAATGTGATAATATGCAAAAAGATATAAAATGATGACGAAAGATATGCGAGATATGTGAAGTATGCGAAAGATAATGCAAGATATGATGCAAGATTTTTTTTTTTTTTTGTATTTTTTTAGCTACTTAAAGATAAGCATGAGGATTTCATTATCTTGATTGATTTTTTTTTCCTAAATTCTAATGAGATAAGGTTTTCTAAGAAACCAAATCTTCCTAAAAATTTTATTGGATACCATTTCTAGAAAACCGTATCTTCACTAAATCTTTTAGGAATTTTATCGTGGAATTAACATCAAGATAAAATATGATCAAGATAATCACGATCTCCAGTCAATCAAAAGATATCAATCAAAACAAATCATAAGCAAAACTTCTTCAATTTTTTTTTTAAAAAAAAGTCCCTAAATCCAAAATCGACTTTTGAAAAATAAGACCTTTCCGGCCACATGCTGTATTGGCTACTATGTGGAGACTTCTTGCATCAATCTTTTTGAATTATTAGCTATATTTGTAATGTCGGGGATGCCCCTAAGCTATTATACTTCGTTTGATATATAATACTTACAACTTAAAAAAAAAAAAGGTTTAACCCATCAATCAATGGCCTTGGAGTAAATTTTGTTTTTTTAATGTTCTTTTTCAATGTTTTCCTATTTGAGTTTCTTTGTTATCACTTAAGTAAACAATAGCTTTGATAAAATGTAATTATAATCAAATGATCTCATTCTATCTATATTAAATTTGTATATGGAAATAAAGGGCAAAACACACCATAAGTGCAATAATTTCCGTATGACACACAATTCAATGTCAAAACTTTTCGAGCGATCACTTGAGTATCGATTTGGCAAAAAAAAAAATGATTAGTTTAGTGCTGCTGGCGATTTATGTGGCCGGAATATTCGACGTGGCAATATTTTTATAAAAATCATCCGACGTGACTCGTCAGCCAATAGAAGTTAGCAAAATTAGTGCTAAACAAAGTCCTTTGGCCATCTACTTGCCCTAAATTAATTAACTGGGGCAAAATTCTGTGTAAACCAATATTCTTAATTCCTCAAATTGGGGAAATTACCTTCTGAATTTTTGGGGCAATAGACAGATGAAGAGATGGAAAATAATGTTTTGCTCTTGATTTGTTCCTTTCCTCTTTTCGCTCGTTCTTTTTAGAAAACGAAGTTCAATGTTGTCGCAATCGGGCTTCTTCGGAGTCCAATAGTGAACTACACACCAGCAACGGCGACCACAAAGATCACCCACTAGACTCGCAAAGCTCCATTGTTTCCGATTGCAGATTCACGAAGCATGAATCACAACTTGAGAGAGAGAGAGAGAGAGAGAGTTTAATTTTTAAAAAAAAATCAATTTTGTTTCGGCCTTGTTGGTCAATTGGAACATACACAATGGTCAAGAAAATGATTGAAAAAGAAAAAGAAGAAAAATCTTTATTGTTAGCTGAAGACGAAGACAAAGAAGATGAAAATAAACACGAAGAGTATGGCAATTTTTAACGAGGATTTGACCAGGGATTTATCCACGCTGGACTTAAAATGTTTTTAAAATGCCACATCTTACTTAAAAGTTTAATAAAAACAATCACCGAGGACGAATTGCAATAACATGTCGCCAGAGGCATGAAATGATAATTCCGCTTCGATATGGCAATCAAGTGATTATTCGAAAAGTTTTAGTATTGAAGTAAGCGTCATTCGAAGGTAATAGCACTTGTGATGTCATTATTTCTAAAATAAATATACCCTAAAAAATATAATGGAAATTCTTTCTGCTTTCGACTTCGACGTTATGATTAAGGATTGCGATTTTTTGAGATATAAAAATAATAAGCACAATGGAAAAAGGACCCATGACCTGATCAGAACAACACTCTTCTAACTTTTAAAAGTCCAAAGAATTCACTCCCAACATTCTTTAGTCACGATGAATCATCTTCGCCAAAGAAAAGAAATGGCATTACGTAATATAGAAGCAACACTTCCATCATTCGATAAACAAAAAAGAAAAACGGAGAGACAATTTTCTTCTTAGCCGCCACCACCTTCAAGCTCACGCCGACAGCGACCTGAGTCTTCCTCGCATGGAATGGACAGAACCACGATGGTCACATCTGAGCAGATGCGGTCGCCGCTATGCCCGGATCTGTTCAGATCAGATCTACGCGTTATGTATATTGGTCCTTTGATCTCGACCAGGGTCATCACAGATCGACGGCAAGAGTAAAAACACACAGAGGGAGGGCGTGAGGGGAGAGAGAGATCTAAGGGAGGAGGTAGAGGGACGACGGCGGTTAAGGCAAAAGTATTGTTGCTAGCGGCGGCGCACGAAGGAAATGTTGGCAAAGTGGCAGCTGGGAGAGGACAGCGACGGGAAGGGGAGATGACTCTCTAACTGGAGCCTCTCAATGGTTTAGCAGGATTTTAATGCGAGTTAATGTTTTGGTCCCCTTTTCTATGAGAAATTAATTTTTCATCAAAAATACAGAGAGTCTCCGCCTTTAGTGGTTATCTAAAATGATCGAAATATCTTTAATTTTAGATAATTTTATCATTTGGACCTAAACCTATCTCTACACTCTTGGAATAATGGTCCAAAAAGTTTTAAGTCTATTGTACGATGGTCAATTCAGTCATGAACTTTTAATTTGGCCAATTTAATCTAAACTTTTGACGATTTATCTATGTAGTCTTTCCAACCAAATTGCTAAAAATAGTTGACGTGGATGCCAACCATTTCACGTGGCACAACCAGCGTTAACGAAAACGACTTTTGCAATTTTTTAACATATTAAGATTTTTCCTTAATATCATTTTTCCTTCTTTTCTTTTCTTTCCTTTTTCTTTTTTCTCTTTTTTTTTAATTTCCCGAGGCCTTTCCGAGGCCTCCACGGAAATCACAATCTACAGGTGAGGGCTAGGACACCCTCGCCTCGCCTAGAGCCGGTGAGGGTGTCTAGGCCCTTGCTTTTGTGGCTCACGTCGCCAGCCATCATTGAGCCCCTGAACCGATGGAAGTAGATAGAATAAAAAAAAGGTAAAAGAAAAAAAGAAAATTAAAAACAATTGTAAAAATCATCAATGCCAGTGATTTCCAAACAAATTTAGCCAAAAGAATTACATTGGTAAATCGTCAAAATGTTTTAAGACTATATTGATCAAAATGTTTTAAGACTATATTGATCAAGTTAAAAAGTTTAGAATTGAATTCCCCATGCTCTCCATTCCTTCCCGATTGTTGCTTCGTCTTTTTCTAAATGAACGTGTAGAGCTCGCTTATAGAGACCCAAAAAGTCATGACCACTACGTCCAGCCTCCGGCGACCCCTAGCAGGGACCGCCTAAGGCTGGGGGACCTCGGATGTGAGGTTTTAAGCTCAAATTTGAGGTAGCCGCCGTTGGGGGAGGGGGAAGAGAGAGTGGACAAAGTAAATTCAAGCCATTTAAAAAAAAAATTATATGGATATGTCAATCTCTAACGATAATTTGCTTTCAAACTTTGGATTTTGCCAATTCTCATCCAAATGTTTTCTGGTCAAGCCAAATCTCATATGGAATGCACAAGCTATTTTTTCGGCTTCATGTGGCAATATTGCATCATCATCTGTGTTTAAGAGCTTCTTTATCACAAAAGTATGAAGATCACATGGTTTGAACAGGAATTCCAGCCAATATGATCATCTGACAATCCGTGATATCACTTATTATATCAATTTAATTTATTGATATGAATAAACTGCATAAAACACAAAAATCAAAACAGTATGATTTAATTCTGTGTCATGACCTTTCTACAAGATTCTCATCGGGGTCTCCATAAATGGTGCAACCCCAATGGCACAAGTCTCTCATCAATTGTGTGTTCCTATCAAATACGTGTGAAAGATTCAAAACAATAAAATAGATAAGACCAAAAAAAAAGTTCAACTTTTCACATCCGACTTCCTATCTCAATACAGAAAAACTTCCCCAGATTTTCCGCGACCTGAAAAGCAGCAATTTCCTCTTATTCCCTCTTCGCTTCCCTTGTCAATATCACCAAAAATAATAATAATAAATCAGAAAAACCATATACATAACTTATTGTTGGTGTTACGCAACAACAATAATAATTCTCGAGCTGACAAATCAACCACCACCTCCATCTCTGTTTCTTACAAGCTTCCCTTTGCTTGAGTCCGCTGTGAACTGAATGAACGAAGACCCGTCACCTTGTAGCACCAAATTCGGAATCAACTGAGGTGGGCTTTCTCTATTTTGGCTCACTTGGTCGTAATTAGACATGTAATTAGGATTATTGTAGTTGTAATAATCGACCAAGTTTGTGCCGTGCAACACCTGATGACCCTTCACGTATCTCTTGTCCGGCGTTGGATCTCTAACACTTGACCCACATTGCCTAGGCTGCGTTTGGTAGAAAACCTTGGACATTACCAGCTCGCCGTCCTTCTCCTCCTCATTGTCGCCGAGGTGGTATTGATGCATCACCCAGTTCGTTTTCTCAGGCTTCCTTTGTCTTCCGTAGTTCGTGTAGAGTACCAAGATTTTCTTAAACCCTTTGACCGCCCCGCCGGCGAGGACAGGGCGGGTCTTGCCCGTCTTGTGCCATCTTGTCTCTCCCCCGTCCGCATCGCCATGCACTTTCCTCCGTTTCCTGGTCCCGGTCGTGTACGCCTTCGAAGGTCGGTGAAAGAAGTGGCGGACTTGGCCGTCTTTGCTCACTCCTGCAGTAGATTCAAGGTGATAATATCAGCGCAATGACATTATTAGGAGTTTGATTCCCACATGTGTGGACTTCTAAATAATGTAAAATCAACATTTTGACACTTTCTAACTTGCGAATTGTCTATTGTTAGTTGTTCGCTTTTTTGAGGCTGAAGAAATAGACATAGTACATGATATGCAACCAAAGAGGCATTGTGTTGACTGGTGCGTCAAAGTGAAAATTCAAAGCACAAACTACTCTAATCAACTGAATTAAGAAGATTAATGGCTAAAAAACGATGGATTCTCAACTAGAGGAAAGCCCTAATCCCTTGATAAATCTATCAAAGCACTATAAAATTCAGCTCGAACACTTTCCCATGCTCATCTTGTAGCGCTGCCGACGATCAATCTCGGCCTATGGTAGTTAACCAGGGTGTGGTGGAAAATGTTGGCTTGATATTCATAGATGAAAGCATAATTTTCACATGCTAACGTAGTTGTAACCTCCTAAGTCGAAGGATCAGTTTTCTCGGCCAAAACATTATTAAGTAAAGTAGTCACTTTCCGAAAAACAAAAAATGATTCGGGTGCATACACTTGGCATTCGTCTGAACCGTTGAATCTAATGGCTGCCAAACATAAAGTAGGTAAACTCCACCGGATTGAATATATACATTTGGGTGCAATCACCTAACGCATGCAATAATTTCTCATTGCCTTGACTAACCCTTCAAAGTGGTAAGACCTTCCTACTCATGTTTTAGGGAAGTTAACAAGATCCAGGAAGAATAATATGGATGGATGGTAATAAAAGCTTTTCGAAACCGTAGCTGGTGATGTTTAATTAGTCGATAACTTATCGGCATCTCATTTCACATTCCTCTACCACCCTAGCTAGTTTTCATTCAATGTTTCCAACCCGCAAGTTCATGAACTTTAGGAGATGAATTACTTTGTCAAACACTTCTATCACGTTGAAACTTCATTCGAGATGGTCGTTCTAAAGCTATACCGGCGAAGCAAAGATCACGTATTCATGTCGCTAAGTTTACTAACTTTCAGCAGCTTATTTGCACACACTGCATGCTTTTCACATATAGTTTATATGATAGCATAGATCTACGTCAGTCCATTCACATGAAGAGTTTTAGTATATATGTCCCCGTATTAAAGCGCACGTACCTGGTAGCTTCTCGGGGTGAGTATAGCAGATCCCATTCTCTCCCTCTAATGTTGGTATGAATTCATCGATTAGAGGATGAATTTTACGCGCATCCGCCACTGCTTTCGCCTCCAAATGTTCGAGAATTTCTTGGTCGTTCGGATCAAACTTCACACCAGATGGTAAGCCCGGCAAATCGTGAATCGTTCCCTAGTTAAATTTCAAAAAAGTAAGAATTCAAGTAGACCCTCCAATGAAGAGGATCTTCCCATATTCTTCTTAAAGGACTTTAATTCTAAGGACTATCGCATTTAATGGACTTTCAATGCGAAGTTAAATGAGATTAGGCACATTATTTCTGCGTGGTCCTCTTATGCTTCTGTTGAATCATTATCATTTCCACAAGAATACATATCATTTCGCAACAACGAATAATTGTTTAAGGTTAAACATGATAATCGAACTTTGTTGGTGAAATATCCTTTCCTTGATGTACGCGTCCTAAGCGAAAGACTATTCCATAAGCCATGTTGATCTAATTGATCTCTTCGGGAATATAAGAAACAAATGGTCTTCTTAATTCAAGTACAAAGTTAGTCCATCAAACAGTGCGACTGACGATAAAATGAAATATGCCAAATCTAGAAACAATCTACATCAAATGCAAAAATAAAAAATAAAAATAAAAGATCAAAAGATTGAAATCAAGATCGACAAAGGATGCAAATTTGTACCTGATCTTGCAATTCAATATTGTGGCCGCATGAAGGGCATGTTACCATCCGGACGGCGCTGCCTTCGGCATCGATCATGCAGTTGCCTCTAGAAACATCGTTGGTGACAATCTGAATCGCTTTTCCCTCCTGATCAGAGTTGTTGCACCATGTCATGATCTCTTTCTTTTCGCTCCAATTCTCTCATCCAAAGCAACAATATTTAACTGGTCCTGCTTTCCCCCAACTCTTATGAAACATGCGCCGAGTTTAGCATGAAAGAGAAAAGATATCGGAGAACAGAGAATGATCTGTAAAGCACGTTTCAGATAATTATGAGTACTCTCTTCAGCTATATCGTATTTGTTCACACGATTGAGTCGTAATCTGCTCTTCTATCTTGTACAATTCAGCGTCTTTATTTCCAGAGGGACAGAAACAGAGAGAGAGCTATAAAAGAAGAAGAAGAAGAAGAAGAAGAAGAAGAGAGAAAGAGAGAGAGAGAGAGAGAATGTGTTACCATCTAGAAATGGAACAGGTTGCTTGGACGTCAAGTCTAGTTTTGATTAGGTATATACGATGGAACAGATGCCACGTTAACTAGGGTTAAATAGAATGGATTCGGTGATACTACGCATGAAAAAAGAAGTTAACTTAGGAAGAAGAGAGTTGATGACAAAATGAAAAAGAAGTCAAATTGGTTTCTATTGCGAAAGAAGGCGTAGAGTGGAGATGGGGCAATCCCTTGGTTCTTTCTGGGACATTTCACCTCTTGAGAGAGAGAGAGAGAGAGAGAGAGGGAGATTGGGGTTGTAGCTGCAGTGTCGACCTAGAGTAAGGTTAAAGACATGTATGGTAATGTAACATACAACCCAACATAAATAGAAATAATATATTTTCTTAGCAAATAAAAGAAATATAATTAGTTAGATTATCTCTCAGAGTTGAGAAGGAATTTTAAGTATCAAAGGGTGGTGTGCTAAAGCAATTCCGATCTTTCAATCCCATGTTTTTGTTTGTTATGATTTTTGGGAGTTTATGAAAAAAAAAAAAAACGATGACACTTAATTAGATGGATGATCTATAGCGGTGTTGATCTAAATTTCGAGGTGTTTTCATGAGGACTAATGTCTCTAGCTCACTAATAATTTAATGGCTTTCATTTAAATGGAAATTAGATCGAATTAGGATTGTCTTTGATTTTTCAGCATTTTTTTAAGCAATTTTGAGACCCAAGTTTTATATAAACATTTATAAACAAAAGAAATTTCACCCAAAAGCTTTTTAGGTTTACGGTCTCGGGATTTGACTTCAGACTCCTCCTTATTGGTGCGGACTATCAACACGCGCTTACATCGTAAGCAAATAAAAAAATATTATATAAACTTAATCTATCAGCTATGTGGTAGACAGAACTAATCACATCACATAAATTGTATAAAAATTGATATTTTTTTAATGGGACCCACTATGTCCATAGAATTTTCAAATGCGATTACCTTGATTTAGTAGACTTAGGTCTATGCAATACTCATCCTA
Organism: Metrosideros polymorpha var. glaberrima; assembly: GCA_001662345.2. Lineage (NCBI taxonomy): Eukaryota > Viridiplantae > Streptophyta > Magnoliopsida > Myrtales > Myrtaceae > Metrosideros > Metrosideros polymorpha. The sequence goes on from BCNH02000005.1 coordinate 12,484,764, forward strand.
AACAGGCCCACTCTCAATTTTCTGGTCAAAATACTCTCTCTCTCTCTCTCTCTTCTGGCATAGACTTCTCAGCCAAGCAAAGAATATCTTTCGCACTCTCTGTGTATGTGTGTGTTTAGGGTTTGAGAGGATATAGCTCTCGAAGGAGCATCTTCGGGTCAAGATGGTGTCAAAGAACATATCTACAAAACCAGTCGCGACTCCAAGTTCAAGGGCATCTTTTTTCGCCTCAAACGCGACGCTGCGGAGGCCTCATGAATTCTCCTCTTTCGAGCGGTTTTAGCTACACCTGCAACACCTTTCATGTATGGAGCTCCTAGGATGTTTTATGAGCAGAAATGATCATGCGGAGAAGAAGAACTTATAGATGTTTTTTCCCCATTATTTCAGGAACCCGATCTATTTCTTTAATCTATCAAGATCGTTAAGGACATTCGAAGAAAGAATAAGTTATAAAAGCATTCCGAGTTTAAGGAAAATCAAAATAAAGTATATGTCAGAAGTGAAATGCAACATGTGCAATTAGCTTAACCCACACGAAATGAAGATCTTATCGATATAAGGTTGCTTTCACCTTCCACTAATTCCTCCCCAAAATAATTGCGAGTATGTCGCTATCAAATCGCATGAAAGTTGGAAAATTTAATGAAAATATTGTGAAAAAGAAACCTTACCGTGGGACTTCGCAGCTGAAACAGCTCAATATCTCTTTGCGCAGCTGACAGATTGTGGGAACAGTGCTAATGTTTTGAGAAAGTAGATGCTTGTACACAAGAATGGTTTATATATATATATATATAGAGAGAGAGAGAGAGAGAGAGGACATTTATCAGCCTGACATATGCGGTCTGAAGCTTCCTCGAGAAGCTAGGCGAGGGAAGCTTCGTCAAGAAGATATTGGAAATAAATAATAATCGTCGGCTATGACGTGTGGGTTAGGGTTTTTGCTTGGAGGGACCTTATTATGTTGTTGTTTTCCTTATGTGGATGATGGCTTGTGCTTGTACGGGAAGGAGAATTCTAAAAGCATTAATAGGGAAATTTTAGAAGGGGAAAAGAGTTTTCTAATAGGCCGGATTAGGCGTTGTGACGTATGCACCGTGTTTATGAGGCGATAACGTGTGGCGAAGTTAGCGGCATAAGTTGTTACTAATTAGACTTGTCCCGAAAGAGAGCTACAAGTTCAATAAGGGAAAATTACCACAAAAGTTATAAATCTAATGCAATTATGACAATTCAGTCATAAACTTTTTTTTTTCTAACAATTC